>JAVIAB010000049.1:2273481-2648481 GCA_032433765.1 Megaustenia siamemsis | reverse complement strand
CTGAATCCACGCAATACAATAATTAACAAGAACCGTTTTGAAAATACGACATGAATAGCGCAAATCGACGTTTCACAAATCTGTTGGTTCTAATCTCAAAAGCAGTATGTTAGTTCTAATCTCAAAAGCAGTATGTTAGTTCTAATCTCAAAAGCAGTATGTTAGTTCTAATCTCAAAAGCAGTATGTTAGTTCTAATCTCAAAAGCAGTATGTTAGTTCTAATCTCAAAAGCAGTATGTTAGTTCTAATCTCAAAAGCAGTATGTTAGTTCTAATCTCAAAAGCAGTATGTTAGTTCTAATCTCAAAAGCAGTATTATGTTAGTGCTGATCTCAAAAGCAGTATGTTAGCTCTAATCTCAAAAGCAGTATGTTAGTTATAATCTCAAAAGCAGTATGTTAGTTCTAATCTCAAAAGCAGTATGTTAGTGCTGATCTCAAAAGCAGTATGTTAGTTCTAATCTCAAAAGCAGTATGTTAGTTCTAATCTCAAAAACAGTATGTTAGTTCTAATCTCAAAAGCAGTATGTTAGTTCTAATCTCAAAAGCAGTATGTTAGTTCTAATCTCAAAAGCAGTATGTTAGTTCTAATCTCAAAAGCAGTATGTTAGTTCTAATCTCAAAAGCAGTGTGTTAGTTCTAATCTCAAAAGCAGTATGTTAGTGCTGATCTCAAAAGCAGTATGTTAGTTCTAATCTCAAAAGCAGTATGTTAGTTCTAATCTCAAAAACAGTATGTTAGTGCTGATCTCAAAAGCAGTATGTTAGTGCTGATCTCAAAAGCAGTATGTTAGTTCTAATCTCAAAAGCAGTATGTTCGTTCTAATCTTGAAAACTTCGCAGAATTTATGGATGAAGATATTCTAAGCTTAGTACATTCCTCTCATTCCTAAAACTGATATTTTATGTGAGTGGTTCCAATTTGTGACACCAGACACACACAAAGTAGAATGTTTGGCTAAAATCAATATGAAAGCTGGAATACTTGTTTCATCTTCTTGTTATGTTGCATTAACCGGTCACGACAAAGCTGAAACTATTACTCTCCCACATGTTGTAGCGATATCATTTCTTGTATCTGTACTACATTCTTGTAGATATTTGACATCAATCTTAAACTATTACTCTCCCATATGTTGTAGCGATATCATTTCTTGTATCTGTACTACATTCTTGTAGATATTTGACATCAATCTTAAACTATTACTCTCCCATATGTTGTAGCGATATCATTTCTTGTATCTGTACTACATTCTTGTAGATATTTGACACCAATCTTAAACTATTACTCTCTCATTCATATAAATATTATCGTATATCTGTTCTATAATAGTACATCATCATCATCATCATCATCAAGTACCATACCTGCTGGCGTAGGTGATCATGTCTCTCCACAACTTTCGATCTCGGCAGTTATTTATCATTTCTGTTGTTGACCTTCTGCCAAGCCATTCTCTTAAGCTGTCTCGTATCTTTTCTCTTTGCTTCCTTGTATCCCTTCATCCCTCAATTTTTCCAGTTGTCACAATATATTCCAGTTGCTCTCTTCTCGTTTCATAGTAAAAGAAAATGATTATTTTTTCTTCCTAATATTGGAAATTAGCTCTCTTTTTGCTTTGACCTCTTTCAGAACGTTTTCATTACTCTTCTTAGCTGTCCATGGTATTCTCAACATTCTTCTGTAAAACCACATTTCTACAGACTCCAGTGATTTTCTTGTCTGTTGTCCTATTGTCCATGATTCACATCCATATGTTAAGACAGGCTCTACATAACATTAATAACATAACATCTTACATTAATCTCAATATATTACTCTCTTCCTCTCTCTCTTTCTCTCTCTCTCTTTCTCTCCTATATCGATTACTTTTGTAACAATGTAACTCCATATAGAGCTTAGGTTATCAACAAACACTTTCCAAGTCGTCCTGTTTCTTGACATTCTCTTCACATCGCTGTATATCTACCCCATAATTGTAAAATACAGAGAAATAGATATCGCGGACGAGAAGAGAGAAGATACTATAAATTTAAAATAAAATTATATATTTTTTAATACATACATTTTGTTATATATAGATAAAACAAATAACTAGGGGCAATAATAAACGGGGCTAAAACTAAGAATAGCAAAATGTTATGTCTTCTCAACATTCCTATATGGTGCAGAATCATGGACGTTAGACAAGAAAACAGAACAGAGAATTGAAGCCTTTGAAATGTGGATATATAGAAGAATATGTAGAATTGGATGGAAAGAAAAGAAAACAAACTATAAAGTCTTAAAAACAACTAAAAATGAAAAGAGAACTACTAAACAAAATTCAAACAAGACAAATGTGATTTTTGGGCCATGTTAAAACACACAACAGCCTACTAAAAGTAATCTTGGAGGGGAAAATACAAGGTAAAAGAGGCAGAGGCAGACCAAGACTAACATGGACGAGTAACATCAAAAGATGGACAAATCATCCTATGACAACCTGCACCATCAAAGCAAGAGATAGAGCAGAATGGCGCTCCATTGTAGCCAACCTTCATTGCGGAGATGGCACTCGATGATGATGATGATGATATATAGATAGCTTGGTGTCATGGCACGGAAAACAGTCAACAACAGAATTGAGACGATGTACTGTAGATAGAAGATTGTGAGAAGACATGCCCGACGCCAACCGTTATGGCACATGATGATGATAAATGCTATCTTTCAGTCATTTTCCCCACATTTCTCCTACTCCACTTTTCACGTGATCGGAAACCCGCTATTCTCGTAGCGTTTGATGATGGATTATTGCGTCATTTTGTCAATCTCTCAGTGTTATCCCGTGGATAAACCATTCTATTTGCTACATCTGAACTGTTAGTGAGAAGAGGTCGAGTTCGATCGCCCCATCAATCCAACGAGACACGTAAATGGTGGATACCATCAAACTCAACTCAGTCAAGACAAAAGTAAAGAAAAAAAATATCAGAGTATTGTGTATGGTGTTCCATTAGGGTCAAGTTATCTCTTTATTTATAATTTAAAATAATATTAGAGGCCACAGAGATGAGAAGGAGATGAGTTCCCTGGGCAGCTATAAACACCAACAAGGACATTTTCAAAAAGAGGCCAATACAAAACAAGGAAGCTGCTAATAATATCAGAAAGAAACAATCGACATTTGTCGAACACATCATGATAAGATGAAATTTCGAATATTTGGTTACAACTGGCAGAATACAAGGAAAGAGAGATCGCGGACGACAAAGAGAGAATATACTAGATAGCTTGGTGTCGTGGCTTGGTAAACAGTCAACAACAGAACTGATACGATGTACTGTGGATAGGAGGAAGCCGTGATAGCTCGCTGGTTAGTGAACTGGATTACAAAGGACAAGCGGTTGGATTCAATCCTGATCGACGGCTTCCGGGTTCACCCAGCCTTAAATGGGTACCGGATTTTTTCTGTACAAGTAAAGCGGCACAGGCGTAATACTGACCACATTACCTCAAAAAATCATGTGCCGAAGATATGTAAACATTATGGTCACTAACACCATATTCCATATACGTCACGTGACGTAACGGCGCTCTTTACTTTTTTTTTTTCACTTTAGATAGAAAATTGTGGAAGGACATGCTTGCGATGTGTGGCACGATTGTTACACCTTTGTCGCTGAAGCTGATTAATGCCATGCGTCTGACACATTTCAGTTTGGTGATATATAACACATTAACAATAACGTTCTTGTATATAAAGTACCCTATTCTTTTAGTACCTAGACCATAGACTGAAGAACAATAAGAAATATAACTACCGAGATGAAATGTGTCAGACGCATGGAAGGTAACAGCTAGAGAGATAAGATCCGAAGCAAAGAACAGTAAAAAAAAATAAATCTAAAAATACTTCTCGCCATTTAATGCATAAAGAAGTAACAGACAAAATGATTTGATCACGTGATAGGGCAGAAAGATCAAAATGCAATACAAAGAGCCTTCAATAAACGTTGCGAGAACACCAGACTGAAGGGCCGAACATGAAAAAGAAGCATATGGTCCTTTTCGTCTTGTCAGAAGGTTTAGTGGAGGCTATTATGTATTTTGTTGTTTTTGAGGTTTTGTTTTTGTCGAACAGCTTCTCTCGTGGCTAATTCTACCAATGTTTGACAAACAGCTTCTCTCGTGGCTAATTCTACCAATGTTTGACAAACAGCTTCTCTCGTGGCTAATTCTACCAATGTTTGACAAACAGCTTCTCTCGTGGCTAATTCTACCAATGTTTGACAAACAGCTTCTCTCGTGGCTAATTCTACCAATGTTTGACAAACAGCTTCTCTCGTGGCTAATTCTACCAATGTTTGACAAACAGCTTCTCTCGTGGCTAATTCTACCAATGTTTGACAAACAGCTTCTCTCGTGGCTAATTCTACCAATGTTTGACAAATACACACGGCCACGGAATGAACAAGTCAGGTCCACTGATAAACAGGGCTTTCCATCTTTTTTCATGAGTCTTTTCTCTTTTATGTTTGCCATAGTACAGCCTCAAATGATGTTATATCATTATTTATGCATACTCTCCATGATGTGCGATCACTTGACAGATGTTCCCAGTCATTTTCACAGATGGAGAAGTCATTCAGAGATGATTTACAAATATCTCGATATCGTAGTTTAGATCCGCCGATTTGTCTTTTTCCGTGTGTTAGTTCACCATATAGTATTTGCTTGGGGATGCGTTTTTCTTCCATTCGCTGGACGTGCCCCAGCCATCTTAACTCGTGGCTTCTGAGCATTGATAAAAAAAAGATGGATTGACGGAATATTAGAAACACTAGGAAACATAAAGCGGGCGAAGTCGATAGAAAGGCAAAAGATGGATTGACGGAATATTAGAAACACTAGGAAATATAAAGCGGGCGAAGTCGATAGAAAGGCAAAAGATGGATTGACGGAATATTAGAAACACTAGGAAACATAAAGCGGGCGAAGTCGATAGAAAGGCAAAAGATGGATTGACGGAATATTAGAAACACTAGGAAATATAAAGCGGGCGAAGTCGATAGAAAGGCAAAAGATGGATTGACGGAATATTAGAAACACTAGGAAATATAAAGCGGGCGAAGTCGATAGAAAGGCAAAAGATGGATTGACGGAATATTATAAACACTAGGAAACATAAAGCGGGCGAAGTCGATAGAAAGGCAAAAGATGGATTGACGGAATATTATAAACACTAGGAAACATAAAGCGGGCGAAGTCGGTAGAAAGGCAAAAGATGGATTGACGGAATATTAGAAACACTAGGAAACATAAAGCGGGCGAAGTCGATAGAAAGGCAAAAGATGGATTGACGGAATATTAGAAACACTAGGAAACATAAAGCGGGCGAAGTCGATAGAAAGGCAAAAGATGGATTGACGGAATATTAGAAACACTAGGAAACATAAAGCGGGCGAAGTCGATAGAAAGGCAAAAGACCGCAACCTTGAACACTTCTCCTCGCTGAAAAGCAAATGGGGAAGGTTCGAGATTTATTTGCTCAACGAAGGCACGTCGCCTCATAGTTGAAAGTGGTCAGCGACCCATAGCTGATGGTTTGCCTCAGGATCGGTGAACCAGAACTATCTAGACCCTACACTCCACCTCTTCGCGGTGCCTCCAGAAGTAGACTAACCTGTCTTCTGTTGCCAAGCTTGTAGAAGTCGAAGAGGGAAGGCAAATACGTACTCAAAAATGACGTGCTGAATTCGGATGTGTTGGGCCGAAAGGAGTAAATGTCACATTTCTACTGCGAACACAACACAAGGCATACATGTCCACTTAACGTCCCTTTAAGGGCGGATGACGAAGAGTTATATTTCTTTAGGCAAGCAAGCAATTGAGGAAGGAAAGAAAAAGAGGTACTTCCGGTCTGTGTTCGTTGATCTTCATAAACAGACAGGCTGAGGAAATGTTTGATCTCCAGAGGTCTGGAGATAGTGGTCAGAGATCTGATCAATGAAAACAGCACATGGCTGGACATAATCACAGCAGATTGGGTGCGGATTTAAAGATGGGCTAGGGGCAGGGGTGATCGATGGAGAACAGGCCATTGTTAATGGGCACAAGGGGAGATAATATGGCAGGGGAGAGAATGGTGTGATATTTTGAGGGACAAGAATTGATTAGATGAAAGAGTAAATGAAAGAAAAGTGGATGTCTTCACAACGTATTTGTGTTCATTGGAAGACATAATGGGAGAACGAGAAAAAAAAAAAACCCTCTTTGTTTAGATAGCTCACGGAGAATGTACACAGCAGAGAATAAGAGAAAATGGGGATGGGGCTGAGATGATCAGGAACTATTATCTTTTTCTTATAATCGTTCATCTTATTCTTCATCTTATTTTCTTCTAATATTATTTGTTTCTCTTCTTCATATTTCTTCAGCTTTTTCATCTTCTTTCTTTTCACCTTACTGCTATCAGTTTTTCTTCTCTATTATTTCCTGCTAAGTATTTACTATTATCATGATTATTATATGTCATGTTATGTTTATACAATCTTCATCCCAACGTTGTGCTACCAATGCCAGACCTGGACCATACATGCAAGAACAATAAGAAAAAAAAAACCTCAACAGAGATGAAATGTGTTAGAAGAATGACAGGAAACAGCCTGAGAGATAAGATCAGAAATGAAGAACTGAGAAAAAAGCTAGGAATAGCCCCCGCCATAGAATATATAAGGTAACAACAGATAAAATGGCTTGGCCATGTGACAAGGCAGAAAGATCAAAACACAACACAACGAGCCTTCAACAAACGTTGTGAGAACACCAGACTCAAGGGTCGATCACGAAAAAAATGGGTCGATGAAATATTAGAAGCACTAGGAAACATAACAGCAGCGAGGCGAACAGAAGAGCAAAAGACCACAAAGTATATCTCCACTCGACGCTGAAAGGCAGATGAGGATTGGAAGAAGAAGAGGAAGTTATGTTTTACTATTTTTCAAGATAAATCTAAAACTATTACTATCCCACATGTTGTAGTGATATCTTTTCTTGTATCTGTACTACATTCTGGCAGATACTTAACAGTAATCTCAAATTATTACTCTCCCATCCATAGAAATATTAATTTATGTCAGTTCTTTTATGTTGTAGATATCTTTACAATTCTCAATTTATTACTCTCCCACTTTCTTACTTCTACATCTTTTCATTGGCTAGTAGAATTTTACATTTAATGAGAAGAGAACAGCTGGAATATATTGTGACATCTGGGAAATTTGAGGGACGAAGAGATAGAGGGAAGCAAAGAGAAAAGGTACCAGACAGCTTAAGAGAGTTATTACGTTATTTGCGGGTCATCATCACTGCGCTCCGAACATGTCCATAGGTGCTCAGATCCCCTCCTCAGCAATTCCCTCAGTGTCCAGCGACTGACGACTCCAGTTCTATGTTGGTTGATAAGTCTTCTTACACGGCCACTAAGTTTCTCATTTCTGGCTGTGCCCATCTTAACTCCCATTTCCATCATCCGAAGAAGTGACGTGGATCTGTGTTTGTCGAAGTCCTGTGCTCTTCCCACATCTCGGAGGGCATTGATGATGTCCGCCCGATCCATTGGTTGCCCGTCCTCAACGACAGCGCAGCTAGCCAACCTGTCCGCTCTTTCATTACCCCGTACTCCCGCATGTCCAGGGACATAGACAAAGGTGACCTTACGTATTTTGGACTTCTGCAATAACTTAAGAGAACGGGAAGATAATCGCCTACGCTAGCAGGCTTAGTACTTCATGATGATGATAATAGTGTTACATACTACAATATATTACTATCCCGTCTATAACGATTTATTTTTCTTGTATTAGTTACATTGTGACGTGTTTTCTTCTTCCTCTTCATCATCTCTTCTTCCTCATCTCTTCTTCTTCCTCATCTTCCTCTTCTTCATCTTCCACTTTCTCTTCCTCTACTTCATCTTCCACTTTCTCTTCTTCTTCTTCCTCTACTTCATCTTCCACTTTCTCTTCTTCTTCTTCCTCTACTTCATCTTCCACTTTCTCTTCTTCTTCTTCCTCTACTTCATCTTCCACTTTCTCTTCTTCTTCTTCCTCTACTTCATCTTCCACTTTCTCTTCTTCTTCTTCCTCTACTTCATCTTCCACTTTCTCTTCCTCTTCTTCATCTTCCACTTTCTCTTCCTCTTCTTCATCTTCTACTTTCTCTTCCTCTTCTTCATCTTCCACGTTCTCTTCCTCTTCTTCATCTTCTACTTTCTCTTCCTCTTCTTCATCTTCTACTTTCTCTTCCTCTTCTTCATCTTCCACTTTCTCTTCCTCTTCGTCATCTTCCACGTTCTCTTCCTCTTCTTCATCTTCCTCTTTCTCTTCCTCTTCTTCATCTTCCACTTTCTCTTCTTCTTCTTCCTCTTCCTCAATTTCCTCTTCTTCTTCTTCCTCTACTTCATCTTCCACTTTCTCTTCCTCTTCTTCATCTTCCACGTTCTCTTCCTCTTCTTCATCTTCTACTTTCTCTTCCTCTTCTTCATCTTCTACTTTCTCTTCCTCTTCTTCATCTTCCACTTTCTCTTCCTCTTCTTCATCTTCCACTTTCTCTTCCTCTTCGTCATCTTCCACGTTCTCTTCCTCTTCTTCATCTTCCTCTTTCTCTTCCTCTTCTTCATCTTCCACTTTCTCTTCTTCTTCTTCCTCTTCCTCATTTTCCTCTTCTTCTTCTTCCTCTTCTTCATCTTCCACTTTCTCTTCCTCTTCTTCCTCTTCTTCATCGTCCACTTTCTCTTCTTCTTCTTCCTCTTCTTCATCGTCCACTTTCTCTTCTTCTTCTTCCTCTTCTTCATTTTCCTCTTTCTCTTCTTCCTTATCTCTTCTTCTTCTTCCTCTTCTTCTTCTTCATCTTCCACTTCCTCTTCTTCATCTTCCTCCTCTTCTTCATCTTCCACTTTCTCTTCCTCTTCTTCATCTTCCACTTTCTCTTCTTCTTCTTCCTCTTCTTCATCTTCCACTTTCTCTTCTTCTTCTTCCTCTTCTTCATCTTTCACTTTCTCTTCCTCTTCTTCATCTTCCTCCTCTTCTTCATCTTCCACTTTCTCTTCTTCCTCTTCTTCATCTTCTTCTTCTTCTTCTTCTTCTTCTTCTTCATCTTCCACTTTCTCTTCCTCTTCTTCATCTTTCTCCTCTCCTTCTTCCTCATCTTCATCTTCATCTTTCTCTTCTTCCCTCTTCGTCTTCTCCATATACTTCTTCTTCCTTTTTCTTATTCTTCCTCTCCCTCCTCATTTAAACTCAACATTGAGAGTAAAATTTCAACACAAAATAAAATCGCGAAACAAACTTCTGTGTTTGGAGAGTTTTCAACTTAACAACGGTAATCAGGTCACCTACTTAACGGTCTTCTCCAACGCCAGAACTACCCGCTCACAAATAATAGACTTCCGTTACGACCTTTCTGCTCGTTTTTTGTTCATTTCTTCTCATTTTGTTTCGTTTCTTCAGTAATTAAATTCTTCTTTTTTAAAGTTGATGTGAAATTTGAGAAATCTTAGCAAAATAGCGGAACGAAATTATCTTCTTCCTTTTATTTTCCTCTTCTCCTTCCTCTTATTCCTTTTAATCCTCTTTCCCTTTCTTTCTTTCTTTCTTTCTTTTTCTTTCTTTCTTTCTTTCTTTCTTTCTTCTTTCTTCTTTCTTTCTTTCTTCTTTCTCTCTCTTTCTTTCTCGTCTTCACTTTCTTGCTATTTCATCATTTCATCTTCATCATCATCTTAATTATCGTCATCTTTCTCTTCTTTAACCTCTCATCTTGGACTCTGACGTACACAAACTCCGTAGCACGGTCTAGGATTCGTTGTTTTGGGTCGGTACTTGCTGACGCGTTTGCCCGTGCAGCGACCAAATGTACGACCTACTCTTTGTTATTTGAACAGCCAATGGTTCTATAACGAGGGCGGATGTACGCGGGACTTTCATTTTATTACCGTTACCCGAGACGGTTAGACATTGGATCGCAGAGATGATGAGCTTTGGGGGAACACGGTGGGGGTGGAGGTGGCTGGGGTAGCGGTACACGGATCTGTTCCTACAAAAATCATCACCTCATGTAAAAAAAAAAGTAAAGTACCCCCGTCACGCCAAGTGGCGTATAGGGAATATGGTGTTAGTGACCATAAATTTTACAGACCTTCAGCACATGATTTTTGGGGTAATGTGGTCGGTATTACGCCAGTGCTGTTTCACTTTTCCAGAAAAAAAATTCGGTACCCATTAAAGGCTGGGTGAACCTGGAAGCCGTCGGTTGGGATCGAACCCTACCCCTTGTCCTTTGTAGCCCAGTTCACTAACCACTGAGCTATCGCGGCTCCCTATCACCTCATGTGGTTGGATTTAAACCCCGGTCTTTCATGTCTCGAAGCAGACGTCGTACCTCGAGACTATCCACCCTCCCTTTTTTTGTCTCCCATTTTTGATAATCGGCAGTTGTATGTTCTTCTCACGTTATGACCAATATTTATGAATTGCCACGATTGTTCTATACTACAAACGTGACACGTGACCACTATTGCATGATGTTCTACTGACGTCATACACCTTGTCTATAGATTCGATGGGAGACAAACTGTATAGAAATGTTAGCATTGTATCAAGCAAGGAACTGCATTTTGAGGGTGCGGTCCCTCGCCGCACAGGCAGATAACTCCGTCTTCGGAGGTACTCATATTTTTTTCCGTCGATGAGTAATTGACGTTTCAAGCCGGGCCTCGCTGCTGAGACCAAGGGTGGTAGCCACAGAGAGAAATCATAAATAAAAATCCCAACCGGTGTAGCCGAGATTTGAACCCACAACCTCTCTGTCTCGAGGCAGGCGGCTTGCCTCGAGACCAACCAGTCCCCCTAGTCCCATCACTCAGCAAATGAGCAATGAATTTTGCCAATATGTTCATGTTTCAAACTTGGCTGAACTCGTTATACAAGAAGGTTATGTTTCGTTTTCGGGAGATTTTAGAGGAGCGGGATAGGATCAAGAAGGTTATGTTACGTTTTGGGGAGATTTTAGAGGAGCGGGATAGGATCAAGAAGGTTATGTTACGTTTTGGGGAGATTTTAGAGGAGCGGGATAGGATCAAGAAGGTTATGTTACGTTTTCGGGAGATTTTAGAGGAGCGGGATAGGATCAAGAAGGTTATGTTACGTTTTGGGGAGATTTTAGAGGAGCGGGATAGGATCAAGAAGGTTATGTTACGTTTTCGGGAGATTTTAGAGGAGCGGGATAGGATCAAGAAGGTTATGTTACGTTTTGGGGAGATTTTAGAGGAGCGGGATAGGATCAAGAAGGTTATGTTACGTTTTGGGGAGATTTTAGAGGAGCGGGAAAGGATCAAGAAGGTTATGTTACGTTTTCGGGAGATTTTAGAGGAGCGGGAAAGGATCAAGAAGGTTATGTTACGTTTTGGGAGATTTTAGAGGAACGGGAAAGGATCAAGAAGGTTATGTTACGGGAGATTTTAGAGGAGCGGGAAAGGATCAAGAAGGTTATGTTACGTTTTGGGAGATTTTAGAGGAACGGGAAAGGATCAAGAAGGTTATGTTACGTTTTGGGAGATTTTAGAGGAGCGGGAAAGGATCAAGAAGGTTATGTTACGTTTTGGGAGATTTTAGAGGAGCGGGATAGGATCAAGAAGGTTATGTTACGTTTTGGGGAGATTTTAAAGGAGCGGGAAAGGATCATAGTCTAGACAGAGTTGGTGTTACATGTTATTGTAGAACATGGGTTTGATATTTTGGATCTTAACTGGAGAATCTGTTTCTGCAGTCTGTGGTAACTTACGTCACAGAAAAAGTAAAAGTAAAGGTTGCCTCCCCTGCCTTGCTAGGCGTTTGGGGAATATGGTGTTAGTGACCAGATTTTTCTGTGACCACAGCCCATTCTTGGGTGATGTGGTCGGTATAACGCCAGACCGCCTTTATTTCCCAGAAAAATCTATGGTACCTATTTTTAGAGACTTGGTGAACTTTGCAGCCTTGTCAATCCGAACAAAAGTCCGCCACTGCTGGGGATAGAACCCAGACCCTTCGGGACAGGAGGCAAGCACGCTAACCGCTCAGCCAGCGAGGCGAGCACACTAACCACTCAGCCACTGAGGCAAGCAAATTAACCACTCAGCCACCGAGGCAAGCATACTAACAGCTCAGCCACCGAGGCAAGCATACTAACCGCTCAGCCACCGAGGCAAGCATACTAACCGCTCAGCCACTGAGGCAAGCATACTAACCGCTCAGCCACTGAGGCAAGCATACTAACCGCTCAGCCACTGAGGCAAGCATACTAACAACTCAGCCACCGAGGCAAGCACACTAACCGCTCAGCCACCGAGGCAAGCATACTAACAACTCAGCCACTGAGGCAAGCACACTAACCACTCAGCCATCGAGGCAAGCATACTAACAACTCAGCCACCGAGGCAAGCACACTAACCACTCAGCCACTGAGGCAAGCATACTAACCACTCAGCCACTGAGGCAAGCATACTAACCACTCAGCCACCGAGGCAAGCACACTAACCACTCAGCCACCGAGGCAAGCATACTAACCACTCAGCCACCGAGGCAAGCAAATTAACCACTCAGCCACCGATGCAAGCAAATTAACCACTCAGCCACCGAGGCAAGCACACTAACCACTCAGCCACCGAGGCAAGCATACTAACCACTCAGCCACCGAGGCGAGCACACTAACCACTCAGCCACTGAGGCAAGCATACTAACCACTCAGCCACCGAGGCAAGCATACTAAAGACTCAGCCACTGAGGCTCCAAGTCACAAAGAGACAAATAATAATAAATGAATATTATTATGGAGAAAAACTTCCTAGGCGATAGATCAGGTTCTCGTGGCAAGGCGCTGTGCCAAGGAGTACGGGTTCGATCCTGTTTCGAACCATCTTTTTTTTGTTTTTTATTTATTTATTTTCAAAAAAAATATTCACTGTAGTTGATTATTTGCGATTTTTTCCCGAGTGTTGAAAACATAGCTCTTCCCCTGAAATGACTTGTACGTCATAAAGAGTAGGGTTGGGTTCAGGGGTAGGTGCCCTTCAAGAACCTGAATCTGGAGCTGGGTTAGTTTGTTTCTGAAATGAGAGATCAGATTGTGTGCGTAGACTTAAGAGATTTTCTGATTTAAAAAAAAAAACAATTACTAAGTTTAAATAGTGTGTACATAATTTTGTGATAGCTAGATAAATTTTGTTGGTTTCTTTATAAACTTTAAGAGTGTCAAAACATCGGCAGTTGCCTTAGACTCTAAAAGCAACCACTTATTATATAGACTGTAAGCCTCTCTCAATCACCCACAGACTCCAGAAATAGGAACATGCCGTAAAGATAGTTATGATATAGAGTTTAATTGATCCATAAACAGCCATAACTAGTATTTATGTGGAGAGTGAGACTTTTAGATACACAAAAGACAACTGATTAGATGAGTTTGTGAAATTAACTATGGAACTGTGAAATTAAAGTTTTTGAACATAACGTCTAGGTCTTCGAGTTATCACATGAAGTGTCGAGGACAAGTGTTATTGTGAGTACGTAACTTTGAAATACCAAGGGAGTTGGGCTAAATTTCGTACAGAAGCTGGAGAGTATCATACCAACGGCAGTTGCCTTAGATATCATATAGCAACCACTTACGACTTAGAGCTGTATAGATTGTAAGATGGCAATAACAAGTATATGTATACATTGAAGGATTTGTAGAGGCAAGCGAGATGATTCGTCATGTGCATTTGTAAAGTGTAAGTAAAGAGCTATGTTAGTGAACGTTTGAACCTATTCAAAACTGAATCTGTCAATCAAAACTGCTTCTGTCAATCAAAACTGCTTCTGTCAATCAAAACTGCTTCTGTCAATCAAAACTGCTTCTGTCAATCAAAACTGCTTCTTCCAATCATCGTCTGATGTGTTGAGGGCCAGTATTATTGTGAAATTTGTTGTTACAATGTCTGTGATAAATGTCTGTGATCTTATAATTATAATCCCACGTGTTCTTCGCTGCAACAAATCGTTATCTGTCTCTTCCTATTTGGCGTCATCTTCATCTTTTATTTACTGAATGGCAAATGTGAAAGGAAAGAAGAAGAGGTTGAAGACACCGTTTGTTGTTATGCCTCGTTGTTGTGCAAAGCTCTGTAGTCTTCACATCATTTTGTGACAGTTGTGCTACCGTGACGTTACTAAATCAGACCTCCTGAACATCTAAACGCTACTCAAACAACACAGGCTATTCTTGGCCACGCACACCGTATGAAAGATGGCCGCATACCAAAAGGCATACCTTAATGACAACTAGCAGTTGGCAAAACTAAACTAGGGGGCGCCCAAAACTTCGATTTATAGGATTGTGTAAACGTGGCATGAAGACTCTGAACATAAACCCTGCAGCCTGGGAAGACATAGCTGCAGACCGCAATCTTTGGAAACACACTCTAAAGCTCCAACTCAAACAAGAAGTAGACATATTCATAGAAAAAGTGAATACACGGCGTAAGTAAAGAAAAAAATAACAGTTCTAGGGGCGCTGCAAAATCATCAACAATGATTGATGGCTACTACATTACCACCACACACACACACATTGATGTGGCCAGTGAGGTTTATTGCATAGCTACAAAACTGATTGATAAAAACATGGTTATTTGAGCTAGTTGAAGTATCTATTTTATTAAAACATTTCCCCCATAAAAAACCTTCACGTGTGACAATTTTCACAAATTTCGCTGTTTGTATCCTCTCCATTTCAGATCACATCTCTGCCCTGTTTATTCTTTCCCCCTCTCTGTCACTCCATTAACACACTCCATTTCCACCAATTTCAATCAATATTCTATTTGATCTTACCGGCGTCGTCAACATTCTACCTCCACCAGCGAATATAAATGTTGATGTACTGTTGAAGTTAAAGCCATTTCGATTGGCTAATGAGGAACATAGATTCTCATTGACCATTGGCTGCATTTTCGTGACGTCAATCGCCAGTTTCCAAATCACCAATTAAAGGTTACAATGAGTTTGCGCTTATTCTCTCCATCTCTCTCTCTCTATGTCTTTTTGTGTTACTCTACTTTATTCATTTATTCCGATGTTGAAAAACCGTGTATATGTCATGTCTGTTGTTGTCTATGCATATAACGCTAGTGCATGGTCGGTCCAAACATTATCTGTTGCAAAATTGTTGGTACATTTTAATTTGTGCCTTATTACTTAACTCTATATTGATACACTAAATGTATATCATTGCTGATTACTCAAGTACTCATCTCTATATTATTATAAAATTTATATCATTGCTTATTACTCAAGTACTCATCTCTATATTGTTATAAAATTTATATCATTGCTTATTACTCAAGTACTCATCTCTATATTATTACAAAATTTATATCATTGCTTATTACTCAGGTACTCATCTCTATATTATTACAAAATTTATATCATTGCTTATTACTCAAGTACTCATCTCTATATTATTACAAAATTTATATCATTGCTTATTACTCAAGTACTCATCTCTATATTGTTATAAAATTTATATCATTGCTGATTACTCAAGTACTTAACACAACTAACTAACTTAATATCATTGCTAATAACTAAACTGTACATTGCTATACTAAATATATATCATTGCTTATAACTCACCTGTCCATTGCTATACTAAATATATATCATTGCTGATAACTCAACTCTACATTGCTATACTAAATCTATATCATTGCTGATATTTTAACTCTACATTGCTATACTAAATCTATATCATTGCTGATAACTCATATTTACATTGCTATACTAAATTGTTGATAGCTCACCTTTACATTGCTATCATCATCATCATCAAGTACCGGGCCTGATGGCGTAGGTGATCATGTCACTCCACCACTTTCGACCACGACAGTTATTTATCATTTCTGTTGTTGACCTTCTGCCAAGCCATTCTCTTAAGCTGTCTGGTATCTTTTCTCTTTGCTTCCCTCTATCTCTTCGTCCCTCAATTTTCCCAGTTGTTACAATATATTCCAGTTGTTCTATTCTCATTACATGGCCAAAAAATGATGATTATTTACATTGCTATACTAAATCTATATCATTGTTGATAACTCGACTCTACATTGCTATACTAAATCTATATCATTGTTGATAACTCGACTCTACATGGCTGTACTAAATATATATCATTGTTGATAACTCGACTCTACATGGCTATACTAAGTCTATATCATTGTTGATAACTCGACTCTACATTGCTATACTAAATCTATATCATTGCTGTTTTCTTGCAAATTACGATGGACTTTTGATATTAATATTATGACATCATCATCATGTGTCTCGTAACCTTGGCGGTCATTACCTCACTCTTGATGACGTTTTTACAATGTAGTTCCGCCTTCCACGATTACTATCTGCTATTTCAGATGTAGGCAGCCTCATGTGGTTAAGGTGTGCACGCTCGCATGCCCAGCCTGGAAGCTCAGAGTTCAAATACCAGTAAAGGAAAACATTTTTTGTTCTTAACACAAATGCTACCGTGGTCCACCTAGCCTCTTTAAATGGGTAACAGACATATTCTCTGGGGAGGAAAATACAGCGAGGAAAAGCACTGGTCATCCCATTCTATTGAAGCTGGTTTTTAGTAATAAAAAACTACACACATTTTTTTTATCGAACAGCAGTTGCTCTGTGACTACCTGTACCTAATGCAGCGAATGTTAATACTCTCAACCCCATGATATTGTCTTCCCACGCATTGTTAAATATCCATATCTATGTTCCCTGACCATGAAGCTATATTGTAACAGGTTGTTTATTATGTTCATTGTTCATCTATTCGCGCCATATTGTTACGGTCTCTGACTTGTTTCTTGTTGTGTGCTATATTGTTACGGTCTCTGACTTGTTTATTGTTGTGTGCTATATTGTTACGGTCTCTGATTTGTTTCTTGTTGTGTGCTATATTGTTACGGTCTCTGACTTGTTTCTTGTTGTGTGCCATATTGTTACGGTCTCTGACTTGTTTCTTGTTGTGTGCTATATTGTTACGGTCTCTGACTTGTTTCTTGTTGTGTGCCATATTGTTACGGTCTCTGACTTGTTCGTTTGTTGTGTGCTATATTGTTACGGTCTCTGACTTGTTTATTGTTGTGTGCTATATTGTTACGGTCTCTGACTTGTTTTTTGTTGTGTGCTATATTGTTACGGTCTCTGACTTGTTTCTTTGTTGTGTGATATATTGTTACGGTCTCTGACTAGTTGATTGTTGTGTGCTATATTGTTACGATCTCTGACTTGTTTCTTTGTTGTGTGATATATTGTTACGACCTCTGATTTGTTTCTTTGTTGGGTGCTATATTGTTACGGTCTCTGACTTGTTTATTGTTGTGTGCTATATTGTTACGGTCTCTGATTTGTTTCTTGTTGTGTGCTATATTGTTACGGTCTCTGACTTGTTTCTTGTTGTGTGCCATATTGTTACGGTCTCTGACTTGTTTCTTGTTGTGTGCTATATTGTTACGGTCTCTGACTTGTTTCTAGTTGTGTGCCATATTGTTACGGTCTCTGACTTGTTCGTTTGTTGTGTGCTATATTGTTACGGTCTCTGACTTGTTTATTGTTGTGTGCTATATTGTTACGGTCTCTGACTTGTTTATTGTTGTGTGCTATATTGTTACGGTCTCTGACTTGTTTCTTTGTTGTGTGATATATTGTTACGGTCTCTGACTAGTTTATTGTTGTGTGCTATATTGTTACGATCTCTGACTTGTTTCTTTGTTGTGTGATATATTGTTACGACCTCTGATTTGTTTCTTTGTTGGGTGCTATATTGTTACGGTCTCTGACTTGTTTATTGTTGTGTGCTATATTGTTACAGTCTCTGACTTGTTTCTTTGTTGTGTGATATATTGTTACAGTCTCTGACTTGTTTCTTTGTTGTGTGATATATTGTTACAGTCTCTGACTTCTTTCTTTGTTGTGTGATATATTGTTACAGTCTCTGACTTGTTTCTTTGTTGGGTGCTATATTGTACGGTCTCTGACTTGTTCGTTTGTTGTGTGCTATATTGTTACGGTCTCTGACTTGTTTATTGTTGTGTGCTATATTGTCTTACGGTCTCTGACTTGTTCGTTTGTTGTGTGCTATATTGTTACGGTCTCTGACTTGTTTACGATTGGTGTGTGCTATATTGTTACGGTCTCTGACTTGTTTATTGTTGTGTGCTATATTGTTACGGTCTCTGACTTGTTCTTTTGTTGTGTGCTATATTGTTACGGTCTCTGACTTGTTTATTGTTGTGTGATATATTGTTACGGTCTCTGACTTGTTCGTTTCTTGTGTGCTATATTGTTACGGTCTCTGTCTTGTTCGTTTGTTGTGTGCTATATTGTTACGGTCTCTGACTTGTTCGTTTGTTGTGTGCTATATTGTTACGGTCTCTGACTAGTTATTGTTGTGTGCTATATTGTTACGATCTCTGACTTGTTTCTTTGTTGTGTGATATATTGTTACGACCTCTGATTTGTTTCTTTGTTGGGTGCTATATTGTTACGGTCTCTGACTTGTTTATTGTTGTGTGCTATATTGTTACAGTCTCTGACTTGTTTCTTTGTTGTGTGATATATTGTTACAGTCTCTGACTTGTTTCTTTGTTGTGTGATATATTGTTACAGTCTCTGACTTGTTTCTTTGTTGTGTGATATATTGTTACAGTCTCTGACTTGTTTCTTTGTTGTGTGCTATATTGTTACGGTCTCTGACTTGTTCGTTTGTTGTGTGCTATATTGTTACGGTCTCTGACTTGTTTATTGTTGTGTGCTATATTGTTACGGTCTCTGACTTGTTCGTTTGTTGTGTGCTATATTGTTACGGTCTCTGACTTGTTTATTGTTGTGTGCTATATTGTTACGGTCTCTGACTTGTTTATTGTTGTGTGCTATATTGTTACGGTCTCTGACTTGTTCGTTTGTTGTGTGCTATATTGTTACGGTCTCTGACTTGTTTATTGTTGTGTGCTATATTGTTACGGTCTCTGACTTGTTTATTGTTGTGTGCTATATTGTTACGGTCTCTGACTTGTTCGTTTGTTGTGTGCTATATTGTTACGGTCTCTGACTTGTTCGTTTGTTGTGTGCTATATTGTTACGGTCTCTGACTAGTTTAATGTTGTGTGCTATATTGTTCGATCTCTGACTTGTTTCTTTGTTGTGTGATATATTGTTACAACCTCTGATTTGTTTCTTTGTTAGTGTGCTATATTGTTACGGTCTCTGACTTGTTTATTGTTGTGTGCTATATTGTTACGGTCTCTGACTTGTTCGTTTGTTGTGTGATATATTGTTACAGTCTCTGACTTGTTTCTTTGTTGTGTGATATATTGTTACGGTCTCTGACTTGTTCTTTGTTGTGTGATATATTGTTACAGTCTCTAACTTGTTTCTTTGTTGTGTGCTATATTGTTACGGCCTCTGACTTTTTTCTTTGTGTTGTGTGATATATTGTTACAGTCTCTGACTTGTTTCTTTGTTGTGTGATATATTGTTACGGTCTCTGACTTGTTTCTTTGTTGTGTGATATATTGTTACAGTCTCTGACTTGTTTCTTTGTTGTGTGCCATATTGTTACAGTCTCTGACTTGTTTCTTTGTTGTGTGCCATATTGTTACAGTCTCTGACTTGTTTCTTTGTTGTGTGATATATTGTTACGGCCTCTGACTTGTTTCTTTGTCGTGTGATATATTGTTACGGCCTCTGACTTGTTTCTTTGTCGTGTGATATATTGTTACAGTCTCTGACTTGTTTCTTTGTTGTGTGCCATATTGTTACGGTTTCTGACGTGTTTCTTTGTTGTGTGCCATATTGTTACAGCCTCTGACTTGTTTCTTTGTTGTGTGCTATATTGTTACAGGCTGTTCATTGTGTTTCTCTTAGTGCTATATTGTTACGCGCTTTGCTTTGTGTTTCTCTTAGTGCATTATTGTTACGAGAATTTAATTGTTTTTCTCTTTGTGCTATTTGTTATGTTTCGTTCATTGTTCATCTCATGGTACTTGATACCAATCTATATTGTTGATGTATCTAACGAGCACAAATGTAGAGTTGTATTTGTATAACTATTGTGTATGTTTGTGGAGATGGTTTTTAGTCTAACTGAAATGGACGGATAGAGAGAATAATTAACGAAAGAACAATGGATGTATGAATAAAAATAAAAAAAAATAAAAAAAATGGTATGTAAGAAGCTTTACGTGATAAGTGGAAGACACAGACTAAGCAACGTTTCGGCCCAATAGGCCTTCATTAGGAGGCCTTCATCAGGAGGCCTTCATCAGGAACAAACAAAAAAGCACACACACAAAACTAATAACGAAACAACCAAAAGATGTATGAATAAACAGGCCCTAGTAACAAAACTATAGATCTGAGTTAACAGAGGAAGGGAAAGATGGGACAGTTCCAGCGAGTACCCCCGAACAACATGAACATTGCTGTCCCTAGAGGGGCGTGACAGTAAAATGCTTCTAGGTTCACAATTTTATCCCTTGTAAGTCTTTTATGGCACTAACTTCTAGATGTTGTTTGCTTGTCAGACACGAAGGAGAGAGACTTAGGAGAAGAGGGTGGGAGACAAAGGGTAGAGGTCAAAGAGGTTGTGTTGGCAAGGTTGTTGGATGTTTTAGAGGAGTTCTTGGAAGTAGGTGGGGGGGGGGGGATAACTATGCTGGGACGGGAAACAACACACGCTGCAGCAGTATTGGTTGGTACGGGAAACAACACACGCTGTAGCAGTATTGGTTGGTACGGGAAACAACACACGCTGTAGCAGTATTGGTTGGTACGGGAAACAACACACGCTGCAGCAGTATTGGTTGGTACGGGAAACAACACACGCTGCAGCAGTATTGGTTGGTACGGGAAACAACACACGCTGTAGCAGTATTGGTTGGTACGGGAAACAACACACGCTGCAGCAGTATTGGTTGGTACGGGAAACAACACACGCTGTAGCAGTATTGGTTGGTACGGGAAACAACACACGCTGTAGTTATGTTGGTACGGGAAACAACACACGCTGTAGCAGTATTGGTTGGTACGGGAAACAACACACGCTGTAGCAGTATTGGTTGGTACGGGAAACAACACACGCTGCAGCAGCAGTATTGGTTGGTACGGGAAACAACACACGCTGTAGCAGTATTGGTTGGTACGGGAAACAACACACGCTGTAGCAGTATTGGTTGGTACGGGAAACAACACACGCTGCAGCAGTATTGGTTGGTACGGGAAACAACACACGCTGTAGTTATGTTGGTACGGGAAACAACACACGCTGTAGCAGTATTGGTTGGTACGGGAAACAACACACGCTGTAGCAGTATTGGTTGGTACGGGAAACAACACACGCGCTACGGGAAACAACACACGCAGCAGTATTGGTTGGTACGGGAAACAACACACGCTGTAGCAGTATTGGTTGGTACGGGAAACAACACACGCTGTAGTTATGTTGGTACGGGAAACAACACACGCTGTAGTTATGTTGGTACGGGAAACAACACACGCTGTAGTTATGTTGGTACGGGAAACAACACACGCTGCAGCAGTATTGGTTGGTACGGGAAACAACACACGCTGTAGTTATGTTGGTACGGGAAACAACACACGCTGTAGTTATGTTGGTACGGGAAACAACACACGCTGTAGTTATGTTGGTACGGGAAACAACACACGCTGTAGTTATGTTGGTACGGGAAACAACACACGCTGTAGCAGTATTGGTTGGTACGGGAAACAACACACGCTGTAGCAGTATTGGTTGGTACGGGAAACAACACACGCTGCAGCAGTATTGGTTGGTACGGGAAACAACACACGCTGTAGTTATGTTGATACGGGAAACAACACACGCTGCAGCAGTATTGGTTGGTACGGGAAACAACACACGCTGTAGTTATGGTTGGTACGGGAAACAACACACGCTGCAGCAGTATTGGTTGGTTGGTATGGTACGGGAAACAACACACGCTGCAGCAGTATTGGTTGGTACGGGAAACAACACACGCTGTAGCAGTATTGGTTGGTACGGGAAACAACACACGCTGTAGCAATATTGGTACGGGAAACAACACACGCTGTAGCAGTATTGGTTGGTACGGGAAACAACACACGCTGCAGCAGTATTGGTTGGTACGGGAAACAACACACGCTGTAGTTATGTTGGTACGGGAAACAACACACGCTGTAGTTATGTTGGTACGGGAAACAACACACGCTGTAGTTATGTTGGTACGGAAAACAACACATGCTGCAGCAGTATTGGTTGGTACGGGAAACAACACACGCGAAAGCAGTATTGGTACGGGAAACAACACACGCTGTAGCAGTATTGGTACGGGAAACAACACACGCTGTAGCAGTATTGGTACGGGAAACAACACACGCTGTAGCAGTATTGGTACCGTGATTCAACACACGCTGTAGCAGTATTGGTACGGGAAACAACACACGCTGTAGCAGTATTGGTACGGGAAACAACACACGCAGTAGCAGTACTGGTACCGCGATTCAACACACGCTGTAGCAGTATTGGTACGGGAAACAACACATGCTTCAGCAGTATTGGTACGGGAAACAACACACGCTGTTGGAGCACTGGTACGGGAAACAACACACGCTGTAGCAGTACTAGTACCGTGATTCAACACACGCTGTAGCAGTATTATATTTCGTTCACAAATTCGTGCTCACAGAGTTGACAAATTATCTTGGAAACTTTTTGATGAATTTCTGTAATTCTTTTTCATGAAATTTAATTTTTTCACATACCTTCATATTTGATCACACTTAAATACAAAGATAGTCTGAATTTTGTACAAATCATTTTTTGTTATATAATTTTAGAATAATATCAAACCGCGTGCTTTAAACATTAGATTTTACTGTAAATTATGTTAATTTTCTAACAATACAAGCCAAAGGCGTCTCCGTATTACATTGAATTGGGCAACATTTTTCATTTGATTTTATATCTTCTTCATAGAAATAGGTAAACTTCCTTGCTTGACCGTCGCCTCTGCAGAGTCAAAGTTCTGTCCTATCCATCGATTGAAAGACTTTCTATCTATATTTAGAGCTGCCCGTGTTCTGTTTTCTGGGGTTTTTTTATATCGTAATATAGCCGACCCCTTTTAGATTCCTTGCGATAGTGCATGTACAATAACACAGTTACCTTTTGTATAGTGATGAATTTACACTTTAAACTCTTCATGGTTTTAAAAATCATGTAGTCACTTCACAACAGCTTACACACTATCACACATATAGGAATATTCATTAATAGTAAATATTTGGTCAAAATACGCCTCTGGACCAATTTAACAAGAAACCGAAAATGAAATTACAAAAAAAAAACCTCGGAGTTGCGCTATCTTACAAGTTAAGAGTGCGAAACGGTGCTAAGATTGTGTGGTGTGCACGTGAAATTTACCTTTTTAATTGATGAGTTGATTACAATAAATGTGGGTGTTGTAAAATCCTAAAATCTAGGACAAGCAAGAAAATCATATTTTTATATACCTCAAATGAGCAAAAATCTTTCCTAAATGCATGACAGTAGGGCAAAAAATCAGATTGAAGGTCGGTGGAAAAATAAGATTTCACGAAAAAGAATTATAGAAATTCATCAAACAGTTTCCGAGATAATTAATAAAATCTGTGGGCAGGAATTTCTGAACGAACTATAGTTCCGTGAATCAACACACGCTATAGCAGTACTGGTACCATGAATCAACACACATTAAAGCAGTACTGGTACCGTGATTCAACACACGCTAAAGCAGTACTGGTACCGTGATTCAACACACGCTAAAGCAGTACGGGTACCGTGAATCAACACACGCTAAAGCAGTACTGGTACCGTGAATCAACACACGCTATAGCAGTACGGGTACCATGAATCAACACACGCTATAGCAGTACTGGTAACGTGAATCAACAGTTTAGCATTCAATTTAACATGATGATGAAGCGTAATACAACGAGAGCGTTAACAACGCTGCGACAACACGCTGACTTCCCACTGAAGTGAACGACATGCGTACAAACACGACGAAACGCCATCGTCAAGCACGCTGAGAGCTAATCAATTCAGAGGAAGAGGTATGTTTACAGCACTCGGAAAAATTAACAAATAATCAACAACAGAAAAAAAAATATGGACCAAAGCAGGATCGAACCCGTACTCAGTGGCACAGCGCCTTGCCACGAAAAGCCAAACGCTAGGGAACACTGCCACTCAGCTAACTAAAAAATTAGCTTCGTAGGCAATGTCTTTTCGCGCAGGTGTTCTCATGACTATAGCATAAGGCCGCGATCACAGCTCAGAAATACATAGTGTATCTGTATTTTTTCCTGTTAAGACAAGTATCTCCCGGATAGGGTAGGGCTGAATACTTGCGTTGCAGACAAACATTTAGGACGAAACAGCACGAATAGTAGTTTCCTGTGGTTTAGGCTGGAGACCTACCCTATCCGGAAGATACTTGTCTTAACAGGAGAAAATACAGATACACTATGTATTTCCGAGCTGTGATCGCGGCCTTATGCTATAGTCATGAGAAAACCTGCGCGAAGAGACATTGCCTACAAAGCTAATTTTTTAGGTAGCTGAGTGGCATTGTTCCCTAGCGTTTGGCTTTTTGTGGCAAGGCGCTGTGCCACTGAATACGGGTTCGATCCTGCTTTGGTCCATATTTATTTTTTCCTGTTGTTGATTATTTGTCAATTTTTCCGAATGCTGTAAACATACCTCTTCCTCTGAATTGATTCGCTGATTATCGCCTCGGAAGTTTCCCTCTAGAATAATATTCATTTATTATTATTTGTCTCCAAGCTGATAGCTAATTGAGTGTTTTTTGAGAGAAGTAATGACAACGAGCGTAAGCACTGGCCACATCAGGGAACGTAATGACAGCGAGCATGAGTACTGGCCTCGTTAGAAAAAGTAATGACAACTAACATGAGCATTGACCTCATTAGGAAAAGTAGTGACATAAGCACTGGCCACTTCAGTAGAGACACTATAGTCAATCCAAAACACATAACACTCTTCCAAATGCTATAGCTTAATAATCGTGTGGCTTCAGTTGTTGAAATTTTGTATGTCAACTGTTTATGGTAATTGCATTTATAAGCTCCATTTATAAACAGATAGCCTTTCTATTTTATTCGATATATATATATATATATATATATATTGAAAAAAAGCAAAACTAAAGGACTAAACCTTAATAGCAAAAGGACAGAAGTAATGGTAGTAACAAAGAAAAAGACATAACCGCAATGCACAATAAAGAAATATCGAACAGTATTAAAACAGGTAAATGAATTTAAATATTTGGGAACTTTGTTAACCTCAGACGGAAGATGTACAAAAGAGGTGAGATGCAGAATGGCTCAGGCAAAAGCAGCTTTCCATAAAATGAGGAAGATACTATGCAATCCATTTTTGACAATAGAAACAAGAAAAAGAGTTCTTAAATGTAATGTAGAGCCAGTCTTAACATATGGATGTGAATCATAGACAATAGGACAACAGACAAGAAAATCACTGGAGTCTGTAGAAATGTGGTTTTACAGAAGAATGTTGAGAATACCATGGGCAGCTAAGAAGAGTAATGAAGAGGTTATGAAAGAGATCAAAGCAAAAAGAGAGCTAATTTCCAATATTAGGAAGAAACAATTATCATTTTTTGGCCATGTAATGAGAAGGGAACAGCTGGAATATATTGTAAGAACTGGAAAAATTGAGGGACGAAGAGATAGAGGGAAGCAAAGAGAAAAAATAACAGACGGCTTAAGAGAATGGCTTGGCAGAAGGTCAACAACAGAAATGATAAATAGCTGCCGAGATCGAAAGTTGTGGAGAGACATGATCACCTACGCCAGTACGCCCGGTACTTGATGATGATGAAGTAGAAACGGGTGGTTTATATTTTCTATTTGGTATATATAGATAGATATAAATATTGTTTATATATAATAGATAAAGATATATATACATACAAGCAATCTTAGTAGAACTTAATTTCAGCGCAAGTTAACACTTATGTTGAACAAAGTGGTGCACATTTGGTCGGTAATAAAGTTTATCTGAGAGTCTTTCAAACATTCAATTACTGCAAAATCTACATTTTAGGGACATAATAATTACCAAGCCTATAAAGATGGAAGAAAGTTGCCGCTTTAAGGAAACCAGATTAGCTGCGTTATTAACAATAATAAAGTCATAACGTCTAAGAAAATTTAAGAAGGGATGCAGAAATATTCAAGATAATCTGTAGATAATATTGAATTAATTAAATAAATAAAAATAGCATTTCACAAAATGAAAAACGTCTTATACATCAAGTTTGTGCCAATAGAAGTGAGAAAGAGAGTTCATCGGTGCTATATAGAGTCAAATCTGACCCGTGGAAGCGAATCATGGACAGAAGATAAACAAATGAAAAGACGATTAGAGGTCACAGATATGGAATTTCTCAGAAGAATGTTGAAAGTTCCCTGGACAGCTAAAAAGACCAATGAGGAAGTTCTCAAAGAGGCCAACACAAAAAGGGAGCTCCTAAGAAATATCAGAAAGAAATAATCAACATTTTTCAAGTACATCATGAGATAAGAAAAGTTGGAATACTTGGTTTGTATCATTCAAAATACAGGAAAAAGAAATCACGGACGACAAAGAGAGAAGGTACATAGATTGGTGTCATGGCATGGAAAACAATCAATAATAGAACTGTGGATAGAAGATTGTGCAGGGACGAAAGCAATGTTAATGACATGAACAATATATTAACATCAAAGCAAATAACACCAGGGCTACAGCTAAGTATAGCAAAATTTATATCTTCTCAACATACATGTATGGTGTAGAAACATGGACATCAGATAAGAAAACAGACAGAAAATTGAAGCCTTTGAAATGTGGATTTATAGAAGAGTAGGTAGAATTGGATGGAAAGAAAAGAAAACAAACGATGAAGTCTTAAAACAATTAAATATGAAAAGAGAACTACTATAGCTCGTTTCAAAACTTATGCCCAACTTCAAAACGCTATTACTCTCTAACCGTTTGTTAAATACTTTTGAAATTTTCCAAATGTTATTAGAATGCAAAAGACCCTTTAAATGTATATTTAACAAATATCTTGCAGCTGCAGTTTTCTTAAAGCGGCGATATTTCTTTGATGTTTGTCAAAATTGTAAATTGTGAAGCCCTAAAGAATAGAAATTACCGTAGTTGCTGGTCTACGATTAATTTTCACTAGGTAAAGGCGTGGCCGTAATGGGGAAATAACTGGATAAAACAAAACACCAGGAGAATTATTGTCTGCTCAGTTCGAGGACGGACGATAATATCAAGGTATACCTGTATGTCCAATTTTCATAGTTGTGTGGTCCTGATAAGGACCGTTTGTTGAAATAATTTAAGGTAATATAGGGGCCAACATTGTGGGGGCTATATACTTTCATTCTGAATCAGACGAGTCTAAAAGATTAATAACTGTTTGGGGTTGAACATTCCACAAACCATCATTTTTCCAATATTCCTCTTCCTGTTTTAAGACGTGGTCTTCACATTTAGCCCAATAATCTTTGTCTATATTTAATAAAGCGAGATTAGCAAGAGTCTTTACATGGCATATTTTGAATGTTGTATTTTCATCTGCCACTTGTCCTTTTAATTTTGCCCATATTAGTTCTATTGGATTTAAATGAGCATGGTAAGGTGGCAGCCTCAAACTTATATGACCGTGCTCTTGGATAATCTTATCTATTTGAAAAATCTGTGTCCTCTGTTTTTGCTTTACTAGAGATAGTAATTCAGGTTTTAAGTACATGTTATTAAATTGTATGTGCTCCTTTGTGAGCCATATCTTAATAGCATCTTTTGTACTGGATGATGTCGGGACTTTATCTTCAAGTGCAACAATGTTGTGGTACGCTGCATTGTCCATTATTAGGCAAGATGGTCGATCTAGTGATGGGAGAACAGAATTTTCAATCCAATGTCTAAATATGTGACCATTCATCTCAGAGTGATAATCCCGATTGTCTATGGATTTTGAAAGAAAAATGAGCTCTGCATTCTGTATTAGTCCATGTTGTCGACTACCTGCATGAGCAATTATCAAGCGCTGTCCTTTGCTGCTAGGTATTAATCTCTTAATCTTTCCATCTGATGACTGCCATTCCCTTTGGTTAGTGTGGTGAGCATTGATCCATGTTTCATCCAAGTACACAATATCATAACCTTGCTTGCGCACCTCTTTTACTTCACGTAAGTACTTGCTTCTCATGACTACTATATGTGGCTTCTCACAGATGATGTTTCGTCCATTGGAATACTTTCTGAATGTAAAGCCTGCAGCTCTCACATTCCTCCATAATGTAGACTTTGATATTTCAATACTGTTGTTCTTTTTCAGCGAAACTTTTAATTTTCTAATTGTAACAGTTTCATTCATACCCAACATTTTGCGAATTTCACTTCTAATAAGTTCACTGTCGAAATTATCCAACATTTTTGCTCTTCCTTGTGATTTTGTATATTTGGAACATTGACGGTCACGTGCTTGAATCCAGCGATTAAATGACCGTTTAGATAAATCCAAAATGTGTCTTGTCCTATTCTCAGGGTTTTCTAAAGAATGAAATAATCTTCCTCGTTTAGCCTCTTTGCAAAAATAGTCATACATTTTTATTGCGATGTTTTGTAAACTGCAGAATTTCATTTTAAGACTCATGATAAATGTTATTGTTCCACGTTACGCCGCGGAATTAACGGAAATGGAACACACAATGTCTCGTGTTTACTACAAGTGTCTAATTGTGTCAGATAACTCACGCGGAAAGCGTGCAAAATCGTAAATTTGAGCGTGTATGGATGTGTAATCGCTATTTTTAACTTAAATACTGTAAACACTAAGTTTTGACTAGATCAATGGGTCGTTATAAATTTATATAAATCAAATAAGCAATAATAATAACCAAATGTTTGTTTTTAATGAAATTAATTCCCTGTTGGGTTCTAATCATTATAACTATACATGCAAATTTTGAAAAAATTACAAAAAGCGGTTTAAAAGATATTGATTTTTAAAGTTGGGCACGACTTATGAAACAAGCTATAATTACAATTCAAACAAGAAATGTGCGATTTTTGGGCCATGTTAAAAGACACAACAGCCTACTTAAAGTAATCTTGGAGAGGAAAATACAAGGTAAAAGAGTCAGAGGCAGACCAAGACTAACATGGACGAGTAACATTAAGAGATGGACAAGTCAGCCTATGACGAATTGCACCATCAAAGCAAGAGACAGAGGCAGACCAAGACTAACATGGACGAATAACATTAAAAGAATGACTAGTCAGCCTATGACGCATTGCACCATCAAAGCAAGAGACAGAGCTGAATGGAACTCCATAGTAGCCCACCTTTGATGCGGAAACGACACTCGATGATGATGATGATGATGATGTTGACGATGATGATGCTGGAACCAGATACAAAAAGAACGATTTTTTAGTGACAGCAAATATTTGTCTATGAAATATTTTAGTGTTAAAAGTACCGGTAACAACAAAAAAATACAATAAATTGTCAATTAGAGTTCTGGAGAATGCAATATTCACTTGTTAATTAGAGTTCTGGAGAATGCAATATTCACTTGTTAAAAGAGTTCTGGAGAATGCAATATTCACTTGTCAATTAGAGTTCTGGAGAATGCAATATTCACTTGTTAATTAGAAAGAAGCAAAGAGAAAAAAAATACCAGACAGCTTAAGAGAATGGCTTGGCAGAAGGTCAACAATAGAAATGATAAATAACTGTCGAGATCGAAATTTGTGAAGAGACATGATCACCTACGCCAGCAGGCATGGCACTAGATGGTGATTAGCAAGCGAAACTTCATTTCCAGCTTAATTTACAATTTGACAAAACCAAGAAAAAAGAAAACACACGCAGAACACAACATAAATAATTGAAAACTGAAAACAAAAATGTTCATCTTTAATTAAACAGAAGCTAACAGAGCAATAACAAATATAATGGTAATTGGTACAAGTAATTTGTTGACTGTTGATGTCAGTTATTGAATTTATTGTTTTCTTCAAATATATTTTATTGCGCTGAGCTGTGGAATTTTGTTTTACCAAATTTCTACCGTTGTTTTGTTTTTCTTTCAGTATATTCTGAATATCTGTTAAATAGAGAGTAGGTCATGCAGAGTATTTGTTAAATAGAGAGTAGGTCATGCAGAGTATTTGTTAAATAGAGAGTAGGTCATGCAGAGTATTTGTTAAATAGAGAGTAGGTCATGCAGAGTATCTGTTAAATAGAGAGTAGGGCATGCAGAATATCTGTTAAATAGAGAGTAGGTCATGCAGAGTATCTGTTAAATAGAGAGTAGGTCATGCAGAGTGTCTGTTAAATAGAGAGTAGGTCATGCAGAATATCTGTTAAATAGAGAGTAGGTCATGCAGAATATCTGTTAAATAGAGAGTAGGTCATGCAGAGTATTTGTTAAATAGAGAGTAGGTCATGCAGAGTATCTGTTAAACAGAGAGTAGGTCATGCAGAGTATCTGTTAAATAGAGAGTAGGTCATGCAGAGTATCTGTTAAATAGAGAGTAGGTCATGCAGATATCTGTTAAATAGAGAGTAGGTCATGCAGAGTATATGTTAAATAGAGAGTAGATCATGCAGAGTATCTGTTAAATAGAGAGTAGTCATGCAGAGTATCTGTTAAATAGAGAGTAGGTCATGCAGAGTATTTGTTAAATACAGAGTAGGTCATGCAGAGTATCTGTTAAATAGAGAGTAGGTCATGCAGAGTATCTGTTAAATAGAGAGTAAGTCATGCAGAGTATCTGTTAAATAGAGAGTAGGTCATGCAGAGTATCTGTTAAAGGGATAGTAGGACTGCTGTTAAATAGAGAATAGGTCATGCAGAGTATCTGTTAAATAGAGAGTAGGTCATGCAGAGTATCTGTTAAATATAGAGTAGGTCATGCAGAGTATATGTTAAATAGAGAGTAGATCATGCAGAGTATCTGTTAAAGGGATAGTAGGAGTATGTGTTAAATAGAGAGTAGGTCATGCCGAGTATCTGTTAAAGGGATAGTAGGGGTATCTGTTAAATAGATAGTAGGTCATGCCGAGTATCTGTTAAAGGGATAGTAGGAGTATCTGTTAAATAGAGAGTAGGTCATGCCGAGTATATGTTAAAGGGATAGTAGGAGTATCTATTAAATAGAGAGTAGGTCATGCCGAGTATTTGTTAAATAGAGAGTAGGTCACGCAGAGTATCTGTTAAATAGAGAGTAGATCATGCCGAGTATCTGTTAAAGGGATAGTAGGAGTATCTGTTAAATAGAGAGTAGATCATGCCGAGTATCTGTTAAATAGAGAGTAGGCCATGCAGAGTATCTGTTAAAGGGATAGTAGGAGTATCTGTTAAATAGAGAGTAGATCATGCCGAGTATCTGTTAAAGGGATAGTAGGAGTATCTGTTAAATAGAGAGTAGGTCATGCAGAGTATCTTTTAAATAGAGAGTAGGTCATGAAGAGTATCTGTTAAATAGAGAGTAGGTCATGCAGAGCATCTTTTAATTAGAGAGTAGGTCATGCAGAATAGCTGTTAAATAGAGAGTAGGTCATGCAGAGCATCTTTTAAATAGAGAGTAGGTCATGCAGAGTATCTCTTAAATAGAGAGTAGGTTATGCAGAGCAAATGTTAAAAAGAAAGTAGGTCATACAGAGTATCTGTTAAAAAGAAAGTAGGTCATGCAGAGCATCTGTTCAAGAGAAAGTAGATCATACAGAGTATCTGTTAAAGAGAAAGCATGCCATACAGAATATATGTTAGAGATAGAGTAAGTCGTAGAGAGTATCTGTTAAATAGAAAGTAGGTTATATTAGAGTATCTGTTAAATAGAGAGTAGGTCATATAAGAGTATCTGTTAAATAGAGAGTAGGTCATATAAGAGTATCTTTTAAATAGAGAGTAGTTCATGCCGAGTATCTGTTAAATAGAGAGTAGGTCATATAAGAGTATCTGTTAAATAGAGAGTAGGTCATATAAGAGTATCTTTTAAATAGAGAGTAGTTCATGCCGAGTATCTGTTAAATAGAGTGTTGGTCATACTAAGCATCTGTTACAGAGAAAGTAGGTCAAACAAAGTAAATGTTAAATAGAGAGTAGGTCGTATTAGAGTATAAGTTGAAGATAATGTATCTGTCACATAGACCGAGAGAGAGAAAAAAAAAAGAAAGAGAGAAGGATAAAAAGAGAGAGAGAGAAGTAACTCATTTAGCGACTGAAACTATAACTAAGCATTTACGCGGGGCGGCGGATGTAATCTTCGCGAAATCCCGCAGCGACCACAATTTCACCAACTGTTGATTTAGTCTTGTGACTAAAGGATATAGACAAATTAGTCACATTAAGAGTGTCGAGGGCTGGTGAGTGGGTCTGATCCGATGCTGTTATCATTAAAGACAGCTCACGGTGAATTCCGGAAACAGACGAACAGTCACAAAGCCGTTGTCTAGACAACACACGAGTCGTAATCTTTGTGTCTGGCCTGAACTAATCTTTGGGTTTCCTCGACGTACGAGTAGACAACATACTATTGACTGATGGATAACACTGAGACCAAAGCGAGGGTTAAAATTGGTGCGAGTGATTTTGTGCGTCTCCAGTTTTCGTGCACTTCTGTAATCTTAGTGCATGCGGCTGCAGAAAAGGGTATAAATTAAAGGCTAATTTATAAGTGCAAGGAATGTATAAAGACAAAACCGTTTTTAATTGAAGCCATTATGTATTTGCAACACAGAAATAAAAACAAACAAACAGAATAGCTCAGGTCAAAATAGCATACCAGAAAAAGAAAAACGTCTTGTGCAACAATTCTATGTAAGTAGAAGTGAGAACGAGAGTTCAATGATGCTATATAGCACTAGTTCTGAGCTATGGAAGCGAATCATGGACAGTAGATAAACAAATGGAAAGACGATTAGAGGCCGCAGATATGGGATTTCTCAGAAGAATGTTGAAAGTTCCCTGGACAGCTAAAAAGACGAATGAGGAAATTCTCAAAGAGGCCAACACAGAAAGGGAGCTCCTTGGAAACATCAGAAAGAAACAATCAACATTTTTCTGGCACATCATGAGAAGAGAAAAGTTGGAATACTTGGTTACAACTGGCAAAATACAAGGAAAGAGAGATCGCGAACGACAAAGATACTGGATATCTTGGAGCCATGGTATGGTAAACAGTTAACAACAGAATTGATGCGATGAACTGTGGTTAATGGTGATGATGGTTGGTTGCGTTCGCCCGATGACTAAAGTATTCTAGAGTATCGTAGTAGACTAGAATATTCCTTTTCATCATCCGCCCTTACAAGGACGTAGTGGACGTGTCTGCGTTGTGTTGTGGTTTGCAGTATAACTGTTATATTTGCGCCTTTCGATCCAACACATCCGACTTCAGCACGACAATTTTGAGTACCGGGTTGTCTTCCCTCTTCGATCCCTGCACGCTTGACCAGACTAACAGGTTAGTCTATTACTGGAGACACCGCGGAGAGGTGGAGCAGGGTCTGGATGGTTTTGGTTCACCGATCCTGGCGCAAGCCATCAGCTGTGGGTCGCTGACAACTTCAAGCTCTGGTGCTGGTAGGCCCGCCTTCGCCTCCCTTTTGAAAATGAACTGTCGACTAACCTAAATTAAACAATGAGAATGATCTTTTGTTTAAACTAAGATAAACAATGAATATGATCTTTCGACTATACTAAACAATGAAGATAATCTTTAAACTAAACAAAATAATGAATATGATCTGAGTTGTAAACTAAACTAAACAATATACGCGACATGTCGACTTAACTAACCTAAATAATGAAGATGATCTTTCGACCAAGTTCAACTAAATTAAGAAAAACTATGGAGAGAAAACAAATGAAAAGACGATTAGAGGCCACAGAGAAGGGATTTCTCAGAAGAATGTTGAAAGTTCCCTGGAAAGCTAGAAAGACCAATGAGGAAGTTCTCAAGACAGCTAACACAAAAAGGGAGCTCTTAAAAAACATCAGAAAGAAGCAATCAACATTTTTCGGGCACATCATGAATAGAGGAAAGTTGGAATATTTGGTTACAACTGGCAAAATAAAAGGAAAGAGAGATCGCGGGCGAGAAAGAGAGAAAATACTGGGTAGCTTGGTGTCATGGCATGGAAAATAGTCAACAACAGAACTGATACGATGCACTGTAGATAGAAGATTGTGGAGGGACATGATCGCCTACGCCAATCGGTATGGCACATGATGATGATGATGGAGAGAAAAGAACAAAATATTTAATTTTGCAAGAACTTAACATTCCAAAAAGTCTCGTTCATAACGAACATGTACAAGGAAAATACAAAATATTTTGGTCATGGGAAATAATATAATGGACTTCTTCCTCTTCTTCTACTTTTCCACTTCTGCTTTTCTTCTTCTGCTTCCTCAGCTTTTCTTGTTCTCGTTTTCTTCATCTTTTCTTCTTCTTCTTCTTCCTCTTCTACCCTTCTCCCTGTGGAGCGTAGGTCTTCAACAAACGCTTTCCAAGCCGTTCTGTTTGTTGCCATTCTTTTAAGATTGTTCCATGTCTCCCCCATCATCTTCATCTGTCTTCTCCAAGAATTCCATGGTCTTCCTCTTTGTCTTTTCACCTGAGGACTCCAAAAAAGGGCGTGTTGTGTAATACTCTCGGTTGACTTCCTCAGCGTGTGTCCCATCCAGCGTCATCGTCTTCGCTGTATCTCTTTATCCACTGGTATTTGACTGGTACATTTCCATAATTCTATGTTAGTGATTTTGTCCTGCCATTTCCATCCTTTTATTCTGCATAAGCATCCATTAATGAAAGTCTGTATCTTCATGATTGTCATTTTTGTTGTTCTCCATGTTTCACAGCCATATAATAAGACTTACTTAACAATGGAGTTGAAAATTTATATTTTTGTATTTAACCTAATTTTTGTGGACTTCCATATGTTTCCCAGTACAATAAATACTCCTCTTGCTTTTGCTATCCTTATTTTGATATAATTTTCTTTTCCGCCCTCTTTGTCTATATTACTGCCCAGATATATGTAGGATTGTACGTCTAGTAGAGGTATTTCTCCTAATTTTATTTGGTTATTGCCAACTGTATTAATTCTCATAATGTTGGTCTTATCTCTATTAATCTTTAGTCCTAGCTGTTGTGATCTCTCATCAAGTATGCTCATTTTATCCTGCATCTGTTGATGGCTGTGTGACAGGAGAGCTATGTCATCAGTAAAGTCTAAATCATCAAGTTGTTTGGTCAGTGACCACTGCCTTCCATTTCTGTTGTTTTGAGTTATTTTCAAAATCAAACTATGACCAGTAGAAAGAGAAATGGAGATAGAAAGCTTCCCTGCCGTACTGCTGTTCTTGTTTCCCGTGCGCTGCCGAGGCCGGAAAGGGGAGTAAAGAATAGTGGCGCTGTTTTCTACCAGGCATGTACGTAAGAGGCGACTAAGGAGTGTTAGGCATGGGACTGGCTATCCCGTACTGTGAGAAGATAAGCCGAAAATACTTCTCAAATATAATGGGCTAGAGAAGATAATTATGGAGGGCATAATTCAGGTAAACGGGGAAGGGGAAGATCTAGAAGAAGTTGGGTGCAAAATATCACAGACGATTGGGATTGATTACCGCAGACCGCTGGACAATGCGGTGAGGAATGATACAGTGTCAGAGCAGCAGACACAGAAGGATAAGTTGGTAGATGATGATGCTGACGGTGGTGGTAGTGATAATGGTGGTGATGATGATGATGGTAAGATGATGGTGGTGATGATGATGATGCTGACGGTGGTGGTGGTGGTGGTGGTGGTGGTGATGATGATGATGGTAAGATGATGGCGGTGGTGATGGTGATGATGATGGTGGTGGTGGTGATGATGATGATGCTGACGGTGGTGGTGGTGGTGGTGGTGGTGATGATGATGGTAAGATGATGGTGGTGGTGATGGTGATGATGATGATGATACTGACGGTGGTGGTGGCGGTGGTGATGATGGTGGTGATGATGATGATGATGATGATGATGCTGACGGTGGTGGTGGTGGTGATGATGATGGTGATGCTGATGGTGGTGATGGTGATGATGATGATAATGATGGTAAAATGATGGTGGTGGTGATAGTGATGCTGATGGTGGTGGTGGTGATGATGATGATGGTGGTAAGATGATGGTGGTGATGGTGGTGGTGGTGGTGATGAGGATGGTGGGGGTGGTGATGATGATGATGGTGGTAAGATAACAGTGGTGGTGGTGGTGGTGATGATGATGGTGGTGGTGGTGGTGATGATGATTCTGACGGTGGTTGTGGTGGTGATGATGATGATGGTAAGATGATGGTGGTGGTGATGGTGATGCTGATGGTGGTGGTGGTGATGATGATGATGGTGGTAAGATGATGGTGGTGATGGTGGTGGTGGTGGTGATGAGGATGGTGGGGTGGTGATGATGATGATGGTGGTAAGATAACAGTGGTGGTGGTGGTGGTGATGATGATGGTGGTGGTGGTGGTGATGATGATTCTGACGGTGGTTGTGGTGGTGATGATGATGATGGTAAGATGATGGTGGTGGTGATGGTGATGCTGATGGTGGTGATGGTGATGCTGATGGTGGTGGTGGTGATGATGATGATGGTAAGATGATGGTGGTGGTGATGGTGATGCTGATGGTGGTGATGGTGATGATGATGATACTGATGGTAAAATGATGGTGGTGGTGATGGTGATGCTGATGGTGGTGGTGGTGATGATGATGATGGTGGTAAGATGATGACGATAATGATGACAGTAATGATGATGATCGTGGTGGTGGTGATGATGTTGGTGATGGTGATGATGATGGTGATGATGATGGTGATGATGATGATGATGATGATGGTAAGATGATGACGATAATGATGACAGTAATGATGATGATACCTTAACTCTTGCATGGTTATGTTAATTTTTTCCAACCTAAAGTCGAAGAAACTAGTTCTGCAACCCCAAAAACAACATGTTAGACACAGATGTGTGGGCTCTAGCTCTCGATAAAGCCTCCACAAAAATGAGCATATAAACTCGCTGTCAGTTTTCTGTAAATATATAAAGCTTCACTTTTCATACCGACAGCACGTCGAGGGTTTTATCAATGAGGGTATTAATTTGTCTACATTAATACAGGCTCAACGTTGCCGTTAAATCCACGTCTCAATATCAACCAGGCAGGATAAACATTACTTTGATCCTACGTTATATAATGTGGGTTCAAAGGGTGTTTTAAATTAGTTTGAGGTAACATAGGAAGTATGATCAAGACAACTTCCTTCTTCTTCTTCTTATTGTTACTATTATTGTTCTTCTTCTTATTATTACTATTATTGTTATTATTATTCTTATTCTTATTGTTGTTGTTGTTCTTCTTCTTATTATTATTATTATTATTATTATTCTTATTATTATTATTGTTATTATTCTTCTTCTACTTATTATTATTATTGTTGCTGTTCTTCTTCTTATTACTATTCTTCTTCTTCTTCTTCTTATTATTATTATTATTATTACTATTATTATTTTTGTTCTTCTTCTTCTTCTTATTACTATTATTATTATTGTTGTTCTTCTTATTACTATTATTATTATTATTATTGTTCTTCTTCTTCTTCTTCTTATTCATCTTCTTATTATTATTGTTGTTGTTCATCTTCTTATTATTATTGTTGTTGTTCATCTTATTATTATTGTTGTTGTTGTTCTTCTTCATATTATTGTTGTTGTTGTTCTTCTTCATATTATTGTTGTTGTTCTTTCTATTCTTCTTCTTATTATTGTTGTTGTTGTTCTTCTTCATATTATTGTTGTTGTTCATCTTATTATTATTATTGTTGTTGTTCATCTTCTTATTATTATTGTTGTTGTTCATCTTATTATTATTGTTGTTGTTGTTCTTCTTCATATTATTGTTGTTGTTCTTTCTATTCTTCTTCTTATTATTGTTGTTGTTGTTCTTCTTCATATTATTGTTGTTGTTCTTTCTATTCTTCTTATTATTATTGTTGTTGTTGTTCTTCTTCATATTGTTGTTGTTGTTCTTTCTATTCTTCTTATTATTATTGTTGTTGTTCATCATCTTATTATTATTATTATTGTTGTTGTTCTTTCTATTCTTCTTATTATTATTGTTGTTGTTCATCATCTTATTATTATTATTGTTGTTGTTGTTCTTTCTATTCTTCTTCTTATTATTGTTGTTGTTCATCATCTTATTATTATTATTGTTGTTGTTGTTGTTCTTTCTATTCTTCTTATTATTATTGTTGTTGTTCATCATCTTATTATTATTATTGTTGTTGTTCATCTTCTTATTATTATTATTGTTGTTGTTGTTCTTTCTATTCTTCTTATTATTATTGTTGTTGTTCATCATCTTATTATTATTATTGTTGTTCATCTTCTTATTATTATTGTTGTTGTTGTTCATCTTCTTATTATTATTATTGTTGTTGTTGTTCTTTCTATTCTTCTTATTATTATTGTTGTTGTTCATCATCTTATTATTATTATTATTATTGTTGTTGTTCTTTCTATTCTTCTTATTATTATTGTTGTTGTTGTTCTTTCTATTCTTCTTATTATTATTGTTGTTGTTCATCATCTTATTATTATTATTGTTGTTGTTCATCTTCTTATTATTATTATTGTTGTTGTTGTTCTTTCTATTCTTCTTATTATTATTGTTGTTGTTCATCATCTTATTATTATTATTATTGTTGTTGTTCATCTTCTTATTATTATTGTTGTTGTTGTTCATCTTCTTCTTCTTATTATTGTTGTTGTTGTTCTTTCTATTCTTCTTATTATTATTGTTGTTGTTCATCATCTTATTATTATTATTATTGTTGTTGTTCTTTCTATTCTTCTTATTATTATTATTGTTGTTGTTCATCTTCTTCTTATTATTATTGTTGTTGTTCATCTTCTTCTTATTATTATTATTGTTGTTGTTCTTTCTATTCTTCTTATTATTATTGTTGTTGTTGTTCTTTCTATTCTTCTTATTATTATTGTTGTTGTTGTTGTTCATCTTCTTATTATTATTATTGTTGTTGTTGTTCTTTCTATTCTTCTTATTATTATTATTGTTGTTGTTGTTCATCTTCTTATTATTATTATTGTTGTTGTTGTTCTTTCTATTCTTCTTATTATTATTGTTGTTGTTCATCATCTTATTATTATTATTGTTGTTGTTCTTTCTATTCTTCTTATTATTATTGTTGTTGTTGTTCTTTCTATTCTTCTTATTATTATTGTTGTTGTTGTTCTTTCTATTCTTCTTCTTATTATTGTTGTTATTCATCATCTTATTATTATTATTATTGTTGTTGTTCTTTCTATTCTTCTTATTATTATTATTGTTGTTGTTCATCTTCTTATTATTATTATTGTTGTTGTTCATCTTCTTATTATTATTATTATTATTGTTGTTGTTCTTTCTATTCTTCTTATTATTATTGTTGTTGTTCATCATCTTATTATTATTATTATTGTTGTTGTTCTTTCTATTCTTCTTATTATTATTGTTGTTGTTCATCTTCTTATTATTATTATTGTTGTTGTTCATCATCTTATTATTATTATTGTTGTTGTTCATCATCTTATTATTATTATTGTTGTTGTTCATCTTCTTATTATTATTATTGTTGTTGTTCATCTTATTATTATTATTATTGTTGTTGTTCATCTTCTTATTATTATTATTGTTGTTGTTCATCTTATTATTATTATTATTGTTGTTGTTCATCTTCTTCTTATTATTATTGTTGTTCATCTTATTATTATTATTATTGTTGTTGTTCATCTTCTTCTTATTATTATTGTTGTTGTTCATCATCTTATTATTATTATTGTTGTTGTTCATCTTCTTATTATTATTGTTGTTGTTCATCTTATTATTATTATTGTTGTTGTTCTTTCTATTCTTCTTATTATTATTGTTTTTCTTCTTATTATTCTTCCTCTTCTTATTATTAATATTGTTCTTCCTCTTCTTAATATTATTGTTGTTCTTCTGCTTCGCCTTCTTGTTTTTATTGTGCTTCTTTTTCTTCTGCTTCTTCACCGATCAGGTATTGTTATGTTACACATTGATTGACAGACAAGAAGTTTGAGGTTTTTACCGGTTCCCCTTACTGAGCTTGTCAGGTAGGGTTCTTTCTGTGGGGCAATATTTGTATTCTTAGGGTGTTGGAGGTAGATTTGCTCAATGTTTGGCCCGTGAGCCGCTATTTTTGGTATCCTCTTTTCGACTGCCAAGGGTTCTTTAACGTGCGCGATTGCACACGGGACCTCATGATTCTCGCTGTTAACTTATAATTGTATCTCACAAATTTGCTTCTGCCATGTGCCTGACACACTTTATTCAGGTTATTTTTTTATCTGACTGACTCCACTCGTCATCATCATGATGTGCCATGCTGGTTGGCGTAGGCGATCATGTCCTTGCACACTTATCTATCCACAGTACATCGTATCAATTCTGTTGTTGACTATTTCCCATGATGATAGCAAGTTATCTAGTATCTTTTCTCTTTGTCGTCCACGATCTCTTTTTCCCTCCATTTTGCCAGCTGTAACCAAGTATTCTAACTTTCCTCTTCTCACAAAATGCATGAGAAAATGTTGATTGTATTTTTCTAATGTTATTTAGGGGCACTTTTATTATGTTGGCCATATATGTATCTATCTATCTATTGACCTTTCGAGCCGTAGTCGGCCCATAGGGCATAGAACCTGATACAACTTCTCTTGTCTAAATTTTTATTCTAGCAGTTTAAAATCCTTGCAGAGATCTTTTATCAAATCTCGCCATTTGTCTCTGTTCTGTGCAAGCAGCTCTATCTCATTGAGGGAGCCGATTCCTGCTGCTCTTGCCTGTTTGGTCGATGTTCTTCTCAGTGTCTCTCTGGGTCGGCCCCTTTTCCTCTTACCTGTTGTTTCCCATATGAGGGCTTGCTTTGCTATTCGGTTATTATCTCTCCTCATCACATGTCCAACATATGACCATCGTCTTTTCTTTATTACTGAAGATATAAGAGGTTGATTGGCGATTTCTCTAATTTCCTCGTTTGTTTTGAATTCGTTCCACGCTATACCAAGTATTTTCCTTAGACATTTATTTTCGAATGCGTTCAACTTTGTTTCTATTTCTCTTGTTGTTTTCCAGCTTTCACACGCATACGTAAGGGTTGGTTGTACATTTGATTTGAATAGTCTAAGTTTTGTAGTTATTATCTCTCCTCATCACATGCCCAACATATAACCATCGTCTTTTCTTGATTACTGATGATATTAGTGGTTGATTACTGATGATATTAGTGGTTGATTACTGATGATATTAGTGGTTGATTACTGGTGATATTAGTGGTTGATTACTGATGATATTAGTGGTTGATTACTGATGATATTAGTGGTTGATTACTGATGATATTAGTGATTGATTACTGATGATATTAGTGGTTGATTACTGATGATATTAGTAGTTGATTACTGATGATATTAGTGGTTGATTACTGATGATATTAGTGGTTGATTACTGATGATATTAGTGGTTGATTACTGATGATATTAGTGGTTGATTACTGATGGTATTAGTGGTTGATTACTGATGATATTAGTGGTTGATTACTGATGATATTAGTGGTTGATTACTGATGATATTAGTGGTTGATTACTGATGATATTAGTGGTTGATTACTGATGATATTAGTGGTTGATTACTGATGATATTAGTGGTTGATTACTGATGATATTAGTGGTTGATTACTGATGATATTAGTGGTTGATTACTGGTGATATTAGTGGTTGATTACTGATGATATTAGTGGTTGATTACTGATGATATTAGTGGTTGATTACTGATGATATTAGTAGTTGATTACAGATGATATTAGTGGTTGATTACTGATGATATTAGTGGTTGATTACTGATGATATTAGTGGTTGATTGTTGGCCTATACGACTACAAAAGAAAACAGCGTAAACATCGCTTTAAAAAAAAGTAAAGTACCCCCGTCACGCCAAGTGGCGTATAGGGAAATATGGTCTTAGTGACGCGCCACGCCAAGTGGCGTATAGGGAAATATGGTCTTAGTGACGCGCCACGCCAAGTGGCGTATAGGGAAATATGGTGTTAGTGACCCTATATTTTACAGACCTTCAGCACATGATTTTTAGGGTAATGTGGTCGGTATTACGCCCGTGCTGTTTTACTTACCCATAAAAAAATCCTGTACTCATTTAAGGCTGGGTGAACCTGGAAGCCGTCGGTTGGGATCGAACCCTACACCTTGTCCTTTGTAGTCCAGTTCACTAACCACTGAGCTATCGCGGCTCCCTAAACATCGCTTAGGTATGCACTATTTACTTTGATTTGTTGAAATAAAGAGCACGACTTCTGTCTTCTGCCAACCTGTTCCTTCTCGTGATTAAAGTTCCTGATCGCTGTAGATAGCAAATGTTAAAATTACTGTCACAAACGCTAACTCATGAGAGACGTCTATTGGCTGGTCTTGAAGTCTCTCGGGAAACTGTCGTCTCGGTGGAAATAACAAACCCTCGATCACGTCTCATACTGGATGGAGGACAGTTTTGAAATACTTTACTAGCTCCGTGGGTTTCTGAAATTCAAATACTGATGTACATATCCAATCCTACAATCTGTGAGAAAAATAGTCTCACAATCTTATATTGATTCAGTCTTAGATTGTAGAAAGGATGCTTGATTTAGATGATAAAATAAATGATGACATTTGCATACATGTGTATTTATTATTATGTATTCATCTTCTTAAAACAAAGATGGCAGTTTACAACGTCTGCAGCATCAGTGTCCCTTTCTAAGGCAGTGAATTATGGACAATTTATCCAAAGCAGGAGATAAAGCTAAATGTAATTCATTTGCCATGTCAGCGCCGTATTCCTGATATCATCTGGAAGGACAAAGTGACAAACGTGGAGGTCCTCACTGGCACAGGTCTCCCGAACATCTACACGTTGCTCAAACAACGGAGGCTCCGCTGGTTTGGTCACTTACACCACAGGTGAGTTATCCGCCTACCAAATATATGCTCAATGGACATCTAGCAGATCGCTACAGAACTAGGGGGCTTCCAAAATTCAGATTTGTAGACGTGTATAGACGTGAGATGAAGACTAAACATAAACCCTGCAGCTTGGGAAGACATAGCCGCAGACCGCAATCTTTGGAAACACACTCTAAAGCTGCAACTCAAACAAGAAGCGGACAGGTTCATAGAAAAAGTGAATACACGGCTAAAGAAAAGAAAAATAATATTTCCTAGGGCGCTGGAAAATATATAGTGAACTAATGGAAGCTACTGCTACAGCAACACCAACAAGAACAACATCTACTACTACTACTGCTGTTGATACTACTACTGCTGCTGCTACTGCTGCTACTACTGCTGTTGATACTACTACTGCTGCTGCTACCACTGCTACTACTGCTGTTGATACTACTACTGCTGCTGCTACTGCTTCTGCTACTGCTGCTGCTACCACTGCTACTACTGCTGCTTATGCTACTGCTGCTACTACAACTGCTACTACTGCTGCAGCTACTATTGCTGCTACGACTATTACTGCTACCACTATTGTTGCTACTACTGCTACTACTGCTGCTATTGCTACTGCTGCTACTACTGCTGCTGCTACTACTACTGCTGCTACTGCTGCAACTACAGCTACTAATACTGCTGCTACTACTGTTGCTGCTACTACTGTTGCTGCTACTACTGTTGCTGCTACTACTGCTGCAACTATTGCTACGAATACTGCTGCAACTACAGCTACTAATACTGCTGCAACTACAGCTACTAATACTGCTGCAACTACAGCTACTAATACTGCTGCAACTACAGCTACTAATACTGCTGCAACTACAGCTACTAATACTGATGCTACTACTGTTGCTGCTACTACTGTTGCTGCTACTACTGTTGCTGCTACTACTGTTGCTGCTACTACTGTTGCTGCTACTACTGTTTCTGCTACTACTGTTGCTGCTACTACTGTTGCTGCTACTACTGTTGCTGCTACTACTGTTGCTGCTACTACTACTGCTGCTACTGCAGCTGCTACTATTCTTCTTTTTTCGCTCCATGAACTCATAAACCATTGGGACACCACTGACAGACTTCATCAACTTTCATCATATCTCTCTATCTTTAGTTATTCTGTATGTCTCAACGAGTCGAGGTCTGTCCATTCTTTGATGTTATCTCCCCATCTTTGTCTCCCTCTCCTTTTTTCTCCCCGCAGAATGATTTTTGCCCGTTTCGGTGATCGAGATACGTAAGTCAAACAAACACGCCACAACATCAACAAAATTGCCTTCAGTCAACAGACTCGCCTTCAGTCAACAACCTCGCCTTCAGTCAACAACCTCGCCTTCAGTCAACAACCTCGCCTTCAGTCAACAACCTCGCCTTCAGTAAACAAAGTTGCCGTCAATCAACAATCACGACTTCAGTCAACAAACTCGCAATCACATCAACAACCTCGCCTTCAGTGAACAAAATCGCCTTCAGTCAACAGCCTCGCCTTCAGTCAACAGCCTCGCCTTCAGTCAACAACAACCCATTCAGTTAACAAACTCGCCATCAGTCAACAACCTCGACTTCAGTCAACAACCTCGACTTCAGTCAACAACTTCGCCTTCAGTCAACAAACTCGCCATCAGTCAACAACTTCGCCTTCAGTCAACAAACTCGCCATCAGTCAACAACTTCGCCTTCAGTCAACAAACTCGCCATCAGTCAACAACTTCGCCTTCAGTCAATAACCTCGCCTTCATTCAACAAAGTCGACTTCAGTCAACAACCTCGCCTTCAGTCAACAAACTCGCAATCACATCAACAACTTCGCCTTCAGTCAACAAACTCGCCATCAGTCAACAACCTCGGCTTCAGTCAACAACCTCGCCTTCAGTCAACAAACTCGCAATCACATCAACAACTTCGCCTTCAGTCAACAAACTCGCCATCAGTCAACAACCTCACCTTCAGCCAACAACCTCGCCTTCAGTCAACAAAATCGCAATCACATCAACAACTTCGCCTTCAGTCAACAAACTCGCCATCAGTCAACAACTTCGCCTTCAGTCAACAACCTCGCCTTCAGTCAACAAAGTCGACTTCAGTCAACAATCTCGCCTTCAGTCAACAAACTAGCCATCAGTCAACAACTTCGCCTTCAGTCAACAACCTCGCCTTTAGTCAACAAAGTCGACTTCAGTCAACAACCTCGCCTTCAGTCAACAAACTCGCAATCACATCAACAACTTCGCCTTCAGTCAACAAACTCGCCATCAGTCAACAACCTCGCCTTCAGTCAACAACCTCGCCTTCAGTCAACAAACTAGCAATCACATCAACTACTTCGCCTTCAGTCAACAAACTCGCCATCAGTCAACAACTTCGCCTTCAGTCAACAACCTCGCATTCAGTCAACAAATTCGACTTTAGTCAATAAACTCGCCATCAATGAACAAACTCACCATCAGTCAACAAACTCACCATCAGTCAACAAACTCACCATCAATCAATAAACTCACCTTCAGTCAACAAACTCACCATCAATCAACAAACTCACCTTCAGTCAACAAATTCACCATCAATCAACAAACTCACCATCAATCAACAAACTCACCATCAATCAACAAACTCACCTTCAGTCAATAAACTCGCCATCAATCAACAAACTCACCATCAATCAACAAACTCACCTTCAGTCAATAAACTGGCCATCAATCAACAAACTCACCATCAATCAACAAACTCACCATCAGTCAACAAACTCACCATCAGTCAACAAACTCACCATCAATCAACAAACTCACCTTCAGTCAACAAACTCACCATCAATCAACAAGCTCACCATCAATCAACAAACTCACCATCAATCAACAAACTCACCTTCAGTCAACAAACTCACCATCAATCAACAAACTCACCATCAATCAACAAACTCACCATCAATCAACAAACTCACCATCAATCAACAAACTCACCATCAATCAACAAACTCACCATCAATCAACAAACTCACCATCAGTCAACAAACTCACCATCAATCAACAAACTCACCATCGGTCAACAAACTCACAATCAGTCAACAAACTCACCATCAGTCAACAAACTCACCATCAATCAACAAACTCACCATCAGTCAAAAAACTCACCATCAGTCAACAAACTCACCATCAATCAACAAACTCACCTTCAGTCAACAAACTCACCATCAATCAACAAACTCACCTTCAGTCAACAAACTCACCATCAATCAACAAACTCACCATCAATCAACAAACTCACCATCAATCAACAAACTCACCTTCAGTCAACAAACTCACCATCAATCAACAAACTCACCTTCAGTCAACAAACTCACCATCAATCAACAAACTCACCATCAAATCAACAAACTCACCATCAAATCAACAAACTCACCATCAAATCAACAAACTCACCATCAAATCAACAAACTGACCATCAACTCAACAAACTGACCATCAAATCAACAAACTGACCATCAAATCAACAAACTCACCATCAACTCAACAAACTGACTATCAAATCAACAAACTCTCACTAACCCAACAACGTTTTGTGTGACAGAATGCTCGGCATGTCGGGTACTAGTGACCCGGAAGTACGGAATCAAATTATTTGTGTCTCTACATCAGCAACTTAATATTCCACACGTCCGGACAATGAGACGACCTTCAACCACATATTTATGATGAATATGTTATTTTTTAATATCTTTTTTTTTTTTAAACCGGGGAAGGTAAATCTTATCATTTGACGCTTTACAAACAAAATATCACGTGAGAGTGACGTGTTCATCTGCATTCTGGGTTACAGCAATGTAAGATTAAATGTCGCTGTTGTTCTTCCTCATTGTTTTTTGTTTTCCCCCAACTCATCCAGTCAGGTGCCCATTTATTTTTCAGGTGAGTAGACCGGTGAAAATTGAAGCATTTGAAATGTTGATTTATAGAAGAATAGGTAGAATTGGATGGAAAGAAAAGAAAACAAACGATGAAGTTTTAAAACAACTAAATATGAAAAGAGATATACTACACACAATTAAAACAAGACAAATGAAAATCTTTGGCGCGTGTTAAAAGACACAACAGCGTAATAAAAGTAATATTGGAAGGGAAAATACAAGGTAAAAGAGGCAGAGGTAGACCAAGACTAACATGGACGAGTAGCATCAAAAGATGGACAAGTCAAACTATGATAATCTGCACCAACAAAGCAAGAGACAGAGTGAAATGGCGCTCCAAGGTAGCCAACCTTCGATGCGGAGACGGCACTGAATGATAATGATGAGACAGTGAGAGTTGAACCCACGTTTACATAATCACCAGGCCAAAGGCTAACAATGGACATTCTTTTAATAAAGGAATCACTTATGATGAAAGTCACAGTCGTTTAATAATGATACTTCAGTTTCCTTGCTTATTTGTTAATTGAACAAATATTATTTATAAATGATTCATCTACACACTAAGAAAACATGACGCGAGCATAGCAGACAGGTACTGTCATGGAACACACAGGGAATGAGAAAGGCAAGGAGGTCCAGAAATGCACCCAGAGGGGTTTAGTTTAGTCTAGCTCAGCTCAATGTAAATTAGTTTAGATTAGTTCAATGTAAATTAATTTAGTTTACTTTAATGTAATTTAGTTTAGTTTATAATTTTACTTAATAATTACTTTTATATTAATTTAATTTTTACTTAGTTTATGTAAATTAATATATTTTATGTAAATTCGTTCAGTTTAGTTTAATGTAAATTAGTTTAGGTTAGATTAGTTAATTTTAATTTAATGTAAATTAGTTTATTTTTAATTTTTACTTTCGTGTAAATTAATTTAGATTAGTTTAGTTTAATGCAAATTAGTTAAGTTTAGTTTATATAAATTAGTTTAGTCTATTTTTAATGTAAATGAGTTTAGATTAGTTTAATTTAAATTAATTTAGTTTAGTTTAATTTAACTTTAATGTAAATTAATTTAGTTTAATTTAATGTAGATTATGTTTACTTTTTTTTAGCTTAATATAATCAGCTTAGTTTAGTTTAATGTAAATTAGTTTACTTTAGTTTAGTTGAATAAAAATTAGTTTAGTTTAGTTCAGTTCCTGATTAGCCTCATCATACAGTCTACAAGTGCTGAGATCACCTCCTCAGCTAATCCCATGGTTGGAAGCGACTGACACACAAGTACTGAGAGTTATTGAGTTATTGAGTTATTTGCGGGTCATCATCATTGCACTCCGAACATGTCCATAGGTTCTCAGATCCCCTTCTCAGCAATTCTCAAAGTGTCCAGCGACTGACGACTCCAGTTCTGTGTTGGTTGATAAGTCTTCTTGTACGTCCACTAAATACTGAGATCACCTCCTCAACTCATCTCATGTTGAGAAGCGACTGAGACACACAAGTACTGAGATCACCTCCTCAGCTCATCCCATGTTGAAAAGCGACTGAGACACACACGTACTGAGATCAAGTACTGAGATCACCTCCTCAGCTCATCCCATGTTGAGAAGCGACTGAGATACACCAGTACTGAGATCACCTCCTCAGCTCATCCCATGTTGAGAAGCAACTGAGATACACAAGTACTGAGATCACCTCCTCAGCTCATCCCATGTTGAGAAGCGACTGAGACACACAAGTACTGAGATCACCTCCTCAGCTCATCCCATGTTGAGAAGCGACTGAGACACACAAGTACTGAGATCACCTCCTCAGCTCATCCCATGTTGAGAAGCGACTGAGACACACACGTACTGAGATCAAGTACTGAGATCACCTCCTTAGCTCATCCCATGTTGAGAAGCGACTGAGACACACACGTACTGAGATCAAGTACTGAGATCACCTCCTCAGCTCATCCCATGTTGAGAAGCGACTGAGATACACCAGTACTGAGATCACCTCCTCAGCTCATCCCATGTTGAGAAGCAACTGAGATACACAAGTACTGAGATCACCTCCTCAGCTCATCCCATGTTGAGAAGCGACTGAAACACACAAGTACTGAGATCACCTCCTCAGCTCATCCCATGTTGAGAAGCGACTGAGACACACACGTACTGAGATCAAGTACTGAGATCACCTCCTTAGCTCATCCCATGTTGAGAAGCGACTGAGACACACACGTACTGAGATCAAGTACTGAGATCACCTCCTCAGCTCATCCCATGTTGAGAAGCGACAGAGATACACCAGTACTGAGATCACCTCCTCAGCTCATCCCATGTTGAGAAGCGACTGAGACACACACGTACTGAGATCAAGTACTGAGATCACCTCCTCAACTCATCTCATGTTGAGAAGCGACTGAGACACACAAGTACTGAGATCACCTCCTCAGCTCATCCCATGTTGAAAAGCGACTGAGACACACACGTACTGAGATCAAGTACTGAGATCACCTCCTCAGCTCATCCCATGTTGAAAAGCGACTGAGACACACACGTACTGAGATCAAGTACTGAGATCACCTCCTTAGCTCATCCCATGTTGAGAAGCGACTGAGACACACACGTACTGAGATCAAGTACTGAGATCACCTCCTCAGCTCATCCCATGTTGAGAAGCGACTGAGATACACCAGTACTGAGATCACCTCCTCAGCTCATCCCATGTTGAGAAGCAACTGAGATACACAAGTACTGAGATCACCTCCTCAGCTCATCCCATGTTGAGAAGCGACTGAGACACACAAGTACTGAGATCACCTCCTCAGGTCATCCCATGTTGAGAAGCGACTGAGACACACAAGTACTGAGATCACCTCCTCAGCTCATCCCATGTTGAGAAGCGACTGAGACACACACGTACTGAGATCAAGTACTGAGATCACCTCCTTAGCTCATCCCATGTTGAGAAGCGACTGAGACACACACGTACTGAGATCAAGTACTGAGATCACCTCCTCAGCTCATCCCATGTTGAGAAGCGACTGAGATACACCAGTACTGAGATCACCTCCTCAGCTCATCCCATGTTGAGAAGCAACTGAGATACACAAGTACTGAGATCACCTCCTCAGCTCATCCCATGTTGAGAAGCGACTGAAACACACAAGTACTGAGATCACCTCCTCAGCTCATCCCATGTTGAGAAGCGACTGAGACACACACGTACTGAGATCAAGTACTGAGATCACCTCCTTAGCTCATCCCATGTTGAGAAGCGACTGAGACACACACGTACTGAGATCAAGTACTGAGATCACCTCCTCAGCTCATCCCATGTTGAGAAGCGACAGAGATACACCAGTACTGAGATCACCTCCTCAGCTCATCCCATGTTGAGAAGCAACTGAGATACACAAGTACTGAGATCACCTCCTCAGCTCATCCCATGTTGAGAAGCGACTGAGACACACAAGTACTGAGATCACCTCCTCAGCTCATCCCATAGTGAAAAGCGACACACAAGATCACCCTCGTCTACTCCGCAGATCTCTTCAATTCATACAACATCCCTCTTGAATAGGAGATCCGATGGTCGCATTAGGGCTGTAGATAACCGGTAGCCGCTGCCTCATCTAAACCGACAGCAAGAGAAGCCAGAAAATCAACTCAATGAAGTACAGATCACGGCCGCTTGTTTGCATCTAACAATGACATATTAGAGTAGCAATGTCTAACAATGACATATTAGAGTAGCAATGTCTAACAATGACATATTAGAGTAGCAATGTCTAACAATGAAATATTAGAGTAACAATGTCTAACAATGACATATTAGAGTAACAATGTCTAACAATGACATATTAGAGTAACAATGTCTAACAATGACATATTAGAGTAGCAATGTCTAACAATGACATATTATAGTAACAATGTCTAACAATGACATATTAGAGTAGCAATGTCTAACAATGACATATTATAGTAACATTGTCTAACAATGACATATTAGAGTAACATTGTCTAACAATGACATATTAGAGTAACAATGTCTAACAATGACATATTATAGTAACAATGTCTAACAATGACATATTATAGTAACAATGTCTAACAATGACATATTATAGTAACATTGTCTAACAATGACATATTATAGTAACAATGTCTAACTAACAATGACATATTAGAGTAACATTGTCTGACAATGACATATTATAGTAACAATGTCTAACAATGACATATTAGAGTAACATTGTCTAACAATGACATATTAGAGTAACATTGTCTAACAATGACATATTCGATCTTATCCTACAAATACTGCAATGTTTTAGGGTGTAGATGTCCCATGTCTGGTACATTCCCTCATTTAAAAAAATGATATTTCATGGACGTGGTTTCAATTTTTCTCTCGAGAGGGTGGCAGAGTTGATAACTCGTCGAGCTCCAAACTAGGAGAACGTGGATTAGAATAGCGGTAGAACTACATTTTTTTTTCTTTGTGAAATATATGTTATATGGCCCTTTTCGTTTTGTCAGACGGTCTAGTAGAGGCTATTGTGTATTTTTTTAAGGATTTGTTTTTGTCGAACAGCTTCTCTCATGGCTAATTCTACCAATGTTTGACAACACACACGGTCACAGAAAGAATAAGTCAGGCCCATGATCCACAGGTTTACCATCCTTTTTCATGAGTCTTTTCCCTTCTAAGCCTTCCCTTAGAACAGTCTCAAATGATGTTATACCGTTCCTTATACATGCTCTCCATGATGTGCGATCACTTGCCAGATGTTCCCAGTCATTTTCACAGATGGAGAAGTCTTTCAGAGATGATTTACAGATATCTCTATATCGTAGTTTAGATCTGCCGATTTGTCGTTTTCCGTGTTTTAGCTCACCATATAGTATTTGTCTGGGGATGCGTTTTTCTTCCATCCGTTGGACATGCCCCAGCCATCTTAGCCTTCGACTTCTGAGCATCGACATGATTGTTGGGGTCTTAGCACGTTGCAGGACAGTTAAGTTGGTTATTTTGTCCTGCCATTTGATGTGCATTATTCTGCGGAGACATCGCATGTGGAAGACATTTAGTATTTTTTCCTGGTTTGAGTATGTTGTCCAGGTTTCAGATCCATATAAAAGTGTGTAAAGCACACATGTTTGATATATTAAGAGTTTAGTCTTCAGTGTTATCTTCGTGTTGTTCCAGGCCCTTTCTGTGAGTTTGCCGAAAGTCGTAGCTGCCTTACCAATATGACTGTTCGTATGTTGTATGTGAAATGGTGAAATAAAAACTCAGACCCGAACAATGCGCGGCGACTGCACTGGAAAGCGGCCTTTATTCACCGGCCCTATTCTCCCCCCCCCCCCCCCCCAAAGATGGAAAAATGCCGTAAAGAAATGTCTTTTCCCTTATTTTAGATTCTATCACCACACACAGAGCGTCGCCATTTGTTGAGCTGTGATAAATATTTATGAGAATTTATGAAGGTCTAGGCCCCGGAGCACCTTTTATGGGTGTTACGCCTCTGTAGAAGCCTGAGATTAAACATGGATAACCAACTATAGAGGCTTGCAGCAGAACGATTGTGAGAACTAACCGAGGGCATTGCGAGAGCTATGATATTCGTCTAGGGGAAACGATATTGCAAGGTCAAATAGTTTGTAAACTCATATAGAGTAGGATAGAGAAGAATAAAAGAGAAAGTTAGAGAAGAGCGAAAGAAAAAAAGAAGAGCGAAAGAGAAAGTTAGAGAAGAGAGAGAGAGAGAGAAAGTTAGAGAAGAGAGAGATAGAGAAAGTTAGAGAAGAAGAGAGAGAGAAGTTAGAGAAAGAGAGAGAGAGAAAGTTAGAGAAGAGAGAGAGAGAGAAAGTTAGAGAAGAGAGAGAGAGAGAGAGAAAGTTAGAGAAGAGAGAGAGAGAGAGAAAGTTTGAGAAGAGAGAGAGAGAAAGTTAGAGAAGAGAGAGAGAGAGAGAGAAAGTTAGAGAAGAGAGAGAGAGAGAGAGAAAGTTAGAGAGAGAGAGAGAGAGAAAGTTAAAGAAGAGCGAAAGAGAAAGTTAGAGAAGGCGAAAGAGAAGTTAGAGAGAGCGAAAGAGAAAGTTAGAGAAGAGAGAGAGAGAGAGAAAGTTAAAGAAGAGCGAAAGAGAAAGTTAGAGAAGGGCGAAAGAGAAAGTTAGAGAAGAGCGAAAGAGAAAGTTAGAGCAGAGCAAAAGAGAAGTTAGAGAAGAGAGAGAGAGAGAGAAAGTTAGAGAAGAGAGAGAGAGAGAGAGAAATTTAGAGAAGAGAGAGAGAGAGAAAGTTAGAGAAGAGAGAGAGAGAGAGAGAAAGTTAGAGAAGAGAGAGCGAGAAAGTTAGAGAAGAGAGAGAGAGAGAGAGAAAGTTAGAGAAGAGAGAGAGAGAGAGAGAATTTAGAGAAGAGAGAGAGAGAGAAAGTTAGAGAAGAGAGAGAGAGAGAGAGAGAGAAAGTTAGAGAAGAGAGAGCGAGAAAGTTAGAGAAGAGAGAGAGAGAGAGAAAGTTAGAGAAGAGAGAGAGAGAGAAAATTAGAGAAGAGCGAAAGAGAAAGTTAGAAAAGAGAGAGAGAGAGAGAGAGAAGTTAAAGAAGAGCGAAAGAGAAAGTTACAGAAGGGCGAAATAGAAAGTTAGAGAAGAGCGAAAGAGAAAGAGAAGAGCGAAAGAGAAAGAGAAAGCGAAAGAGAAAGTTAGAGAAGAGAGAGAGAAAGATAGAGAAGAGAAAGAGAGAGAGAGAAAGTTAGAGAAGAGCGAAAGAGAAAGTTAGAGAAGATAGAGAGAGAGAGAAAGTTAGAGAAGAGCGAAAGAGAAAGTTAGAAAAGGCGAAAGAGCAAGTTAAAGAAGAGCGAAAGAGAAAGTTAGAGAAGAGTGAAAGAGAAAGTTAAAGAAGAGCGAAAGAGAAAGATAGAGAAGAGAGATAGAGATATATAAGAGCGAGAGAGAAATAGAAAGTTAGAGAAGAAAGAGTGATAGAGAAAGAGAAAGTTAGAGAAGAGAGAAAGAGAGAAAGATATAGAAAGGGTAGAGAGAGAGAAAATTAGAGAAGAGAGAGGGAAAAAAATAGAGATGAGAGAGAGAGAAAGATAGAGAAGAGCGAGAGAGAGAGAAAGTTAGAGAAGAGAGAGAGAAAATTAGAGAAGAGAGAGAGAGAAAGATAGATTAAAGAGATAGAGAAGAGCGGGAGAGAAATAAAAAGTTAGAGAAGAAAGAGAGAGAGAAAGAGAAAGTTAGAGAAGAGAAAGAGAGGGAGAAAGATAGAGAAAAGGTAGAGAGAAAGAGAAAGTTAGAGAAGAGAGAAAGAGAAGGATGGAGAAGAGAGATAGAGAAAGAAAAGAAGTGCGAGAAAAAGAGAAAGTTAGAGAAAAGAGAGAGAGAGAGAAAGATAGAGAAGTGCGAGAGGGAAAGAGAAAGTTAGAAAAGAGGAGAGAGAAAGAGAAAGTTAGAGAAAAAGAGATATAGATACAATTAGAAAAGATAGAGACGAGTGAAAGAGAAAGAGAAAATTAGATAAAGACAGGGGGAAAGATAGAGAGAGATATTTAGAGAAAAGAGAGAAAGAGAACGTTAGAGAAGAGAGAGAGATACATATAGAGAAGAGCGAGAGAAAGATAAAGAGAGAAAAATTTAGAGAAGAGCGAGAGAGAAAGAGAAAATTAGAGAAGAAAAAGATAGAAATAGAGAAAAGGGAAAAAAAGAGAAAGATAGAGAAGAGAGAGAGAAGTAGAGAGAAGAGAGAAATAGAAAATTAGAGAAGAGAAAGATATAAATAGAGAAGAGTGAGAAGAAAAGAAAAAGATAGAGAAGAGAGAGAGAAAGATAGAGAGCGAGAGATGAGAGATAGAGAGAGAGAAAGTTTCAGAAGAGCTTGAGAGAAAGAGAAAGTTAGAGAAGAGAGATAGAAAGAGAAAGTTAGAGAAGATAGAGAGAGAGAAAGAGAGAGTTAGATAATATAGAGAAAAAGAGAAAGTTAGAGAAGAGAGAGAGAAAGAGAAGGTTAGAGAAGAGAGAGAGAGAGAGAGAGAGAAAGAGAAAGTTATAAAAGAGCGAGACAGAGAGAAAGAGAAGGTTAGAGAAGAGAGATAGATAAAGATAGAGAAGAGCGAGAGAGAGAGAGAAAGATAGAGAAGAGAGAGAGAAAGAGAAGGTTAGAAAAGAGCGAGAGAGAGAAAGATAGAGAAGAGAGAGAAAGAGAAGGTTAGAGAAGAGAGAGAGAAAGAGAAAGTTAGAAAAGAGCGAGAGAGAAAGAGAAAGTAAGAGAAGAGAGAGAGAAAGGTAGAGAAGAGAGAGAGAAAGAGAAGGTTAGAGAAGAGAGAGAGAGAGAACGAGAAAGTTAGAAAAGAGCGAGAGAGAAAGTGAAAGTAAGAGAAGATGGAGAAAGAAAGATAGACAAGAGGGAGAGAGAAGAGAAGAGAGAAAAATAGAGAGAAAGATACAGAGGATAGAGAAAATGAAAAAGAATGATAGAGAGAAAAAGATAGAATGAGGGAGAGAATAGAATGAAATAGGAATATTGAGGAGAGAGAGAGAGAGAGTGAGAGAGTGCGAGAGAGAAAAGAAAGAATGAGAGAAAAAGACTTCTCTATCGTTGTAGGTACAGGTGAAGGCTGACTAGCTAGCCAACATTTGATCAAGTACAATGGCGTTGGTAGGCGCTAAATACGACGGAGCGTGTTATGCCTGAAATTAACGACGGGGTTTGTTGGAAGATGCCCTCAATATGTCATCAGTGTTTGCTAGGGTTTGTATGTGAGCTCGTGTGTAGACACATACAGGGAAATGGGAGAATAAATGTTGGCAACCAAGGCAGGCCAATGAAGGAGTGAGTTTGTGTATACATATGTATGGAGGAGGGAAGGAGGAGGCGAGATTGACAGAAGGTATGTGGAAGAGTTGTTTAAGAATTTACAAAGAGAGACAGATAGAGAGAGGGAGAGGAGAGGGATGGTAGACACAGAGGGAGAAGAAGGGTTTATATATAAATATGAATGGAGGATGAGGAAAGGAGGAGTTGAGATTGACAGACGGGAGGTTGAGGAGTTATTAAGACTTTTATAAATAATATATATATATATATATAGAGAGAGAGAGAGAGAGAGATAAATAGATGGAGAGGGAGTAGAAGAATGGTAGCCGGATACACCGTGCGAGTTTGTGTGTGTGTACAGAAATATGAAAGGAGGGGGGGGGCGAGGTGTAAGATTGACAGAAGATAAGTAGAGGTGTTGTTAAGACCTTCCAGGAAGTGAGAGAGAGAGAGAGAGAGAGAAGAGAGAGAAGAGAGAGTGTAGAGAGAAAGAAGAGAGAGAGAGTATAGAGAAAGAGAAGAGAGAGAGAGAGAGAGTAGAAGAGAGAAAGAGAGAGAGAGAGAGAGTGAGTAGAGAGAAAGAGAGAGAGAGAGAGAGAAGAAGAGAAGAGAAGTAGAGAGAGAAGAGAGAGAGGAGAGAGAGAAGAGAGCGAGAGAGAGAAGAGAGAGAGTAGAGATAGAGAGAGAGAGAGAGAGAGAGATAGAAGAGAGAGAGTTGAGAGAGAAGAGAGAGAGAGAGAGAAGAGAGAGAAGAGAGAGAGAGAGAGAGAAGAGAGAGAGAAGAGAGAGAGATATAGAGAGGAGAGAGAGAGAAGAGAGAGAAGTGGGAGAAGAGAGAGAAGAGAGAGAAAGATGAAGAGGAGAGAGAAAGAGAAGAGAGAGAGAGAGAGAGAAGAGAGAGAAAATAGATGAAGAGAAGAGAGAAGAGAAGAGAGAGAGAGTAGAGAGAAGAGAGAGAAGAGAAGAGAGAGAGAGAGAGAGAAGAGAGAGAAAGAGAGATAATAGAGGAGTAGAGAGAAAGAAGAGAGAGATAAATAGATGAAGAGAGTAGAGAGAAAGAGAAGAGAGAGAGAGAGAGAAGAGAGAGAAGAGAGAGAAGAGAGAGAGTAGAGGGAAAGAGAAGAGAGAGAGAGTGGAGAGAGAAGAGAGAGATAAATAGATGAGAGAGTAGAGAGAAGAGAGAGAGAGAGTGGAGAGAGAAGAGAGAGATAAAGAGAGAAGAGAGAGAGAGAGAGAGAGTGGAGAGAGAGAGAATAGAGAGAAGAGAGATAAACAGGAGAGGAGAGAGAAAGAGAGAGAAGAGAGAGAGAGAAAGAGAGAGATAGAGATAAATGAGAAGAGGGAGTAGAGAGAAAGAGAAGAGAGAGAGAGAGTGGAGAGAGAGAGAGAGAAAGAGAAGAGAGAGAGTGGAGAGAGAAGAGAGAGATAAATAGATGGAGAGGGAGTAGAGAGAAAGAGAGAGAGAGAGAGAGAGAAGAGAGAGAAGAGAAGAGAGAGATGGAGAGAGAAGAGAGAGATAAATAGATGGAGAGGGAATAGAGAGAAAGAGAGAGAGAGAGTGGAGAGAGAAGAGAGAAGAGAGAGTGGAGAGAGAAGAGAGAGAAGAGAGAGAGAAAATAGATGGAGAGGGAGTAGAAGAATAGTAGCCGGATTAAACCGTGCGAGTGTGTGTGTGTGTACAGAAATATGAAAGGAGGGGGCGAGGTGTAAGATTGACAGAAGATAAGTGGAGTTGTTAAGACCTTCCAGGAATTGAGAGAGAGAGAGAGAGGAGAGTGAGAGAAGAGAGAGAGAAGAGAGAGTGTAGAAAGAGAGAAGAGAGAGAGTAGAGAGAAAGAGAAGAGAGAGAGAGTGGAGGAGAGAAGAGAGAGAAGAGAGAGAGTAGAGACAAAGAGAAGAGAGAGAGAGAGAAATAGATGGAGAGGGAGTAGAAGAATGGTAGCTGGATAAACCGTGCGAGTGTGTGTGTGTACAGAAATATGAAAGGAGGGGCGAGGTGTAAGATTGACAGAAGATAAGTAGAGGTGTTGTTAAGACCTTCCAGGAAGTGAGAGAGAGAGAGAGAGAGAGAGAGAGAGAGAATAGAGAGTAGAGAGAAGAGAGAAAGAGAGAGAAGAGAGAGAGTAGAGAGAAAGAGAATAGAGAGAGAGAGAAAGAGAATAGAGAGTAGAGAGAGAGAGAGAAGAGAGAAGAGTAGAGAGAGAGAAAAGAGAGAGAAGAGAGAGTAGAAGAGAGAGAGAGAGTAGCGAGAGATAAAAGAGAAAGAGAGAGAGAAGCGAGAGAGTATAGAGAATGAGAAGAGAGAGAGAGAGAGAGAGAGAGAAGAGAGAGAGAGAGAAGAGTGAGGAAAGAAGAGAAAAAAGAGGGAGAAGAGAGAGGAAAGAGACAGAAGAGAGAGAGAAGTGAGAGAGAAGAGAAAGAGAGAAGAGAGAAAGAAGAAAGAGAAGAGTGAGAGAAGACAGAGAGGATATAGAGAGAGAAGAGAGAGGAAAGAGACAGAAGAGAGAGAGAGAAGTGACAGAGAAGAGAAAGAGAGAAGAGAGAGAGAAGTGACAGAGAAGAGAAAGAGAGAAGAGAGAGAGAAGAGAGAGAGTAGAGAGAAAGAGAAGAAAGAGAGAGAGTAGCGAGAGATAAAGAGAGAAGAGAGAGAGAAGAGAAGAGAGTATAGAGACTGAGAAGAGAGAGAGAAGAAGAGAGAGAGAAGAGAGAGAGAGAAGAGAGAGGAAAAAAGAGAAAAAAGGGGAGAAGAGAGAGGAAAGAGACGGAAGAGAGAGAGAGATGTGAGAGAGAAGAGAAAGAGAGAAGAGTGAGAGAAGACAGAGAGAAGAGAGAGAGAAGAGAGAGAGAGAAAAGAGAGGAAAGAGACAGAAGAGAGAGAGAAGTGAGAGAGAGAAGAGAAAGAGAGAAGAGAGAGAAAGAAGAAAGAGAAGAGTGAGAGAAGACAGAGAGAAGAGAGAGAGAAAGAGAGAAAGAGAAGAGAGAGAGAGAACGAGAAGACAGAGAGAGAGAGAAAGAGAGAAAGAGAAGAGCGAGAGAACGAGAAGAAAGAGAGAGAGAGAAAGAGAAGAGAGAGAGAGAGAAGAAACAGAAGAAGGAGAGAGATAGAAGAGGAGAAAACAAAAAGATAATTGAATGAAACAATGACAGATAGAAATGTTGCAGCTGCTAAGTTTGTATCTAATAGACCGAAATAGAAACATGAAAGACAGATACACAGGTATCTATTTCATTATCATCATCATCGCGTGCCATACCGGCTGGCGTAGGCGATCATGTACTTCTACAACTCTGTCCACAGGGCATCATATCAATTCTATTTTTGACTGTTTTCTTTGCTATGACACCAAGCTATCTATAGTCCGTTAAGAAATTCATAACCACACTTGAATTAGCTTTACGTGATAACCGTTTGTTATTTTGCTTTCAACTTTTGCATGTAATCTTATAATATTGATGTCGTTATAGAAATATTTTTTGCTCTGAGAAATTTGATCTAGTTTAAAAGTTTTCTTCTTTAGGCTATATTAAATTCACCCTGTTCGAATTTGACACCATTTTAGGATATATACATTAATTTGGTGCGGTCGTTGACGTAAAATAGTTTGGCTATTGCAGAAACACTAAGTTAGGAAAATCCCGTGCACAAAACTGAATTGTTATTGAACGACATGACGCACCACGGCCTGGGCATTAATTACCGAAGGGAAGGCGTATCTTTATTAATTTTGTGAAGACTCAGTAGACAATTTGTTGACTTTAAATACCAACATTTATATCTAAATTACAATGAGTTTGAAATGCAAATTTATAACTATGCAAAAGGTTACTGTTTTACTATATCAGCACTTCCTTAGGGAATTCAAGATGGGACAGAGTGCCTACTGCATCAAATACAAAAGAGCAAATTAGGACATGGCTTGCGAATGAAAATGTCAAATTTGACGACACATATTTAAAACCCGAATTGTTACAACTTGTGAAGAATACGAATAAGAAAAGGTGTACCATGTTGACAAAATCATTGAGAAATACGGCCACACTAATTGTAACCAATTGAATTCATGTTTGCAAATACACATAACGAACAACACCCACAATTAAGCACTATGTAGATACGCTTCTATAGTCCGTTCAGATTCGTTTGCCTAGACATTAATTTATTTTTTTCAAAAACTTATTGTTCATTTGCATTGATCTTTTGAAGTTAGGTTTAGAATACTAATGTCGCTATAAAAATATTTTTTTTCAAAGAAATGTGATCCAGTTTCAAAGATGCCTTATTTAACCTATATTAAAAAAAAGTTAATCGATATTATAAACACCGGCGGGATTATGTAGATGCTTACATTTCACAGCTGATTCTTTAACATATAGGCATGACCTTCACGGCTGAATGCGCACCGTCCTAAAATAGTTATGTTTCCACTATAAATTTTTATAAAGAAATGTTACATATGAAATTTCCGTTTAGCACAAAATGACATTTAGCCGAAACCGGAAATTATGTGACGTCAAAATCACGGCCGTAGACTCGAGTTCGAGTCATAATTCAGAGGCAAATCTCAATATTTACAGAAAGGAGGCGGCACTATCCATATTATCTTCTGCAAGTCTATGTGAGAATGAATATAAAGGCAAAATATTTTACTGAGCATAACATTGCTATAAAGATTTATCAATACTTCTGCAGAGAGCGTAAAAAGGGACATCTTTATTGTTCTTTATCAAACCCTGAGAAGAGAACAATGCATATTTTAGGTTTGTGTAAACGTTCATTTCATCGAATAGTTAAAGGAAGCGGATATTTATTGCCAACAAATGCAAGAAAGCAAGGAAGGAAAGAAACGTTAGACAGTTTTGATAAGGACCTAGTAAAAAGAGAAATCTGTCGAATGTTTGATATAAACGAAGAAGTGACACTTAGAAAGTTGAAGCTTTGGCTGAAAACTAACAACGACATTGAAATATCAAAAACTTCATTATGGAAATATATTAAGAAGTGCAGGCTTCACCTTTAGAAAGTATGCTGGTGGAAAAACATTATTTGTGAGAAGCCACATCTAGTAGCTCTTAGAAGCAAGTATTTACGTGAAGTGAAGGAAATGCGCGAAAATGATTATGATATTGTTTATTTAGATGAAACTTGGATCAACGCTCATCATACAAATGACAAGGAATGGCAGTTAGCAGATGGAAGTATTAAAAGATCAGTACCAAGCAGTAAAGGGCAACGTTTGATAGTTGCACATGCAGGTAGCAGACATAATGGGTTGTTGCAGAATGCTCATCTCGTTTTCATTTCAAAATCCATAGACAATAGAGACTACCACTCCGAAATGAATGGGCACATATTAAAGACTGGATCGAGAAAAGTATCCTTCCAATATTAGATCGACCTTCTTGTCTGATAATGGACAATGCTTCATACCATAACGTAGTTAACGTAGAAGATAGAATCCCAACATCATCAAGTACAAAAGATGCAATCAAAACGTGGCTCATAAAAGAACACATACAAGTTAACGACAGCTACTTGAAACCCGAATTGCTTAGCCTTGTAAAACAGACACAACGTACAAAGATATTTAAAATAGACAAGTTAATTCAAGAACATGGCCATAGATGTTTGAGACTACCTCCATATCATGCACACTTAAATCCTATAGAACTAGTTTGGGCAAAAGTTAAAGGACACGTAGCATATACAAATAAAACTTTCAAATTATGCGATGTTGAGACACTTACAAATCAGGCTCTATCAAATATAAATAAAGACTACTGGGTAAAATGTGAGGATCATGTGTTACGACAAGAAGAGGAATATTGGAAAAAGGATGGTTGTTGTTTGTTCAGCCAAAAGCAGTAATCGACCTATTTGACTCGTCTGATTCTGAATGATCATTACTCTGATTAAGTCTACAGATAAATAGTTTGATTTGCAAAATTTCCTAGTTGATTTGTTAAACAGTTTATTGTTCAAGACCACCCAAGCAATCAAAAATATGTTATAAGCAAACCAACAACCATTACTTTGAATGGAAGCCTGCTTGAGTCAGTACAGAAGTTCAGCTATCTTGGATCCACTATTACAGCCACACTTTCCTTAGATGAGGAACTAAATGTACGTATTTGAAAGGCAGCGACAACATTTGGGAAACTCACACCAAGAGCATGGAACTATATCAAATTGACTCTACGAACAAAAGTTCTATATATAATTTAAAATTTGTATACTTGCCACCCAGTAAAATTTTATGGACACGCCTATGGGTCATCGTTGCACTAGATTACTGTAAAACATTTTGATTAGGGTCAAATAATAGTTACATGGGCAAAGATCAAAGGAATTCGCCGCTTTAAGAAAACCATTATAGCTAGACATCGAGTAACACATATGTTCTCGTGACATGGACATTTTAACACCGTATGCCAAAAATCATGTGAAATCATCAAGAACTTTTTGAATTATAAATCATAACATCTCGGCAAACGATTCTGAACGGACTATAGTATCTCCTCTCTTTGTCGTCCGTGATCTCTCTTTCCCTGTATTTTGCCAGTTGTAACCAAATATTCCAACGTTCCTCTTCTCATGATGTGCCCGAAAAATGTTGATTGTTTCTTTCTGATGTTTACTTAGGAGCTCCATTTTTGTGTTGGCCTGTGAGAATTTTCTCGTTGATCTCTCTCTCTCTCTCTCTCTCTCTCTCTGTCACTCTCTCTCTCTCTCCCACACACACCCACACGCACACACACACATCGCACGCACAAAACACACACACAAAAACACACACGCACACGCACATACATCGCACGCACGAAAACACACACACACACGAAAACACACACACACACGCACATACATCGCACGTACGAAAAAACACACACACACGCACATACGCACACACACACACACAAGCACCCACGCACACACACGCACGTACACACATCATATATATATATATATATATATATAAAACGTAGAGAGCAAAGATCCAAGAGTAACAAAGAGCATGTACTGGCAACAAACAGTGGCGGCAAGAGCGGAAATCAAATGGGAATGTTTCAACAAATAAAACAGGGTGTTAGACAAGGTTGTGTGCTGTCACCAGATTTATTTAATATGAATAGTGAGATTATTTTAAATCCATAAGGGACATGCCTGGAATAACAAATGCATGTTATAATATAAATAATCTAAGGTATGCTGATGATGCGGGAGTCACGATAGCTCAGTGGTTAGTGAACTGAACTATAAAGGACAAGAGGTAGGGTTCGATCCTAACTGACGGCTTCCGGTTCACCCCAGACTTTAATGGGTACCGTATTTTTTGCTGGTGAAGTAAAGCGGCACGGGCGTAATACTGACCACATTACCCCAAAAATCAAAGGTCAGTAAAACCTATGGTCACTAACACCATATTCCCTATACGCCACTTGGCGGGACGGAGGCTCTTTACTCTTTATTTTTATGCTGATGATACAGTCTTAATAGCTAAGAGCAAAAGTGAGTTACAAGAATTATTAGACATTATAGAGAAAGAAAGCAAAAAATAAAGGACACAGCCTCAAAAGCAAAACGACAGAAGTAATGGTGGCAATAAAGAAAAGGAAATCACCGCGCTGCACAATAAAGACAAGTGGAACAATATTAAAACAGGTAAATGAATTTAAATATCTGGGAACAATGTTAACCTCAGATAGTAGGTGTACAACAGTGGTGAGATGCAGAATGGCTCAGGCAAAAGCAGCTTTCCAAAAAATTAGGAAGATACTATGCAATCCATTTTGACAATAGAAACAAGAAAAAGAGTTCTTAAATGTTATGTAGAGCCAGTCTTACATATGGATGTGAAGTATGGACAATAGGACTACAGACAAGGCAATCACTGGAGTCTGTAGAAATGTGGTTTTACAGAAGAACGTTGAGAATACCATGGGCAGCTAAGAAGAGTAATGAAAACGTTCTGAAAAAGGCTAAAACAAAAAGAGAGCTAATTTCCAATATTAGGAAGAAACAAATATCATTTTTTGGCCATGTAATGAGAAGAGAACAGCTGGAATATATTGTAACAACTGGGAAAATTGAGGGACGAAGAGATAGAGGGAAGCAAAGAGAAATAATACCAGACAGCTTAAGAGAATGGCTTGGCAGAAGGTCAACAAAAGAAATGATAAATAACTGTCGAGATCGAAATTTGTGGAGAGACATGATCCCCTACGCCAGCAGGTCCGGTAAATGATGATGATGATATAGTAAGATAGAAACACCGATAGACAATAGAAATCATCAACGAGACTTCTTCTTTCCTTCCTCATTTACCTTTCAGCGTCGAGGGGAGATATACTTTTCGATCTTTTGCTCTTCTGTTCGCCCCTGCTGCTGTTATGTTTCCTCGTCTTTCAAATATTCCGTCGATCCATCTTTTCCGTGGTCGGCATTTGGGTCGGCCTTTGGTCTCGTGTTCTCGCAACGCTTATTGATGGCTCACTGTGTTTTGTTTTGATCTTTCTGCCTCGTCACGTGGCCAAACCATTTTATCTGTTGTTTTTTTATGTACTCTATGGCGGGAGACAGTGCTAGCTTTCTTTCTCAGTTCTTCATTTCTGATCTTATCTCTCAGGCTGTTTCCTGTCATTCGTCTAACATATTTCATCTCTGTAGAGTTTATTTTTCTTATTGTTCTTGCATCTAGGGTCCAGGTCTGGCATTGGTAGCACAACGTTGGGATGAAGATTGTATTGTAGAGTGTCCATTTCGCCTCTAGAGTTATTTCCTTGTTGGACAATAGCGGTGATAGCTGTCCAATGATTTGACAAGCTTTGTTGCATCTTGTGTCTATCTAGACAAATAAACAAATGAAAAAGGAAGGAAGGAAGAAGAAGATTTCAATTTGTAATGAATTTAAACGATTTTACTTCACCTCAAATATGCCACAAACAACGAGCATGTGAGCGAGTAACTAAATTAATTTCACGTTCCGAGTGCTAACTTTTTCACTAACGTCTCATTAAACAACAGGTAAAAAGAGCTGTTTATTAAAGGGTGAAGAGATAACTCAGTTCGGCATGTTCAGAATCATAAAAACAAGGTAAGAATTATGCCCCCGCCTGTCAGCAAATTAAATGGCGTGCTTGTGTGTTGAAGCTATTTACGTAGTCAAAGTGCCTTCTGTATGCTATTTATAAAATAAATTCACATACCGGGGAGAAAGTAACGAGGGCTACTTTATGCATGTTAACGGGATGCTAGGCAAACATGTTTGATTGTTGCATTTAACTGTTAGAGATACAACATTTTTCTTATAATTGGTGTATTCAAACAAGTTGTTTGAATTTTGTTGTTGTTATATTTCATTTATATCATCACCACTTTTTAATTTGAAGGTGAAATAAAGAGAAAACAGCATTTTCACATTTTTACAATTTTAACATATTTACACAAATTTGTAACAGATTTACAAGATTTATTACATTTTTACAATATTTCCAACATATTTATACCAACTTAAACATATTTACATTTTTAACATATTTACACAATTGTAAACATATTTATAACATTTCTTACATTTTTACAACATTTCTAATATATTTGCAACAATTCTAACATATTTAACCATTTTAAACTTATTTACATTTCTAACATATTTACACAATTTAAAACATATTTACATTTCTAGTATACTTGCAAAATTTCTAACACTTTTACATTTATAACATGTTTACAATAATTTCACATTTCTAGTACATTTACAACATTTCTACCATCGTTGCAACATTCCTGGCATATTTACAACATTTGTAACTTGCTGCAACTTTCTTGACATATTTACTTTATAACATTGTTACGACATTTCTCACATTTACATTAACAACATTGTTACGACATTCCTGACATATTTATCTTTATAACATAGTTACAACATTCCTGACATATTTACCTTTATAACATAGTTACAACATTCCTGACATATTTACCTTTATAACATAGTTACAACATCCTGACATATTTACCTTTATAACATAGTTACAACATTCCTGACATATTTACCTTTATAACATAGTTACAACATTCCTGACATATTTACCTTTATAACATAGTTACAACATTCCTGACATATTTACAACATTTATACCTTTGTTGCAACATTCCTGACATATTTACCTTTATAACATCGTTACAACATTTCTGACATATTTACAACAGCCAAATAGCCTTTCTGAGATTAGTAGAGAATACACAGTAGGGAATCGGTTAGTGGACTTGTTTCATGATGTTAATGAGCAGGGTCCGATCGCGACTGATATCGTCTAGGTTCTCCAATCTTGGTTCTTTGGTTCTTTGTTATGGAAGGCCTCGGTATCACTGCAAACGAATTAAAATCCATAATTGCTCAACCGCCCGTGCCAGCGTTATCATCCGAATTAATATCTCATCTCCCAAACAAAGAAAGGTAACTGTAGTCCCCATCGTAGCAGTCTCAGCACACGCTAAAAGACATAAGGCGAAACCGCGCAGAAAGTGAACACAGCCAACTGTTCCCTGTCATACGATATCATCATTCATCGTAAACAAGCGGGATATCGAAGCAGGATCAAAACGGATGAGACACACAGCTCACGGTGTGCACAGAGCACTTAACTCAGTAGCTCCTGCAACAAGCCGGACTTGGAATATGAGGAAACTGCAACAATGAACACTTTTCTCCAATCTTTCGAAAGAGAACAGTTTCCTCAAGAACAGAACATCGGTTCTGGTAAAACGATGAGCACAGTTCTCCAAATAATTTGCCCCATCACCAACACTTTTAGCACCATGCTCGTGTCATATATATACAGGAGACAAATAATCTATCTATCTAGCTATTGACCTTTCGAGCCGTAGCCGGCCCATAAGGCGTAGACCAAGATACACCTTCTCCTATCTGAATTTTTGTTCTAGCAGTTTTCTTTAAAGATATTTTATCAAATCTTGCCATCTGTCTCTGTTCTGTGCAAGCAGCTCTATCTCATTGAGGGAGCCGATTCCTGCTGCTCTTGCCTCTCTCATCAATGTTCTTCTCAGTGTCTCCCTGGGTCTTCCTCTTTTTCTCTTACCTGTTGTTTCCCATATGAGGGCTTGCTTTGCTATTCGGTTATTATCTCTTCTCATCACATGTCCAACATATGACCATCGTCTTTTCTTTATTACTGAAGATATTAGTGGTTTGATTGGCGATTTCTCTAATTTTCTCGTTTGTTTTGAATTCGTTCCACGCTATACCAAGTATGTTCCTTGGACATTTATTTTCGAATGCGTTCAACTTTGTTTCTATATCTCTTGTTGTTTTCAAGCTTTCACACGCATACGTAAGGAGACAAATAATAGTAAATGAATATGATTCTAGAGGGAAACTTCCGAGGATTTAATTCAGGGAATCATAGAAGGAAGAGGTATGTTTGCAGCACTCAGAAAAAATGGCTAATAAACAACAACAGAAAAAAAAAAGAACAACATATGGTCCGAAGCAGGATCGAACACGTACTCCCTGGCACTGCGCCTTGCCACGTGAAGCTGAACGCTAAGGAACACTGCCACTGAGCTAACTAAAAAAATTAACTATCGTAGACAATGTCTTTCGCGCAGGTTTTCTCATGACTTTAGCATAGGGTTACGATCATACTTCGGAAATAAATTGTATTTCTGTACTTTCCTATTAATGCAAGTATCTCCCAGTAGGGCTGAATACGTGTGTTGAGGACAAACATTTATCGGACAAAAACTGCACGAATAGTAGTTGCCAGTGGTTTTTATACTGGAGACGAATAATAATAAATTAATATTATTATATTGGGAAACTTCGGAGGCGATAATTCAGAAACTAATAGGAGGTAAGGTATGTTTTACTGCACTCAGAAAAGATTACAAATAAACAACCTTTGTTTTTTCTGTTGTTGTTTATTTGTAATTTTTTCTGAGTGCTGTAATACATACCTCTTCCTCTTTTGATTCCCTGTCATATATACTGTCTACTTCTAATTTACCGTAAATCATATAATGGGACTACTTCTAATATACCGTAAGTCATATAATGGGACTACTTCTAATTTACCGTAAGTCAATAATGGGACTACTTCTAATTTACCGTAAGTCATATAATGGGACTACTTCTAATTTACCGTAAGTCATATAATGGGACTACTTCTAATTTACCGCAAGCCATATAATGGGACTACTTCTAATATACCGTTAGTCATATAATGGGACTACTTCTAATTTACCGTAAGTCATATAATGGGACTACTTCTAATTTACCGTAAGTCATATAATGGAACTACTTCTAATTTACCGTAAGTCATATAATGGGACTACTTCTAATTTACCGTAAGTCATATATTTAGTTTACTTCTAATGTACCTACGTGCAATATTTTTTCTACTTCTAATTTACGGTAAACCATATATCTGTTCTTTTCCTAATGTATCGTAAGTTATATATTTGGTTTATTTCTAATTTACCAAAATATGATATTTTTCTACTTCTTCTTTACCGTAAGTCAGATATTTTATTCGTTTGTGATTTACAGTAATTCACATATTTCGTCTACATATTATATTTAGTATGTTACATATTTGGCCCAGTTCTAATTTATTTTCTAAATGTTGAACCTAATTCTAAATTAAAATGAATCACATATTTCAGTCTACTACTACTACTACTAATCTAAAGCCTCGGTGGCTGAGTGGTTAGTGTGCTCGCTTCGGTGCTTGAATGGTAGTGTGCTCGCTTCGGTGCTTGAATGGTTGGTGTGCTCGCTTCGGTGCTTGAGTGGGTTAGTGTGCTCGCTTCGGTGCTTGAATGGTAGTGTGCTCGCTTCGGTGCTTGAATGGTAGTGTGCTCGCTTCGGTGCTTGAATGGTTAGTGTTCTCGCTTCGGTGCTTGAGTGGTTAGTGTGCTCGCCTCGGTGGCTGAGTGGTTAGTGTGTTCGCTCCTGACCACAAGGGTACAGGCTCAATCCCCAGCAGTGGCGGATTTTTATTTGGACTGACAAGGCTCCGAGGTTCACCCAGCCTCTAAAAATGGGTACCAGAGGTTTATTCTGGGAAGTAAGGGCGGCCTGGCGTGATACCGACAACATCACTCAAAAATTGTACCGTGGTTATATAAAAAAATATGGTCACTAACACAATATCCCCCATACGCCTAGCAAGGCATGAAGGGAAGCTTTGCTAATCTCAGCTTGGTCTCAGCAGCGAGGCCCGGCTTGAAACGTCAATTACTCATCGACGGAAAAAAAATATGAGTACCTCCGAAGTCGGAGTTGTCTGCCTGTGCGGCGAAGGACCCCTGTGCACAGGGCTGCCAGGGAAAAATGGATTAACACGCAAAATTCAGTTCCTGGCCACTAGGGACTTCGTCAGAGGTAAAAGATGGCGAACGTAAACAAAGACAAATAAATAAAATAAAAATAAAAATAATAAATTAATAAAAAAAAAATTATAATCTCAGCATATATTTGTTTTTCTTCCAAAGTAAAATATACATCGTGTATTTGGTTCACTCCAGCGCTAAACTATACGTCCTACCTTCCAAATATCATAAATGATATGGAGTGACAGTTTGTAACATGCTCTAGCATAACTCAACACAAAACTCGACGATTTACCCCCCTTCCCTTGAGGGCAACGGCCGCTCATAAACCAGACTCCATTTGCTGTTTTGTGAGCGCAGTATCAAGTCACGGCTGCTTGTTCTCGTCTCAACAGTGACATTTTAGTTCAAATCTTGAAAAGTTTGCATCCTTTATGCATGAAGTTGTCCTGGGCCTAGTAGATACCCCGTATCCTTAAAATTGATGTTTTAGTAAGGAACACATCTGGAGACAGTTCAGAGCTACAACTATCTTGGACATACTATAACCAGTGAGGGAATAGACTGGAGACAGGTCAGAGCTACAACTACTTTGGACATACTATAACTAGTGATGGAATAGATCTGAAGACAGGTCAGAGCTACAACTACCTTGGACATACTATAACCAGTGATGGAATAGATCTGAAGACAGTTCAGAGCTACAACTACTTTGGACATACTATACCAGTGATGGAAAATGTACAACTGAATAAACAGAACAATACCTATGGCAAAAAGTAATTTTAATGTCATGAAGAACATACACACATCAAAACAAATAACCCAGTGCTAAAGCTAAGAATACCAAAATGTTACATTTTCTCAATATGCCTGTATGGTGCAGAAACATGGACATTAGATAAGGAAAAGAGAACAGAAAATTGAAGCTTCGAAATGTGGATTTTAGAAGAATAGGCAGAATTGGATGGAAAGAAAAGAAAACAAACGATGAAGTTTTAAACAACAAAAATGAAAAGAGAACTACTAAACACAATTAGAACAAGACAAATGAAATTTTTTGGGCATAGATCTGAAAGACACAACAGCCCTACTAAAGATAATATTTGCAGGGAAATAGAAGTGAAAGAGGCAGAGGCAGACCAAGACTTACATACCGAGTAACATCAAAAGAATGACAAGTCCATCTATGACAATCTGCAACGTTGGGATGAAATTGTATTGTAGAGTGGTCGTTTTACCTCTTAGGTTATTTCCTTGTTGGACAATAGTCTGATAGCTGCCCAATGATTTGACAAGCTTTGTTGTATCTTGAGTCTATTTCTGCTGTTGTGATTTGTAGTTTGTCACTAGACTTTGATGCATTTAAATCCTCTAAATGTTTTAGTTCTCTACCGTCTATCGTTATTTGAAGTTCTATTTAGTTCTCTACCATCGTTATTTTGATGTTCTGTTTTAGTTCTCACCGTCTATCGTTATGTTGATGTTCTGTTTTAGTTCTCTACCGTACTATCGCTATGTTGATGTTCTATTTACGTCTCTACCGTCTATCTTATGTTGATGTTCTGTTTTAGTTCTCTACCGTCTTATCGTTATGTTGATGTTCTGTTTTAGTTCTCTACCTACTATCGTTATGTTGATGTTCTGTTTTAAGCTGTCTGCCGTCTATCGTTTATGTGATGTTCTGTTTTAGTTCTCTACCTTCTATCTATCGTTATGTTGATGTTCTGTTTTAGTTGTCTGCCAACTATCGTTATGTTGATGTTCTGTTTAGTTGTCTGTCGCCTATCGTTATTTGATTTTCTGTTTTAGTTATACTCTACCGTCTATCGTTATTTGATGTTCTGTTTTAGGTTCCTACCTTCTATCTTATGTTGATGTTCTGTTTTAGTTCTCTAAACGTCTATCGTTATGTTGAAGTTCTATTTTAGAGTTCTCTACCATCGTTATGTTGATGTTCTGTTTCAGTTCTCTACCGTCTATCGTTATGTTGATGTTCTGTTTTAGTTCTCTACCGTCTATCGCTATGTTGATGTTCTATTTAGTTCTCTAACCGTCTATCGTTATGTTGATGTTCTTTTTAGTTCATCTACCGTCTATCGCTATGTTGATGTTCTGTTTTAGTCTCTACCTTCTATCGTATTTTTGATGTTCTGTTTTAGAACTGCCGTCTATCGTTATGTTGATGTTCTGTTTTAGTTCTCTAACTTCTATCGTTATGTTGATGTTCTGTTAGTTGTCTGCCGTCTATCGTTATGTTGATGTTCTGTTTAAGTTGTCTGTCGCCTATCGTTATGTTGATGTTCTCTGTTTGAGTTCTCTACCGTCTATCGTTATGTTGTGTTTGTTTTAGTTCTCTACCGTCTATCGCTATGTTGATGTCTATGTTATTTCTCTACCGTCTATCGTTATTTTGATGTTCTGTTTTAGTTCTCTACCGTCTATCGCTATGTTGATGTTCTGTTTTAGTTCTCTACCTTCTATCGTTATGTTGATGTTCTGTTTTAGCTGTCTGCCGTCTATCGTTATGTTGATGTTCTGTTTTAGTTCTCTACCTTCTATCGTTATGTTGATGTTCTGTTTTAGTTGTCTACCGTCTATCGTTATGTTGATGTTCTGTTTTAGTTGTCTGTCGCCTATCGTTATGTTGATGTTCTGTTTTAGTTCTCTACCGTCTATCGTTATGTTGATGTTCTGTTTTAGTTCTCTACCGTCTATCGTTATGTTGATGTTCTGTTTTAGTTCTCTACCGTCTATCGTTATGTTGATGTTCTGTTTTAGTTGTCTGCCGTCTATCGTTATGTTGATGTTCTGTTTTAGTTCTCTACCTTCTATCGTTATGTTGATGTTCTGTTTTAGTTGTCTGCTGTCTATCGTTATGTTGATGTTCTGTTTTAGTTGTCTGCTGTCTATCGTTATGTTGATGTTCTGTTTTAGTTCTCTACCGTCTATCGTTATGTTGATGTTCTGTTTTAGTTGTCTGCTGTCTATCGTTATGTTGATGTTCTGTTTTAGTTGTCTGCTGTCTATCGTTATGTTGATGTTCTGTTTTAGTTCTCTACCTTCTATCGTTATGTTGTTTTCTGTTTTAGTTCTCTACCGTCTATCGTTATGTTGATGTTCTGTTTTAGTTTCTCTACCGTCTATCGTTATGTTGATGTTCTGTTCTTTTTTTGGGCGATATTCATAACTTCTGTTTTTGTTGATGTTGATTTTCATTATTTTTCAAGTATCACTATACCATGGGAGACGCGATAGCTCAGTGGTTAGTGAACTGGACTGCAAAGTACAAGAGAAGGGTTCGATTCGATTGACGGCTTCCAGGTTCCCCCAGCCTTAAGTGGGTACCTGATTTTTTTTCTGGGAAAGTAATCAAACGGCGTAAACTGACCACAAAAATAATGTGCTTGAAGGTCTGTAAAATTATGATCACTAACACCATATGGAGCCGCGATAGCTCCTGGTTAGTGAACTGGACTACAAAGGTCAAGAGGAAGGGTTCGACTCCCAACCATGAGGCCCGGTAACGGCTTCCGGGTTCACCCAGCCTTTAATGGGTACCGGTTTTTTTTCTGGGAAAGTAAAGCGGCACGGGCGTAATACCGACCAGATTACCCCAAAAATCATGTGCTGAAGGTCTGTAAAATATAGGGTCACTAACACCATATTTCCTATACGCCACCACTTGGCGTGACGGGGTACTTTACTTTACTTTTACACCATATTCCCTATACGCCACTTGTTCTGTACGGGGGCTCAGGTTAGGCATGATAAAGCACAAGAGCATTTAGGCAGGAAAGTTTGCCATGACAGGACGTTCACCGTGTGGCCGCTGAACAAGCGGACCCAAACCATTCTAATGTAGTATAAGATAAATTTTCTTTTTGGGAATGTAATGAGAAGAGGCTAACACAAAAAGGGATCTCTTAAAAAACATCAGAAAGAAGCAATCAACATTTTTCGAGCACATCATGAGAAGAGGAAAGTTGGAATACTTGGTTACAACTGGCAAAATAAAAGGAAAGAGTGATCGCGAACGACAAAGAGAGAAATACTGGATAGCTTGGTGTCATGGCATGGAAAACAGTCGTCAACAGAACTGATACGATGCACTGTAGATAGAAGATTGTGGAGGGACATGATCGCCTAAGCCAACCGGTATGGCACATGATGATGATGAATCAGAAGAGAACAGCATAAATATATTGTAAAACTGGGAAAAATGAGGGACGAAGAGATAGAGGGAAGCAAAGAGAAAAGATAACAGACAGCTCAAGAGAATGGCTTGGCAGAAGGTCACAACAGAAATGATAAATAACTGTCGAGATCGGAAGTTGTGAAGAGACATGATCATCTACGTCAGCAGGCATGGTACTTGATGATGATAATACCAGAAATATGGTTAATGCTGAGGTCAACGGTCTCATCGGCGATAACATCGCTGAGAAAGATGCAGTCATCTATACAGACGGATCTGTAAGACGACACCAAAGAAGTGCATGGACATTTACAGCACGCTCAGCAGGCAGAATAGTCAAAGAAGACAGTGGTGCATACGTCATGACCACGAGTAGCATGACAATGGAGGTGATGGCAGTGACCAAGGCATTCAATGGTTAGAGTCACAAGACTACACCCACGCATGTATTCTGAGTGATTCGATGAGCATGATAAAAAAAAGTGGAGGCAGGCTCTGTACGCATGCAATGGGTAGAGTCGTTGCAGAAATCCAAAATACGTAAGGTCACCTTTGTCTATGTCCCTGGACATGCGGGAGTATGGGAAATGAGAGAGCGGACAGGTTGGCTAGCTGCGCTGTCGTTGAGGACGGGCAACCAATGGATCGGGCGGACATCATCAATGCCCTCCGAGATGTGGGAAGAGCACAGCACTTCGATAAACACAGATCAACGTCACTTCTTCGGATGATGAAATGGGAGTTAAGTTGGGCACAGCCAGAAATGAGAAACTTAGTGGCCGTGTAAGAAGACTTATCAACCAACACAGAACTGGAGTCGTCAGTCGCTGGACACTGAGGGAATTGCTGAGGAGGGGATCTGAGCACCTATGGACATGTTCGGAGTGCAATGATGATGACCCGCTAATAACTCAATAACTCAATAACTCAAATAACCAGAAATATGATTCCATTGTTGTGTGATTGGTTACGTTCCAGACTTGTAGACATCAGAATAATGACTGATGTTGATCTTGTACCAAATATCGTGAGTCTCCATCTCAGAACGAAGCTCAGAATTGACACGTCAAATGTGTGATTCCAACTTCTACATGTAGAAGAAACGTGGAGAATGAACCATAACATAGGAAATTGGCTGAGAGGATTTGAAGGTCGCTGAGAGGATTTGAAGGTCGCTGAGAGGATTTGAAGGTCGCTGAGAGGATTTGAAGGTCGCTGAGAGGATTTGAAGGTCGCTGAGAGGATTTGAAGGTCGCTGTCTTCAGAAAAATGCTAAACATCCGTTCTGATAAAAATAATGACGAATAAAGAAGTTGGTAGAAGAGCAGGCATTAACAACACCAGTCACAAGTGAGAACATTTGGAGAAGTGTGAGAAACATTTGGAGAAAAGTGAGAACATTTGGAGAAGTGTGAGAACATTTGGAGAAAAGTGAGAACATTTGGAGAAGAGCGAGAACATTTGGAGAAGTGTGAGAACATTTAGAGAAGAGTGAGAACATTTGGAGAAGTGTGAGAACATTTGGAGAAAAGTGAGAACATTTGGAGAAGAGCGAGAACATTTGGAGAAGAGTGAGAACATTTGGAGAAGTGTGAGAACATTGGAGAAGTGTGAGAACATTTGGAGAAGAGTGAGAACATTTGGAGAAGTGTGAGAACATTTGAGAAGAGCGAGAACATTTGGAGAAGTGTGAGAACATTTAGAGAAGAGTGAGAACATTTGGAGAAGTGTGAGAACATTTGGAGAAAAGTGAGAACATTTGGAGAAGAGCGAGAACATTTGGAGAAGTGTGAGAACATTTGGAGAAAAGTGAGAACATTTGGAGAAGAGCGAGAACATTTGGAGAAGTGTGAGAACATTTGGAGAAGTGTGAGAACATTTGGAGAAGTGTGAGAACATTTGGAGAAGTGTGAGAACATTTGGAGAAGAGTGAGAACATTTGGAGAAGTGTGAGAACATTTGGAGAAAAGTGAGAACATTTGGAGAAGAGCGAGAACATTTGGAGAAGTGTGAGAACATTTAGAGAAGAGTGAGAACATTTGGAGAAGTGTGAGAACATTTGGAGAAAAGTGAGAACATTTGGAGAAGTGTGAGAACATTTAGAGAAGAGTGAGAACATTTGGAGAAGTGTGAGAACATTTGGAGAAAGTGAGAACATTTGGAGAAGAGCGAGAACATTTGGAGAAGAGTGAGAACATTTGGAGAAGAGTGAGAACATTTGGAGAAGTGTGAGAACATTTGGAGAAGAACGAGAACATTTAGAGAAGAACGAGAACATTTAGAGAAGAGTGAGAACATTTGGAGAAGAGTGAGAACATTTGGAGAAGAGTGAGAACATTTGGAGAAGAGTGAGAACATTTGGAGAAGAGTGAGAACATTTGGAGAAGAGTGAGAACATTTGGAGAAGAACGAGAACATTTAGAGAAGAGTGAGAACATTTGGAGAAGAGTGAGAACATTTGGAGAAGAGTGAGAACATTTGGAGAAGAGTGAGAACATTTGGAGAAGAGTGAGAACATTTGGAGAAGAGTGAGAACATTTGGAGAAGAGTGAGAACATTTGGAGAAGAGTGAGAACATTTGGAGAAGAGTGAGAACATTTGGAGAAGAGTGAGAACATTTGGAGAAGAGCGATAACATTTGGAGAAGAGTGAGAACATTTGGAGAAGAGTGAGAACATTTGGAGAAGAGTGAGAACATTTGGAGAAGAGTGAGAACATTTGGAGAAGAACGAGAACATTTAGAGAAGAGTGAGAACATTTGGAGAAGAGTGAGAACATTTAGAGAAGAGTGAGAACATTTGGAGAAGAGTGAGAACATTTGGAGAAGAGCAAGAACATTTGGAGAAGAGTGAGAACATTTGGAGAAGAACGAGAACATTTGGAGAAGAGTGAGAACATTTGGAGAAGTGTGAGAACATTTGGAGAAGAGTGAGAACATTTGGAGAAGTGTGAGAACATTTGGAGAAGAGTGAGAACATTTGGAGAAGAGCAAGAACATTTGGAGAAGAGCGAGAACATTTGGAGAAGAGTGAGAACATTTGGAGAAGAGTGAGAACATTTATAGAAGAGCAAGAACATTTGGAGAAGAGTGAGAACATTTGTAGAAGAGTGAGAACATTTGGAGAAGTGTGAGAACATTTGTAGAAGAGTGAGAACATTTGGAGAAGAGTGAGAACATTTGGAGAAGAGCAAGAACATTTGGAGAAGAGCGAGAACATTTGGAGAAGAGTGAGAACATTTGGAGAAGAGTGAGAACATTTATAGAAGAGCAAGAACATTTGGAGAAGAGTGAGAACATTTGTAGAAGAGTGAGAACATTTGGAGAAGTGCGAGAACATTTGGAGAAGAGCGAGAACATTTGGAGAAGAGTGAGAACATTTGGAGAAGAGTGAGAACATTTGAAGAAGTGTGAGAACATTTGGAGAAGAGTGAGAACATTTGGAGAAGAGTGAGAACATTTGGAGAAGAGTGAGAACATTTGGAGAAGAGCAAGAACATTTGGAGAAGAGTGAGAACATTTGGAGAAGAGTGAGAACATTTGGAGAAGAGTGAGAACATTTGGAGAAGAGTGAGAACATTTGGAGAAGAGTGAGAACATTTGGAGAAGTGTGAGAACATTTGGAGAAGAGTGAGAACATTTGGAGAAGTGTGAGAACATTTGGAGAAGTGTGAGAACATTTGGAGAAGTGTGAGAACATTTGGAGAAGTGTCAGAACATTTGGAGAAGTGTGAGAACATTTGGAGAAGTGTGAGAACATTTGGAGAAGAGTGAGAACATTTGGAGAAGAGTGAGAACATTTGGAGAAGTGTGAGAACATTTGGAGAAGTGTGAGAACATTTGGAGAAGAGTGAGAACATTTGGAGAAGTGTGAGAACATTTGGAGAAGTGTGAGAACATTTGGAGAAGAGTGAGAACATTTGGAGAAGAGTGAGAACATTTGGAGAAGAGTGAGAACATTTGGAGAAAGTGAGAACATTTGGAGAAAAGTGAGAACATTTGGAGAAGAGTGAGAACATTTGGAGAAAAGTGAGAACATTTGGAGAAGAGTGAGAACATTTGGAGAAGAGTGAGAACATTTGGAGAAGAGTGAGAACATTTGGAGAAGAGTGAGAACATTTGGAGAAAAGCAAGAACATTTGGAGAAGAGTGAGAACATTTGGAGAAGAGTGAGAACATTTGGAGAAGAGCGAGAACATTTGGAGAAGAGCAAGAACATTTGGAGAAAAGTGAGAACATTTGGAGAAGAGTGAGAACATTTGGAGAAGAGTGAGAACATTTGGAGAAGAGCAAGAACATTTGGAGAAGAGTGAGAACATTTGGAGAAGAGCAAGAACATTTGGAGAAGAGTGAGAACATTTGGAGAAGAGTGAGAACATTTGGAGAAGAGCGAGAACATTTGGAGAAGAGTGAGAACATTTGGAGAAGAGCGAGAACATTTGGAGAAGAGTGAGAACATTTGGAGAAGAGTGAGAACATTTGGAGAAGAGTGAGAACATTTGGAGAAGAGTGAGAACATTTGGAGAAGAGTGAGAACATTTGGAGAAGAGTGAGAACATTTGGAGAAGAGCGAGAACATTTGGAGAAGAGCGAGAACATTTGGAGAAGAGCGAGAACATTTGGAGAAGAGCGAGAACATTTGGAGAAGAGTTAGAACATTTGGAGAAGAGTGAGAACATTTGGAGAAGAGTGAGAACATTTGGAGAAGAGTGAGAACATTTGGAGAAGAGTGAGAACATTTGGAGAAGAGCGAGAACATTTGGAGAAGAGTGAGAACATTTGGAGAAGAGCAAGAACATTTGGAGAAGAGTGAGAACATTTGGAGAAGAGCAAGAACATTTGGAGAAGAGTGAGAACATTTGGAGAAGAGTGAGAACATTTGGAGAAGAGTGAGAACATTTGGAGAAGAGCAAGAACATTTGGAGAAGAGTGAGAACATTTGGAGAAGAGTGAGAACATTTGGAGAAGAGCAAGAACATTTGGAGAAGAGTGAGAACATTTGGAGAAGAGCAAGAACATTTGGAGAAGAGTGAGAACATTTGGAGAAGAGTGAGAACATTTGGAGAAGAGTGAGAACATTTGGAGAAGAGCAAGAACATTTGGAGAAGAGCAAGAACATTTGGAGAAGAGTGAGAACATTTGGAGAAGAGCAAGAACATTTGGAGAAGAGCAAGAACATTTGGAGAAGAGCAAGAACATTTGGAGAAGAGTGAGAACATTTGGAGAAGAGTGAGAACATTTGGAGAAGAGTGAGAACATTTGGAGAAGAGTGAGAACATTTGGAGAAGAGCAAGAACATTTGGAGAAGAGCAAGAACATTTGGAGAAGAGCAAGAACATTTGGAGAAGAGTGAGAACATTTGGAGAAGAGTGAGAACATTTGTAGAAGAGTGAGAACATTTGGAGAAGTGCGAGAACATTTGGAGAAGAGCGAGAACATTTGGAGAAGAGTGAGAACATTTGGAGAAGAGTGAGAACATTTGAAGAAGTGTGAGAACATTTGGAGAAGAGTGAGAACATTTGGAGAAGAGTGAGAACATTTGGAGAAGAGTGAGAACATTTGGAGAAGAGCAAGAACATTTGGAGAAGAGTGAGAACATTTGGAGAAGAGTGAGAACATTTGGAGAAGAGTGAGAACATTTGGAGAAGAATGAGAACATTTGGAGAAGAGTGAGAACATTTGGAGAAGTGTGAGAACATTTGGAGAAGAGTGAGAACATTTGGAGAAGTGTGAGAACATTTGGAGAAGTGTGAGAACATTTGGAGAAGTGTGAGAACATTTGGAGAAGTGTCAGAACATTTGGAGAAGTGTGAGAACATTTGGAGAAGTGTGAGAACATTTGGAGAAGAGTGAGAACATTTGGAGAAGAGTGAGAACATTTGGAGAAGTGTGAGAACATTTGGAGAAGTGTGAGAATATTTGGAGAAGAGTGAGAACATTTGGAGAAGTGTGAGAACATTTGGAGAAGTGTGAGAACATTTGGAGAAGAGTGAGAACATTTGGAGAAGAGTGAGAACATTTGGAGAAGAGTGAGAACATTTGGAGAAAAGTGAGAACATTTGGAGAAAAGTGAGAACATTTGGAGAAGAGTGAGAACATTTGCAGAAAAGTGAGAACATTTGGAGAAGAGTGAGAACATTGGAGAAGAGTGAGAACATTTGGAGAAGAGTGAGAACATTTGGAGAAGAGTGAGAACATTTGGAGAAAAGCAAGAACATTTGGAGAAGAGTGAGAACATTTGGAGAAGAGTGAGAACATTTGGAGAAGAGCGAGAACATTTGGAGAAGAGCAAGAACATTTGGAGAAAAGTGAGAACATTTGGAGAAGAGTGAGAACATTTGGAGAAGAGTGAGAACATTTGGAGAAGAGCAAGAACATTTGGAGAAGAGTGAGAACATTTGGAGAAGAGCAAGAACATTTGGAGAAGAGTGAGAACATTTGGAGAAGAGTGAGAACATTTGGAGAAGAGCGAGAACATTTGGAGAAGAGTGAGAACATTTGGAGAAGAGCGAGAACATTTGGAGAAGAGTGAGAACATTTGGAGAAGAGTGAGAACATTTGGAGAAGAGTGAGAACATTTGGAGAAGAGTGAGAACATTTGGAGAAGAGTGAGAACATTTGGAGAAGAGTGAGAACATTTGGAGAAGAGCGAGAACATTTGGAGAAGAGCGAGAACATTTGGAGAAGAGCGAGAACATTTGGAGAAGAGCGAGAACATTTGGAGAAGAGTTAGAACATTTGGAGAAGAGTGAGAACATTTGGAGAAGAGTGAGAACATTTGGAGAAGAGTGAGAACATTTGGAGAAGAGTGAGAACATTTGGAGAAGAGCGAGAACATTTGGAGAAGAGTGAGAACATTTGGAGAAGAGCAAGAACATTTGGAGAAGAGTGAGAACATTTGGAGAAGAGCAAGAACATTTGGAGAAGAGTGAGAACATTTGGAGAAGAGTGAGAACATTTGGAGAAGAGTGAGAACATTTGGAGAAGAGCAAGAACATTTGGAGAAGAGTGAGAACATTTGGAGAAGAGTGAGAACATTTGGAGAAGAGCAAGAACATTTGGAGAAGAGTGAGAACATTTGGAGAAGAGCAAGAACATTTGGAGAAGAGTGAGAACATTTGGAGAAGAGTGAGAACATTTGGAGAAGAGTGAGAACATTTGGAGAAGAGCAAGAACATTTGGAGAAGAGCAAGAACATTTGGAGAAGAGTGAGAACATTTGGAGAAGAGCAAGAACATTTGGAGAAGAGCAAGAACATTTGGAGAAGAGCAAGAACATTTGGAGAAGAGTGAGAACATTTGGAGAAGAGTGAGAACATTTGGAGAAGAGTGAGAACATTTGGAGAAGAGTGAGAACATTTGGAGAAGAGCAAGAACATTTGGAGAAGAGCAAGAACATTTGGAGAAGAGCAAGAACATTTGGAGAAGAGTGAGAACATTTGGAGAAGAGTGAGAACATTTGGAGAAGAGTGAGAACATTTGGAGAAGAGCAAGAACATTTGGAGAAGAGTGAGAACATTTGGAGAAGAGCAAGAACATTTGGAGAAGAGTGAGAACATTTGGAGAAGAGCAAGAACATTTGGAGAAGTGTGAGAACATTTGGAGAAGAGTGAGAACATTTGGAGAAGAGCAAGAACATTTGGAGAAGAGCAAGAACATTTGGAGAAGAGTGAGAACATTTGAAGAAGAGCAAGAACATTTGGAGAAGAGCAAGAACATTTGGAGAAGAGCAAGAACATTTGGAGAAGAGTGAGAACATTTGGAGAAGTGTGAGAACATTTGGAGAAGAGTGAGAACATTTGGAGAAGAGCAAGAACATTTGGAGAAGAGTGAGAACATTTGGAGAAGAGTGAGAACATTTGGAGAAGAGTGAGAACATTTGGAGAAGTGTGAGAACATTTGGAGAAGTGTGAGAACATTTGGAGAAGAGCAAGAACATTTGGAGAAGAGTGAGAACATTTGGAGAAGAGTGAGAACATTTGGAGAAGAGCAAGAACATTTGGAGAAGAGTGAGAACATTTGGAGAAGTGTGAGAACATTTGGAGAAGTGTGAGAACATTTGGAGAAGTGTGAGAACATTTGGAGAAGAGTGACAACATTTGGAGAAGTGTGAGAACATTTGGAGAAGTGTGAGAACATTTGGAGAAAAGTGAGAACATTTGGAGAAGTGTGAGAACATTTGGAGAAGTGTGAGAACATTTGGAGAAAAGTGAGAACATTTGGAGAAGTGTGAGAACATTTGGAGAAGTGTGAGAACATTTGGAGAAGTGTGAGAACATTTGGAGAAGTGTGAGAACATTTGGAGAAGTGTGAGAACATTTGGAGAAGTGTGAGAACATTTGGAGAAGAGTGACAACATTTGGAGAAGTGTGAGAACATTTGGAGAAGTGTGAGAACATTTGGAGATGTGTGAGAACATTTGGAGAAGAGCGAGAACATTTGGAGAAGAGCGAGAACATTTGGAGAAGTGTGAGAACATTTGGAGAAGAGTGAGAACATTTGGAGAAGAGTGAGAACATTTGGAGAAGAGTGAGAACATTTGGAGAAGAGTGAGAACATTTGGAGAAGAGTGAGAACATTTGGAGAAGAGTGAGAACATTTGGAGAAGTGTGAGAACATTTGGAGAAGTGTGAGAACATTTGGAGAAGAGTGAGAACATTTGGAGAAGAGTGAGAACATTTGGAGAAGAGTGAGAACATTTGGAGAAGTGTGAGAACATTTGGAGAAGAGTGAGAACATTTGGAGAAGAGTGAGAACATTTGGAGAAGTGTGAGAACATTTGGAGAAGAGTGAGAACATTTGGAGAAGAGTGAGAACATTTGGAGAAGAGTGAGAACATTTGGAGAAGAGTGAGAACATTTGGAGAAGAGCAAGAACATTTGGAGAAGAGTGAGAACATTTGGAGAAGAGCAAGAACATTTGGAGAAGAGCAAGAACATTTGGAGAAGAGTGAGAACATTTGGAGAAGAGTGAGAACATTTGGAGAAGAGTGAGAACATTTGGAGAAGAGCAAGAACATTTGGAGAAGAGTGAGAACATTTGGAGAAGAGTGAGAACATTTGGAGAAGTGTGAGAACATTTGGAGAAGTGTGAGAACATTTGGAGAAGTGTGAGAACATTTGGAGAAGTGTGAGAACATTTGGAGAAGTGTGAGAACATTTGGAGAAGAGCAAGAACATTTGGAGAAGTGTGAGAACATTTGGAGAAGTGTGAGAACATTTGGAGAAGTGTGAGAACATTTGGAGAAGTGTGAGAACATTTGGAGAAGTGTGAGAACATTTGGAGAAGTGTGAGAACATTTGGAGAAGTGTGAGAACATTTGGAGAAGTGTGAGAACATTTGGAGAAGAGCAAGAACATTTGAGAAAAGTGAGAACATTTGGAGAAGAGTGAGAACATTTGGAGAAGTGTGAGAACATTTGGAGAAGAGCAAGAACATTTGGAGAAGAGTGAGAACATTTGGAGAAGAGTGAGAACATTTGGAGAAGAGTGAGAACATTTGGAGAAAAGCAAGAACATTTGGAGAAGAGTGAGAACATTTGGAGAAGAGCAAGAACATTTGGAGAAGTGTGAGAACATTTGGAGAAGAGTGAGAACATTTGGAGAAGAGCAAGAACATTTGGAGAAGAGCAAGAACATTTGGAGAAGAGTGAGAACATTTGAAGAAGAGCAAGAACATTTGGAGAAGAGCAAGAACATTTGGAGAAGAGCAAGAACATTTGGAGAAGAGTGAGAACATTTGGAGAAGTGTGAGAACATTTGGAGAAGAGCGAGAACATTTGGAGAAGAGTGAGAACATTTGGAGAAGAGCGAGAACATTTGGAGAAGAGTGAGAACATTTGGAGAAGAGTGAGAACATTTGGAGAAGAGTGAGAACATTTGGAGAAGAGTGAGAACATTTGGAGAAGAGTGAGAACATTTGGAGAAGAGTGAGAACATTTGGAGAAGAGCGAGAACATTTGGAGAAGAGCGAGAACATTTGGAGAAGAGCGAGAACATTTGGAGAAGAGCGAGAACATTTGGAGAAGAGTTAGAACATTTGGAGAAGAGTGAGAACATTTGGAGAAGAGTGAGAACATTTGGAGAAGAGTGAGAACATTTGGAGAAGAGTGAGAACATTTGGAGAAGTGTGAGAACATTTGGAGAAGTGTGAGAACATTTGGAGAAGAGTGACAACATTTGGAGAAGTGTGAGAACATTTGGAGAAGTGTGAGAACATTTGGAGAAAAGTGAGAACATTTGGAGAAGTGTGAGAACATTTGGAGAAGTGTGAGAACATTTGGAGAAAAGTGAGAACATTTGGAGAAGTGTGAGAACATTTGGAGAAGTGTGAGAACATTTGGAGAAGTGTGAGAACATTTGGAGAAGTGTGAGAACATTTGGAGAAGTGTGAGAACATTTGGAGAAGTGTGAGAACATTTGGAGAAGAGTGACAACATTTGGAGAAGTGTGAGAACATTTGGAGAAGTGTGAGAACATTTGGAGATGTGTGAGAACATTTGGAGAAGAGCGAGAACATTTGGAGAAGAGCAAGAACATTTGGAGAAGAGCAAGAACATTTGGAGAAGAGTGAGAACATTTGGAGAAGAGTGAGAACATTTGGAGAAGAGTGAGAACATTTGGAGAAGAGTGAGAACATTTGGAGAAGAGTGAGAACATTTGGAGAAGAGTGAGAACATTTGGAGAAGTGTGAGAACATTTGGAGAAGTGTGAGAACATTTGGAGAAGAGTGAGAACATTTGGAGAAGAGTGAGAACATTTGGAGAAGAGTGAGAACATTTGGAGAAGTGTGAGAACATTTGGAGAAGAGTGAGAACATTTGGAGAAGTGTGAGAACATTTGGAGAAGAGTGAGAATATTTGGAGAAGTGTGAGAACATTTGGAGAAGAGTGAGAACATTTGGAGAAGAGTGAGAACATTTGGAGAAGAGCAAGAACATTTGGAGAAGAGTGAGAACATTTGGAGAAGAGTGAGAACATTTGGAGAAGAGTGAGAACATTTGGAGAAGAGTGAGAACATTTGGAGAAGAGTGAGAACATTTGGAGAAGAGTGAGAACATTTGGAGAAGAGTGAGAACATTTGGAGAAGTGTGAGAACATTTGGAGAAGTGTGAGAACATTTGGAGAAGTGTGAGAACATTTGGAGAAGTGTCAGAACATTTGGAGAAGTGTGAGAACATTTGGAGAAGTGTGAGAACATTTGGAGAAGTGTGAGAACATTTGGAGAAGTGTGAGAACATTTGGAGAAGTGTGAGAACATTTGGAGAAGAGCAAGAACATTTGGAGAAGTGTGAGAACATTTGGAGAAGTGTGAGAACATTTGGAGAAGTGTGAGAACATTTGGAGAAGTGTGAGAACATTTGGAGAAGTGTGAGAACATTTGGAGAAGTGTGAGAACATTTGGAGAAGAGTGAGAACATTTGGAGAAGAGCAAGAACATTTGGAGAAGAGCGAGAACATTTGGAGAAGAGCGAGAACATTTGGAGAAGTGTGAGAACATTTGGAGAAGAGTGAGAACATTTGGAGAAGAGTGAGAACATTTGGAGAAGAGTGAGAACATTTGGAGAAGAGTGAGAACATTTGGAGAAGAGTGAGAACATTTGGAGAAGAGTGAGAACATTTGGAGAAGTGTGAGAACATTTGGAGAAGTGTGAGAACATTTGGAGAAGAGTGAGAACATTTGGAGAAGAGTGAGAACATTTGGAGAAGAGTGAGAACATTTGGAGAAGAGTGAGAACATTTGGAGAAAAGTGAGAACATTTGGAGAAGAGTGAGAACATTTGGAGAAGAGTGAGAACATTTGGAGAAGAGTGAGAACATTTGGAGAAGAGTGAGAACATTTGGAGAAAAGCAAGAACATTTGGAGAAGAGTGAGAACATTTGGAGAAGAGTGAGAACATTTGGAGAAGAGCGAGAACATTTGGAGAAGAGCAAGAACATTTGGAGAAAAGTGAGAACATTTGGAGAAGAGTGAGAACATTTGGAGAAGAGTGAGAACATTTGGAGAAGAGCAAGAACATTTGGAGAAGAGTGAGAACATTTGGAGAAGAGTGAGAACATTTGGAGAAGAGCAAGAACATTTGGAGAAGAGCAAGAACATTTGGAGAAGAGCAAGAACATTTGGAGAAGAGCGAGAACATTTGGAGAAGAGTGAGAACATTTGGAGAAGAGCAAGAACATTTGGAGAAGAGTGAGAACATTTGGAGAAGAGCAAGAACATTTGGAGAAGAGTGAGAACATTTGGAGAAGAGCAAGAACATTTGGAGAAGTGTGAGAACATTTGGAGAAGAGTGAGAACATTTGGAGAAGAGTGAGAACATTTGGAGAAGAGTGAGAACATTTGGAGAAGAGTGAGAACATTTGGAGAAGTGTGAGAACATTTGGAGAAGGGCAAGAACATTTGGAGAAGTGTGAGAACATTTGGAGAAGTGTGAGAACATTTGGAGAAGTGTGAGAACATTTGGAGAAGTGTCAGAACATTTGGAGAAGTGTGAGAACATTTGGAGAAGTGTGAGAACATTTGGAGAAGAGTGAGAACATTTGGAGAAGAGTGAGAACATTTGGAGAAGTGTGAGAACATTTGGAGAAGTGTGAGAACATTTGGAGAAGAGCGAGAACATTTGGAGAAGAGTGAGAACATTTGGAGAAGTGTGAGAACATTTGGAGAAGAGTGAGAACATTTGGAGAAGAGTGAGAACATTTGGAGAAGAGTGAGAACATTTGGAGAAAAGTGAGAACATTTGGAGAAAAGTGAGAACATTTGGAGAAGAGTGAGAACATTTGGAGAAAAGTGAGAACATTTGGAGAAGAGTGAGAACATTTGGAGAAGAGTGAGAACATTTGGAGAAGAGTGAGAACATTTGGAGAAGAGTGAGAACATTTGGAGAAAAGCAAGAACATTTGGAGAAGAGTGAGAACATTTGGAGAAGAGTGAGAACATTTGGAGAAGAGCGAGAACATTTGGAGAAGAGCAAGAACATTTGGAGAAAAGTGAGAACATTTGGAGAAGAGTGAGAACATTTGGAGAAGAGTGAGAACATTTGGAGAAGAGCAAGAACATTTGGAGAAGAGTGAGAACATTTGGAGAAGAGCAAGAACATTTGGAGAAGAGTGAGAACATTTGGAGAAGAGTGAGAACATTTGGAGAAGAGCGAGAACATTTGGAGAAGAGTGAGAACATTTGGAGAAGAGCGAGAACATTTGGAGAAGAGTGAGAACATTTGGAGAAGAGTGAGAACATTTGGAGAAGAGTGAGAACATTTGGAGAAGAGTGAGAACATTTGGAGAAGAGTGAGAACATTTGGAGAAGAGTGAGAACATTTGGAGAAGAGCGAGAACATTTGGAGAAGAGCGAGAACATTTGGAGAAGAGCGAGAACATTTGGAGAAGAGCGAGAACATTTGGAGAAGAGTTAGAACATTTGGAGAAGAGTGAGAACATTTGGAGAAGAGTGAGAACATTTGGAGAAGAGTGAGAACATTTGGAGAAGAGTGAGAACATTTGGAGAAGAGCGAGAACATTTGGAGAAGAGTGAGAACATTTGGAGAAGAGCAAGAACATTTGGAGAAGAGTGAGAACATTTGGAGAAGAGCAAGAACATTTGGAGAAGAGTGAGAACATTTGGAGAAGAGTGAGAACATTTGGAGAAGAGTGAGAACATTTGGAGAAGAGCAAGAACATTTGGAGAAGAGTGAGAACATTTGGAGAAGAGTGAGAACATTTGGAGAAGAGCAAGAACATTTGGAGAAGAGTGAGAACATTTGGAGAAGAGCAAGAACATTTGGAGAAGAGTGAGAACATTTGGAGAAGAGTGAGAACATTTGGAGAAGAGTGAGAACATTTGGAGAAGAGCAAGAACATTTGGAGAAGAGCAAGAACATTTGGAGAAGAGTGAGAACATTTGGAGAAGAGCAAGAACATTTGGAGAAGAGCAAGAACATTTGGAGAAGAGCAAGAACATTTGGAGAAGAGTGAGAACATTTGGAGAAGAGTGAGAACATTTGGAGAAGAGTGAGAACATTTGGAGAAGAGTGAGAACATTTGTAGAAGAGCAAGAACATTTGGAGAAGAGCAAGAACATTTGGAGAAGAGCAAGAACATTTGGAGAAGAGTGAGAACATTTGTAGAAGAGTGAGAACATTTGGAGAAGTGCGAGAACATTTGGAGAAGAGCGAGAACATTTGGAGAAGAGTGAGAACATTTGGAGAAGAGTGAGAACATTTGAAGAAGTGTGAGAACATTTGGAGAAGAGTGAGAACATTTGGAGAAGAGTGAGAACATTTGGAGAAGAGTGAGAACATTTGGAGAAGAGCAAGAACATTTGGAGAAGAGTGAGAACATTTGGAGAAGAGTGAGAACATTTGGAGAAGAGTGAGAACATTTGGAGAAGAGTGAGAACATTTGGAGAAGAGTGAGAACATTTGGAGAAGTGTGAGAACATTTGGAGAAGAGTGAGAACATTTGGAGAAGTGTGAGAACATTTGGAGAAGTGTGAGAACATTTGGAGAAGTGTGAGAACATTTGGAGAAGTGTCAGAACATTTGGAGAAGTGTGAGAACATTTGGAGAAGTGTGAGAACATTTGGAGAAGAGTGAGAACATTTGGAGAAGAGTGAGAACATTTGGAGAAGTGTGAGAACATTTGGAGAAGTGTGAGAACATTTGGAGAAGAGTGAGAACATTTGGAGAAGTGTGAGAACATTTGGAGAAGTGTGAGAACATTTGGAGAAGAGTGAGAACATTTGGAGAAGAGTGAGAACATTTGGAGAAGAGTGAGAACATTTGGAGAAAAGTGAGAACATTTGGAGAAAAGTGAGAACATTTGGAGAAGAGTGAGAACATTTGGAGAAAAGTGAGAACATTTGGAGAAGAGTGAGAACATTTGGAGAAGAGTGAGAACATTTGGAGAAGAGTGAGAACATTTGGAGAAGAGTGAGAACATTTGGAGAAAAGCAAGAACATTTGGAGAAGAGTGAGAACATTTGGAGAAGAGTGAGAACATTTGGAGAAGAGCGAGAACATTTGGAGAAGAGCAAGAACATTTGGAGAAAAGTGAGAACATTTGGAGAAGAGTGAGAACATTTGGAGAAGAGTGAGAACATTTGGAGAAGAGCAAGAACATTTGGAGAAGAGTGAGAACATTTGGAGAAGAGTGAGAACATTTGGAGAAGAGCAAGAACATTTGGAGAAGAGCAAGAACATTTGGAGAAGAGCAAGAACATTTGGAGAAGAGCGAGAACATTTGGAGAAGAGCAAGAACATTTGGAGAAGTGTGAGAACATTTGTAGAAGAGTGAGAACATTTGGAGAAGAGTGAGAACATTTGGAGAAGAGCAAGAACATTTGGAGAAGAGCGAGAACATTTGGAGAAGAGTGAGAACATTTGGAGAAGAGTGAGAACATTTGTAGAAGAGTGAGAACATTTGGAGAAGTGCGAGAACATTTGTAGAAGAGTGAGAACATTTGGAGAAGAGTGAGAACATTTGGAGAAGAGCAAGAACATTTGGAGAAGAGCGAGAACATTTGGAGAAGAGTGAGAACATTTGGAGAAGAGTGAGAACATTTATAGAAGAGCAAGAACATTTGGAGAAGAGTGAGAACATTTGTAGAAGAGTGAGAACATTTGGAGAAGTGCGAGAACATTTGGAGAAGAGCGAGAACATTTGGAGAAGAGTGAGAACATTTGGAGAAGATGAGAACATTTGAAGAAGTGTGAGAACATTTGGAGAAGAGTGAGAACATTTGGAGAAGAGTGAGAACATTTGGAGAAGAGTGAGAACATTTGGAGAAGAGCAAGAACATTTGGAGAAGAGTGAGAACATTTGGAGAAGAGTGAGAACATTTGGAGAAGAGTGAGAACATTTGGAGAAGAGTGAGAACATTTGGAGAAGAGTGAGAACATTTGGAGAAGTGTGAGAACATTTGGAGAAGAGTGAGAACATTTGGAGAAGTGTGAGAACATTTGGAGAAGTGTGAGAACATTTGGAGAAGTGTGAGAACATTTGGAGAAGTGTCAGAACATTTGGAGAAGTGTGAGAACATTTGGAGAAGTGTGAGAACATTTGGAGAAGAGTGAGAACATTTGGAGAAGAGTGAGAACATTTGGAGAAGTGTGAGAACATTTGGAGAAGTGTGAGAACATTTGGAGAAGAGTGAGAACATTTGGAGAAGTGTGAGAACATTTGGAGAAGTGTGAGAACATTTGGAGAAGAGTGAGAACATTTGGAGAAGAGTGAGAACATTTGGAGAAGAGTGAGAACATTTGGAGAAAAGTGAGAACATTTGGAGAAAAGTGAGAACATTTGGAGAAGAGTGAGAACATTTGGAGAAAAGTGAGAACATTTGGAGAAGAGTGAGAACATTTGGAGAAGAGTGAGAACATTTGGAGAAGAGTGAGAACATTTGGAGAAGAGTGAGAACATTTGGAGAAGAGCGAGAACATTTGGAGAAGAGCGAGAACATTTGGAGAAGTGTGAGAACATTTGGAGAAGAGTGAGAACATTTGGAGAAGAGTGAGAACATTTGGAGAAGAGTGAGAACATTTGGAGAAGAGTGAGAACATTTGGAGAAGAGTGAGAACATTTGGAGAAGAGTGAGAACATTTGGAGAAGTGTGAGAACATTTGGAGAAGTGTGAGAACATTTGGAGAAGAGTGAGAACATTTGGAGAAGAGTGAGAACATTTGGAGAAGAGTGAGAACATTTGGAGAAGAGTGAGAACATTTGGAGAAAAGTGAGAACATTTGGAGAAGAGTGAGAACATTTGGAGAAGAGTGAGAACATTTGGAGAAGAGTGAGAACATTTGGAGAAGAGTGAGAACATTTGGAGAAAAGCAAGAACATTTGGAGAAGAGTGAGAACATTTGGAGAAGAGTGAGAACATTTGGAGAAGAGCGAGAACATTTGGAGAAGAGCAAGAACATTTGGAGAAAAGTGAGAACATTTGGAGAAGAGTGAGAACATTTGGAGAAGAGTGAGAACATTTGGAGAAGAGCAAGAACATTTGGAGAAGAGTGAGAACATTTGGAGAAGAGTGAGAACATTTGGAGAAGAGCAAGAACATTTGGAGAAGAGCAAGAACATTTGGAGAAGAGCAAGAACATTTGGAGAAGAGCGAGAACATTTGGAGAAGAGTGAGAACATTTGGAGAAGAGCAAGAACATTTGGAGAAGAGTGAGAACATTTGGAGAAGAGCAAGAACATTTGGAGAAGAGTGAGAACATTTGGAGAAGAGCAAGAACATTTGGAGAAGTGTGAGAACATTTGGAGAAGAGTGAGAACATTTGGAGAAGAGCAAGAACATTTGGAGAAGAGCAAGAACATTTGGAGAAGAGTGAGAACATTTGAAGAAGAGCAAGAACATTTGGAGAAGGGCAAGAACATTTGGAGAAGAGCAAGAACATTTGGAGAAGAGTGAGAACATTTGGAGAAGTGTGAGAACATTTGGAGAAGAGTGAGAACATTTGGAGAAGAGTGAGAACATTTGTAGAAGAGTGAGAACATTTGGAGAAGTGCGAGAACATTTGTAGAAGAGTGAGAACATTTGGAGAAGAGTGAGAACATTTGGAGAAGTGCGAGAACATTTGGAGAAGTGTGAGAACATTTGGAGAAGAGTGAGAACATTTGGAGAAGAGTGAGAACATTTGAAGAAGTGTGAGAACATTTGGAGAAGAGTGAGAACATTTGGAGAAGAGTGAGAACATTTGGAGAAGAGTGAGAACATTTGGAGAAGAGCAAGAACATTTGGAGAAGAGTGAGAACATTTGGAGAAGAGTGAGAACATTTGGAGAAGAGTGAGAACATTTGGAGAAGAGTGAGAACATTTGGAGAAGAGTGAGAACATTTGGAGAAGTGTGAGAACATTTGGAGAAGAGTGAGAACATTTGGAGAAGTGTGAGAACATTTGGAGAAGTGTGAGAACATTTGGAGAAGTGTGAGAACATTTGGAGAAGTGTCAGAACATTTGGAGAAGTGTGAGAACATTTGGAGAAGTGTGAGAACATTTGGAGAAGAGTGAGAACATTTGGAGAAGAGTGAGAACATTTGGAGAAGTGTGAGAACATTTGGAGAAGTGTGAGAACATTTGGAGAAGTGTGAGAACATTTGGAGAAGTGTCAGAACATTTGGAGAAGTGTGAGAACATTTGGAGAAGTGTGAGAACATTTGGAGAAGAGTGAGAACATTTGGAGAAGAGTGAGAACATTTGGAGAAGTGTGAGAACATTTGGAGAAGTGTGAGAACATTTGGAGAAGAGTGAGAACATTTGGAGAAGTGTGAGAACATTTGGAGAAGTGTGAGAACATTTGGAGAAGAGTGAGAACATTTGGAGAAGAGTGAGAACATTTGGAGAAGAGTGAGAACATTTGGAGAAAAGTGAGAACATTTGGAGAAAAGTGAGAACATTTGGAGAAGAGTGAGAACATTTGGAGAAAAGTGAGAACATTTGGAGAAGAGTGAGAACATTTGGAGAAGAGTGAGAACATTTGGAGAAGAGTGAGAACATTTGGAGAAGAGTGAGAACATTTGGAGAAAAGCAAGAACATTTGGAGAAGAGTGAGAACATTTGGAGAAGAGTGAGAACATTTGGAGAAGAGCGAGAACATTTGGAGAAGAGCAAGAACATTTGGAGAAAAGTGAGAACATTTGGAGAAGAGTGAGAACATTTGGAGAAGAGTGAGAACATTTGGAGAAGAGCAAGAACATTTGGAGAAGAGTGAGAACATTTGGAGAAGAGTGAGAACATTTGGAGAAGAGCAAGAACATTTGGAGAAGAGCAAGAACATTTGGAGAAGAGCAAGAACATTTGGAGAAGAGCGAGAACATTTGGAGAAGAGCAAGAACATTTGGAGAAGTGTGAGAACATTTGTAGAAGAGTGAGAACATTTGGAGAAGAGTGAGAACATTTGGAGAAGAGCAAGAACATTTGGAGAAGAGCGAGAACATTTGGAGAAGAGTGAGAACATTTGGAGAAGAGTGAGAACATTTGTAGAAGAGTGAGAACATTTGGAGAAGTGCGAGAACATTTGTAGAAGAGTGAGAACATTTGGAGAAGAGTGAGAACATTTGGAGAAGAGCAAGAACATTTGGAGAAGAGCGAGAACATTTGGAGAAGAGTGAGAACATTTGGAGAAGAGTGAGAACATTTATAGAAGAGCAAGAACATTTGGAGAAGAGTGAGAACATTTGTAGAAGAGTGAGAACATTTGGAGAAGTGCGAGAACATTTGGAGAAGAGCGAGAACATTTGGAGAAGAGTGAGAACATTTGGAGAAGAGTGAGAACATTTGAAGAAGTGTGAGAACATTTGGAGAAGAGTGAGAACATTTGGAGAAGAGTGAGAACATTTGGAGAAGAGTGAGAACATTTGGAGAAGAGCAAGAACATTTGGAGAAGAGTGAGAACATTTGGAGAAGAGTGAGAACATTTGGAGAAGAGTGAGAACATTTGGAGAAGAGTGAGAACATTTGGAGAAGAGTGAGAACATTTGGAGAAGTGTGAGAACATTTGGAGAAGAGTGAGAACATTTGGAGAAGTGTGAGAACATTTGGAGAAGTGTGAGAACATTTGGAGAAGTGTGAGAACATTTGGAGAAGTGTCAGAACATTTGGAGAAGTGTGAGAACATTTGGAGAAGTGTGAGAACATTTGGAGAAGAGTGAGAACATTTGGAGAAGAGTGAGAACATTTGGAGAAGTGTGAGAACATTTGGAGAAGTGTGAGAACATTTGGAGAAGAGTGAGAACATTTGGAGAAGTGTGAGAACATTTGGAGAAGTGTGAGAACATTTGGAGAAGAGTGAGAACATTTGGAGAAGAGTGAGAACATTTGGAGAAAAGTGAGAACATTTGGAGAAGAGTGAGAACATTTGGAGAAGAGTGAGAACATTTGGAGAAGAGTGAGAACATTTGGAGAAGAGTGAGAACATTTGGAGAAAAGCAAGAACATTTGGAGAAGAGTGAGAACATTTGGAGAAGAGTGAGAACATTTGGAGAAGAGCGAGAACATTTGGAGAAGAGCAAGAACATTTGGAGAAAAGTGAGAACATTTGGAGAAGAGTGAGAACATTTGGAGAAGAGTGAGAACATTTGGAGAAGAGCAAGAACATTTGGAGAAGAGTGAGAACATTTGGAGAAGAGTGAGAACATTTGGAGAAGAGCAAGAACATTTGGAGAAGAGCAAGAACATTTGGAGAAGAGCAAGAACATTTGGAGAAGAGCGAGAACATTTGGAGAAGAGCAAGAACATTTGGAGAAGTGTGAGAACATTTGTAGAAGAGTGAGAACATTTGGAGAAGAGTGAGAACATTTGGAGAAGAGCAAGAACATTTGGAGAAGAGCGAGAACATTTGGAGAAGAGTGAGAACATTTGGAGAAGAGTGAGAACATTTGTAGAAGAGTGAGAACATTTGGAGAAGTGCGAGAACATTTGTAGAAGAGTGAGAACATTTGGAGAAGAGTGAGAACATTTGGAGAAGAGCAAGAACATTTGGAGAAGAGCGAGAACATTTGGAGAAGAGTGAGAACATTTGGAGAAGAGTGAGAACATTTGGAGAAAAGCAAGAACATTTGGAGAAGAGTGAGAACATTTGGAGAAGAGTGAGAACATTTGGAGAAGAGCGAGAACATTTGGAGAAGAGCAAGAACATTTGGAGAAAAGTGAGAACATTTGGAGAAGAGTGAGAACATTTGGAGAAGAGTGAGAACATTTGGAGAAGAGCAAGAACATTTGGAGAAGAGTGAGAACATTTGGAGAAGAGTGAGAACATTTGGAGAAGAGCAAGAACATTTGGAGAAGAGCAAGAACATTTGGAGAAGAGCAAGAACATTTGGAGAAGAGCGAGAACATTTGGAGAAGAGCAAGAACATTTGGAGAAGTGTGAGAACATTTGTAGAAGAGTGAGAACATTTGGAGAAGAGCAAGAACATTTGGAGAAGAGCAAGAACATTTGGAGAAGAGTGAGAACATTTGAAGAAGAGCAAGAACATTTGGAGAAGGGCAAGAACATTTGGAGAAGAGTGAGAACATTTGGAGAAGTGTGAGAACATTTGGAGAAGAGTGAGAACATTTGGAGAAGTGTGAGAACATTTGGAGAAGTGTGAGAACATTTGGAGAAGTGTGAGAACATTTGGAGAAGTGTCAGAACATTTGGAGAAGTGTGAGAACATTTGGAGAAGTGTGAGAACATTTGGAGAAGAGTGAGAACATTTGGAGAAGAGTGAGAACATTTGGAGAAGTGTGAGAACATTTGGAGAAGTGTGAGAACATTTGGAGAAGAGTGAGAACATTTGGAGAAGTGTGAGAACATTTGGAGAAGTGTGAGAACATTTGGAGAAGAGTGAGAACATTTGGAGAAGAGTGAGAACATTTGGAGAAGAGTGAGAACATTTGGAGAAAAGTGAGAACATGTGGAGAAAAGTGAGAACATTTGGAGAAGAGTGAGAACATTTGCAGAAAAGTGAGAACATTTGGAGAAGAGTGAGAACATTTGGAGAAGAGTGAGAACATTTGGAGAAGAGTGAGAACATTTGGAGAAGAGTGAGAACATTTGGAGAAAAGCAAGAACATTTGGAGAAGAGTGAGAACATTTGGAGAAGAGTGAGAACATTTGGAGAAGAGCTAGAACATTTGGAGAAGAGCAAGAACATTTGGAGAAAAGTGAGAACATTTGGAGAAGAGTGAGAACATTTGGAGAAGAGTGAGAACATTTGGAGAAGAGCAAGAACATTTGGAGAAGAGTGAGAACATTTGGAGAAGAGCAAGAACATTTGGAGAAGAGTGAGAACATTTGGAGAAGAGTGAGAACATTTGGAGAAGAGCGAGAACATTTGGAGAAGAGTGAGAACATTTGGAGAAGAGCGAGAACATTTGGAGAAGAGTGAGAACATTTGGAGAAGAGTGAGAACATTTGGAGAAGAGTGAGAACATTTGGAGAAGAGTGAGAACATTTGGAGAAGAGTGAGAACATTTGGAGAAGAGCGAGAACATTTGGAGAAGAGCGAGAACATTTGGAGAAGAGCGAGAACATTTGGAGAAGAGCGAGAACATTTGGAGAAGAGTTAGAACATTTGGAGAAGAGTGAGAACATTTGGAGAAGAGTGAGAACATTTGGAGAAGAGTGAGAACATTTGGAGAAGAGTGAGAACATTTGGAGAAGAGCGAGAACATTTGGAGAAGAGTGAGAACATTTGGAGAAGAGCAAGAACATTTGGAGAAGAGTGAGAACATTTGGAGAAGAGCAAGAACATTTGGAGAAGAGTGAGAACATTTGGAGAAGAGTGAGAACATTTGGAGAAGAGTGAGAACATTTGGAGAAGAGCAAGAACATTTGGAGAAGAGTGAGAACATTTGGAGAAGAGTGAGAACATTTGGAGAAGAGCAAGAACATTTGGAGAAGAGTGAGAACATTTGGAGAAGAGCAAGAACATTTGGAGAAGAGTGAGAACATTTGGAGAAGAGTGACAACATTTGGAGAAGTGTGAGAACATTTGGAGAAGTGTGAGAACATTTGGAGAAAAGTGAGAACATTTGGAGAAGTGTGAGAACATTTGGAGAAGTGTGAGAACATTTGGAGAAAAGTGAGAACATTTGGAGAAGTGTGAGAACATTTGGAGAAGTGTGAGAACATTTGGAGAAGTGTGAGAACATTTGGAGAAGTGTGAGAACATTTGGAGAAGTGTGAGAACATTTGGAGAAGTGTGAGAACATTTGGAGAAGAGTGACAACATTTGGAGAAGTGTGAGAACATTTGGAGAAGTGTGAGAACATTTGGAGATGTGTGAGAACATTTGGAGAAGAGCGAGAACATTTGGAGAAGAGCGAGAACATTTGGAGAAGTGTGAGAACATTTGGAGAAGAGTGAGAACATTTGGAGAAGAGTGAGAACATTTGGAGAAGAGTGAGAACATTTGGAGAAGAGTGAGAACATTTGGAGAAGAGTGAGAACATTTGGAGAAGAGTGAGAACATTTGGAGAAGTGTGAGAACATTTGGAGAAGTGTGAGAACATTTGGAGAAGAGTGAGAACATTTGGAGAAGAGTGAGAACATTTGGAGAAGAGTGAGAACATTTGGAGAAGAGTGAGAACATTTGGAGAAAAGTGAGAACATTTGGAGAAGAGTGAGAACATTTGGAGAAGAGTGAGAACATTTGGAGAAGAGTGAGAACATTTGGAGAAGAGTGAGAACATTTGGAGAAAAGCAAGAACATTTGGAGAAGAGTGAGAACATTTGGAGAAGAGTGAGAACATTTGGAGAAGAGCGAGAACATTTGGAGAAGAGCAAGAACATTTGGAGAAAAGTGAGAACATTTGGAGAAGAGTGAGAACATTTGGAGAAGAGTGAGAACATTTGGAGAAGAGCAAGAACATTTGGAGAAGAGTGAGAACATTTGGAGAAGAGTGAGAACATTTGGAGAAGAGCAAGAACATTTGGAGAAGAGCAAGAACATTTGGAGAAGAGCAAGAACATTTGGAGAAGAGCGAGAACATTTGGAGAAGAGTGAGAACATTTGGAGAAGAGCAAGAACATTTGGAGAAGAGTGAGAACATTTGGAGAAGAGCAAGAACATTTGGAGAAGAGTGAGAACATTTGGAGAAGAGCAAGAACATTTGGAGAAGTGTGAGAACATTTGGAGAAGAGTGAGAACATTTGGAGAAGAGCAAGAACATTTGGAGAAGAGCAAGAACATTTGGAGAAGAGTGAGAACATTTGAAGAAGAGCAAGAACATTTGGAGAAGGGCAAGAACATTTGGAGAAGAGCAAGAACATTTGGAGAAGAGTGAGAACATTTGGAGAAGTGTGAGAACATTTGGAGAAGAGTGAGAACATTTGGAGAAGAGTGAGAACATTTGTAGAAGAGTGAGAACATTTGGAGAAGTGCGAGAACATTTGTAGAAGAGTGAGAACATTTGGAGAAGAGTGAGAACATTTGGAGAAGTGCGAGAACATTTGGAGAAGAGCGAGAACATTTGGAGAAGAGTGAGAACATTTGGAGAAGAGTGAGAACATTTGAAGAAGTGTGAGAACATTTGGAGAAGAGTGAGAACATTTGGAGAAGAGTGAGAACATTTGGAGAAGAGTGAGAACATTTGGAGAAGAGCAAGAACATTTGGAGAAGAGTGAGAACATTTGGAGAAGAGTGAGAACATTTGGAGAAGAGTGAGAACATTTGGAGAAGAGTGAGAACATTTGGAGAAGAGTGAGAACATTTGGAGAAGTGTGAGAACATTTGGAGAAGAGTGAGAACATTTGGAGAAGTGTGAGAACATTTGGAGAAGTGTGAGAACATTTGGAGAAGTGTGAGAACATTTGGAGAAGTGTCAGAACATTTGGAGAAGTGTGAGAACATTTGGAGAAGTGTGAGAACATTTGGAGAAGAGTGAGAACATTTGGAGAAGAGTGAGAACATTTGGAGAAGTGTGAGAACATTTGGAGAAGTGTGAGAACATTTGGAGAAGAGTGAGAACATTTGGAGAAGTGTGAGAACATTTGGAGAAGTGTGAGAACATTTGGAGAAGAGTGAGAACATTTGGAGAAGAGTGAGAACATTTGGAGAAGAGTGAGAACATTTGGAGAAAAGTGAGAACATTTGGAGAAAAGTGAGAACATTTGGAGAAGAGTGAGAACATTTGGAGAAAAGTGAGAACATTTGGAGAAGAGTGAGAACATTTGGAGAAGAGTGAGAACATTTGGAGAAGAGTGAGAACATTTGGAGAAGAGTGAGAACATTTGGAGAAAAGCAAGAACATTTGGAGAAGAGTGAGAACATTTGGAGAAGAGTGAGAACATTTGGAGAAGAGCGAGAACATTTGGAGAAGAGCAAGAACATTTGGAGAAAAGTGAGAACATTTGGAGAAGAGTGAGAACATTTGGAGAAGAGTGAGAACATTTGGAGAAGAGCAAGAACATTTGGAGAAGAGTGAGAACATTTGGAGAAGAGCAAGAACATTTGGAGAAGAGTGAGAACATTTGGAGAAGAGTGAGAACATTTGGAGAAGAGCGAGAACATTTGGAGAAGAGTGAGAACATTTGGAGAAGAGCGAGAACATTTGGAGAAGAGTGAGAACATTTGGAGAAGAGTGAGAACATTTGGAGAAGAGTGAGAACATTTGGAGAAGAGTGAGAACATTTGGAGAAGAGTGAGAACATTTGGAGAAGAGTGAGAACATTTGGAGAAGAGCGAGAACATTTGGAGAAGAGCGAGAACATTTGGAGAAGAGCGAGAACATTTGGAGAAGAGCGAGAACATTTGGAGAAGAGTTAGAACATTTGGAGAAGAGTGAGAACATTTGGAGAAGAGTGAGAACATTTGGAGAAGAGTGAGAACATTTGGAGAAGAGTGAGAACATTTGGAGAAGAGCGAGAACATTTGGAGAAGAGTGAGAACATTTGGAGAAGAGCAAGAACATTTGGAGAAGAGTGAGAACATTTGGAGAAGAGCAAGAACATTTGGAGAAGAGTGAGAACATTTGGAGAAGAGTGAGAACATTTGGAGAAGAGTGAGAACATTTGGAGAAGAGCAAGAACATTTGGAGAAGAGTGAGAACATTTGGAGAAGAGTGAGAACATTTGGAGAAGAGCAAGAACATTTGGAGAAGAGTGAGAACATTTGGAGAAGAGCAAGAACATTTGGAGAAGAGTGAGAACATTTGGAGAAGAGTGAGAACATTTGGAGAAGAGTGAGAACATTTGGAGAAGAGCAAGAACATTTGGAGAAGAGCAAGAACATTTGGAGAAGAGTGAGAACATTTGGAGAAGAGCAAGAACATTTGGAGAAGAGCAAGAACATTTGGAGAAGAGCAAGAACATTTGGAGAAGAGTGAGAACATTTGGAGAAGAGTGAGAACATTTGGAGAAGAGTGAGAACATTTGGAGAAGAGTGAGAACATTTGGAGAAGAGCAAGAACATTTGGAGAAGAGCAAGAACATTTGGAGAAGAGCAAGAACATTTGGAGAAGAGTGAGAACATTTGGAGAAGAGTGAGAACATTTGTAGAAGAGTGAGAACATTTGGAGAAGTGCGAGAACATTTGGAGAAGAGCGAGAACATTTGGAGAAGAGTGAGAACATTTGGAGAAGAGTGAGAACATTTGAAGAAGTGTGAGAACATTTGGAGAAGAGTGAGAACATTTGGAGAAGAGTGAGAACATTTGGAGAAGAGTGAGAACATTTGGAGAAGAGCAAGAACATTTGGAGAAGAGTGAGAACATTTGGAGAAGAGTGAGAACATTTGGAGAAGAGTGAGAACATTTGGAGAAGAATGAGAACATTTGGAGAAGAGTGAGAACATTTGGAGAAGTGTGAGAACATTTGGAGAAGAGTGAGAACATTTGGAGAAGTGTGAGAACATTTGGAGAAGTGTGAGAACATTTGGAGAAGTGTGAGAACATTTGGAGAAGTGTCAGAACATTTGGAGAAGTGTGAGAACATTTGGAGAAGTGTGAGAACATTTGGAGAAGAGTGAGAACATTTGGAGAAGAGTGAGAACATTTGGAGAAGTGTGAGAACATTTGGAGAAGTGTGAGAACATTTGGAGAAGAGTGAGAACATTTGGAGAAGTGTGAGAACATTTGGAGAAGTGTGAGAACATTTGGAGAAGAGTGAGAACATTTGGAGAAGAGTGAGAACATTTGGAGAAGAGTGAGAACATTTGGAGAAAAGTGAGAACATGTGGAGAAAAGTGAGAACATTTGGAGAAGAGTGAGAACATTTGCAGAAAAGTGAGAACATTTGGAGAAGAGTGAGAACATTTGGAGAAGAGTGAGAACATTTGGAGAAGAGTGAGAACATTTGGAGAAGAGTGAGAACATTTGGAGAAAAGCAAGAACATTTGGAGAAGAGTGAGAACATTTGGAGAAGAGTGAGAACATTTGGAGAAGAGCTAGAACATTTGGAGAAGAGCAAGAACATTTGGAGAAAAGTGAGAACATTTGGAGAAGAGTGAGAACATTTGGAGAAGAGTGAGAACATTTGGAGAAGAGCAAGAACATTTGGAGAAGAGTGAGAACATTTGGAGAAGAGCAAGAACATTTGGAGAAGAGTGAGAACATTTGGAGAAGAGTGAGAACATTTGGAGAAGAGCGAGAACATTTGGAGAAGAGTGAGAACATTTGGAGAAGAGCGAGAACATTTGGAGAAGAGTGAGAACATTTGGAGAAGAGTGAGAACATTTGGAGAAGAGTGAGAACATTTGGAGAAGAGTGAGAACATTTGGAGAAGAGTGAGAACATTTGGAGAAGAGCGAGAACATTTGGAGAAGAGCGAGAACATTTGGAGAAGAGCGAGAACATTTGGAGAAGAGCGAGAACATTTGGAGAAGAGTTAGAACATTTGGAGAAGAGTGAGAACATTTGGAGAAGAGTGAGAACATTTGGAGAAGAGTGAGAACATTTGGAGAAGAGTGAGAACATTTGGAGAAGAGCGAGAACATTTGGAGAAGAGTGAGAACATTTGGAGAAGAGCAAGAACATTTGGAGAAGAGTGAGAACATTTGGAGAAGAGCAAGAACATTTGGAGAAGAGTGAGAACATTTGGAGAAGAGTGAGAACATTTGGAGAAGAGTGAGAACATTTGGAGAAGAGCAAGAACATTTGGAGAAGAGTGAGAACATTTGGAGAAGAGTGAGAACATTTGGAGAAGAGCAAGAACATTTGGAGAAGAGTGAGAACATTTGGAGAAGAGCAAGAACATTTGGAGAAGAGTGAGAACATTTGGAGAAGAGTGAGAACATTTGGAGAAGAGTGAGAACATTTGGAGAAGAGCAAGAACATTTGGAGAAGAGCAAGAACATTTGGAGAAGAGTGAGAACATTTGGAGAAGAGCAAGAACATTTGGAGAAGAGCAAGAACATTTGGAGAAGAGCAAGAACATTTGGAGAAGAGTGAGAACATTTGGAGAAGAGTGAGAACATTTGGAGAAGAGTGAGAACATTTGGAGAAGAGTGAGAACATTTGGAGAAGAGCAAGAACATTTGGAGAAGAGCAAGAACATTTGGAGAAGAGCAAGAACATTTGGAGAAGAGTGAGAACATTTGGAGAAGAGTGAGAACATTTGGAGAAGAGTGAGAACATTTGGAGAAGAGCAAGAACATTTGGAGAAGAGTGAGAACATTTGGAGAAGAGCAAGAACATTTGGAGAAGAGTGAGAACATTTGGAGAAGAGCAAGAACATTTGGAGAAGTGTGAGAACATTTGGAGAAGAGTGAGAACATTTGGAGAAGAGCAAGAACATTTGGAGAAGAGCAAGAACATTTGGAGAAGAGTGAGAACATTTGAAGAAGAGCAAGAACATTTGGAGAAGGGCAAGAACATTTGGAGAAGAGCAAGAACATTTGGAGAAGAGTGAGAACATTTGGAGAAGTGTGAGAACATTTGGAGAAGAGTGAGAACATTTGGAGAAGAGCAAGAACATTTGGAGAAGAGTGAGAACATTTGGAGAAGAGTGAGAACATTTGGAGAAGAGTGAGAACATTTGGAGAAGTGTGAGAACATTTGGAGAAGAGTGAGAACATTTGGAGAAGAGCAAGAACATTTGGAGAAGAGTGAGAACATTTGGAGAAGAGTGAGAACATTTGGAGAAGAGCAAGAACATTTGGAGAAGAGTGAGAACATTTGGAGAAGTGTGAGAACATTTGGAGAAGTGTGAGAACATTTGGAGAAGTGTGAGAACATTTGGAGAAGAGTGACAACATTTGGAGAAGTGTGAGAACATTTGGAGAAGTGTGAGAACATTTGGAGAAAAGTGAGAACATTTGGAGAAGTGTGAGAACATTTGGAGAAGTGTGAGAACATTTGGAGAAAAGTGAGAACATTTGGAGAAGTGTGAGAACATTTGGAGAAGTGTGAGAACATTTGGAGAAGTGTGAGAACATTTGGAGAAGTGTGAGAACATTTGGAGAAGTGTGAGAACATTTGGAGAAGTGTGAGAACATTTGGAGAAGAGTGACAACATTTGGAGAAGTGTGAGAACATTTGGAGAAGTGTGAGAACATTTGGAGATGTGTGAGAACATTTGGAGAAGAGCGAGAACATTTGGAGAAGAGCGAGAACATTTGGAGAAGTGTGAGAACATTTGGAGAAGAGTGAGAACATTTGGAGAAGAGTGAGAACATTTGGAGAAGAGTGAGAACATTTGGAGAAGAGTGAGAACATTTGGAGAAGAGTGAGAACATTTGGAGAAGAGTGAGAACATTTGGAGAAGTGTGAGAACATTTGGAGAAGTGTGAGAACATTTGGAGAAGAGTGAGAACATTTGGAGAAGAGTGAGAACATTTGGAGAAGAGTGAGAACATTTGGAGAAGTGTGAGAACATTTGGAGAAGAGTGAGAACATTTGGAGAAGAGTGAGAACATTTGGAGAAGTGTGAGAACATTTGGAGAAGAGTGAGAACATTTGGAGAAGAGTGAGAACATTTGGAGAAGAGTGAGAACATTTGGAGAAGAGTGAGAACATTTGGAGAAGAGCAAGAACATTTGGAGAAGAGTGAGAACATTTGGAGAAGAGCAAGAACATTTGGAGAAGAGCAAGAACATTTGGAGAAGAGTGAGAACATTTGGAGAAGAGTGAGAACATTTGGAGAAGAGTGAGAACATTTGGAGAAGAGCAAGAACATTTGGAGAAGAGTGAGAACATTTGGAGAAGAGTGAGAACATTTGGAGAAGTGTGAGAACATTTGGAGAAGTGTGAGAACATTTGGAGAAGTGTGAGAACATTTGGAGAAGTGTGAGAACATTTGGAGAAGTGTGAGAACATTTGGAGAAGAGCAAGAACATTTGGAGAAGTGTGAGAACATTTGGAGAAGTGTGAGAACATTTGGAGAAGTGTGAGAACATTTGGAGAAGTGTGAGAACATTTGGAGAAGTGTGAGAACATTTGGAGAAGTGTGAGAACATTTGGAGAAGTGTGAGAACATTTGGAGAAGTGTGAGAACATTTGGAGAAGAGCAAGAACATTTGGAGAAGTGTGAGAACATTTGGAGAAGAGCAAGAACATTTGGAGAAGTGTGAGAACATTTGGAGAAGAGCAAGAACATTTGGAGAAGAGTGAGAACATTTGGAGAAGAGTGAGAACATTTGGAGAAGTGTGAGAACATTTGGAGAAGAGTGAGAACATTTGGAGAAGTGTGAGAACATTTGGAGAAGAGCAAGAACATTTGGAGAAGTGTGAGAACATTTGGAGAAGAGTGAGAACATTTGGAGAAGAGCAAGAACATTTGGAGAAGAGCAAGAACATTTGGAGAAGAGTGAGAACATTTGAAGAAGAGCAAGAACATTTGGAGAAGAGCAAGAACATTTGGAGAAGAGCAAGAACATTTGGAGAAGAGTGAGAACATTTGGAGAAGTGTGAGAACATTTGGAGAAGAGTGAGAACATTTGGAGAAGAGCAAGAACATTTGGAGAAGAGTGAGAACATTTGGAGAAGAGTGAGAACATTTGGAGAAGAGTGAGAACATTTGGAGAAGTGTGAGAACATTTGGAGAAGAGTGAGAACATTTGGAGAAGAGCAAGAACATTTGGAGAAGAGTGAGAACATTTGGAGAAGAGTGAGAACATTTGGAGAAGAGCAAGAACATTTGGAGAAGAGTGAGAACATTTGGAGAAGTGTGAGAACATTTGGAGAAGTGTGAGAACATTTGGAGAAGTGTGAGAACATTTGGAGAAGAGTGACAACATTTGGAGAAAAGTGAGAACATTTGGAGAAGTGTGAGAACATTTGGAGAAGTGTGAGAACATTTGGAGAAGTGTGAGAACATTTGGAGAAGAGTGACAACATTTGGAGAAGTGTGAGAACATTTGGAGAAGTGTGAGAACATTTGGAGAAAGTGAGAACATTTGGAGAAGTGTGAGAACATTTGGAGAAGTGTGAGAACATTTGGAGAAAAGTGAGAACATTTGGAGAAGTGTGAGAACATTTGGAGAAGTGTGAGAACATTTGGAGAAGTGTGAGAACATTTGGAGAAGTGTGAGAACATTTGGAGAAGTGTGAGAACATTTGGAGAAGTGTGAGAACATTTGGAGAAGAGTGACAACATTTGGAGAAGTGTGAGAACATTTGGAGAAGTGTGAGAACATTTGGAGATGTGTGAGAACATTTGGAGAAGAGCGAGAACATTTGGAGAAGAGCGAGAACATTTGGAGAAGTGTGAGAACATTTGGAGAAGAGTGAGAACATTTGGAGAAGAGTGAGAACATTTGGAGAAGAGTGAGAACATTTGGAGAAGAGTGAGAACATTTGGAGAAGAGTGAGAACATTTGGAGAAGAGTGAGAACATTTGGAGAAGTGTGAGAACATTTGGAGAAGTGTGAGAACATTTGGAGAAGAGTGAGAACATTTGGAGAAGAGTGAGAACATTTGGAGAAGAGTGAGAACATTTGGAGAAGTGTGAGAACATTTGGAGAAGAGTGAGAACATTTGGAGAAGTGTGAGAACATTTGGAGAAGAGTGAGAATATTTGGAGAAGTGTGAGAACATTTGGAGAAGAGTGAGAACATTTGGAGAAGAGTGAGAACATTTGGAGAAGAGTGAGAACATTTGGAGAAGAGTGAGAACATTTGGAGAAGAGCAAGAACATTTGGAGAAGAGTGAGAACATTTGGAGAAGAGCAAGAACATTTGGAGAAGAGCAAGAACATTTGGAGAAGAGTGAGAACATTTGGAGAAGAGTGAGAACATTTGGAGAAGAGTGAGAACATTTGGAGAAGAGCAAGAACATTTGGAGAAGAGTGAGAACATTTGGAGAAGAGTGAGAACATTTGGAGAAGTGTGAGAACATTTGGAGAAGTGTGAGAACATTTGGAGAAGTGTGAGAACATTTGGAGAAGTGTGAGAACATTTGGAGAAGTGTGAGAACATTTGGAGAAGAGCAAGAACATTTGGAGAAGTGTGAGAACATTTGGAGAAGTGTGAGAACATTTGGAGAAGTGTGAGAACATTTGGAGAAGTGTGAGAACATTTGGAGAAGTGTGAGAACATTTGGAGAAGTGTGAGAACATTTGGAGAAGTGTGAGAACATTTGGAGAAGAGCAAGAACATTTGGAGAAGTGTGAGAACATTTGGAGAAGAGCAAGAACATTTGGAGAAGTGTGAGAACATTGGAGAAGAGCAAGAACATTTGGAGAAGAGTGAGAAACATTTGGGAAGAGTGAGAACATTTGGAGAAGCGTGAGAACATTTGGAGAAGAGTGAGAACATTTGGAGAAGTGTGAGAACATTTGGAGAAGAGCAAGAACATTTGGAGAAGTGTGAGAACATTTGGAGAAGAGCAAGAACATTTGGAGAAGAGCAAGAACATTTGGAGAAGAGCAAGAACATTTGGAGAAGAGCGATAACATTTGGAGAAGAGCAAGAACATTTGCAGAAGAGTGAGAACATTTGGAGAAGAGCAGAACATTTGGAGAAGAGCAAGAACATTTGGAGAAGAGCAAGAACATTTGGAGAAGAGCGAGAACATTTGGAGAAGAGCAAGAACATTTGGAGAAGAGCGAGAACATTTGGAGAAGAGTGAGAACATTTGGAGAAGAGTGAGAACATTTGGAGAAGAGTGAGAACATTTGGAGAAGAGTGAGAACATTTGGAGAAGAGTGAGAACATTTGGAGAAGAGTGAGAACATTTGGAGAAGAGTGAGAACATTTGGAGAAGAGTGAGAACATTTGGAGAAGAGTGAGAACATTTGGAGAAGAGAAAGAACATTTGGAGAAGAGCGAAACATTTATAGAAGAGCGAGAACATTTGGAGAAGAACGAGAACATTTATAGAAGAGTGAGAACATTTATAGAAGAGCGAGAACATTTGGAGAAGAACGAGAACATTTATAGAAGAGCGAGAACATTTGGAGAAGAGCGAGAACATTTATAGAAGAGCGAGAACATTTGGAGAAGAGCGAGAACATTTATAGAAGAGCGAGAACATTTATAGAAGAGCAAGAACATTTGGAGGAGTGAGAACATTTGGAGAAGAACGACAACATTTATAGAAGAGCGAGAACATTTGGAGAAGAGCGAGAACATTTGGAGAAGAGCGAGAACATTTATAAAGAGCGAGAACATTTGGAGAAGAGTGAGAACATTTATAGAAGAGCGAGAACATTTGGAGAAAAGCGAGAACATTTATAGAAGAGCGAGAACATGTATAGAAGAGCGAGAACATTTGGAGAAGAGTGAGAACATTTTAGAAGAGCGAGAACATTTAAAAAAGCGAGAACATTTGGAGAAGAGTGAGAACATTTGGAGAAGAGCAAGAACATTTATAGAAGAGCGAGAACATTTATAGAAGAGCGAGAACATTTGGAGAAGAGCGAGAACATTTGGAGAAGAGTGAGAACATTTGGAGAAGAGTGAGAACATTTTGAGAAGTGTGAGAACATTTATAGAAGAGCGAGAACATTTATAAGAGCGAGAACATTTGGAGAAGAGCGAGAACATTTATAGAAGAGCGAGAACATTTATAGAAAGCGAGAAGATTTGGAGAAGAGTGAGAACATTTATAGAAGAGCGAGAACATTTATAGAAGAGCGAGAACATTTATAGAAGAGCGAGAACATTTGGAGAAGAGTGAGAACATTTATAGAAGAGCGAGAACATTTATAGAAGAGCGAGAACATTTGGAGAAGAGCGAGAACATTTGGAGAAGAGTGAGAACATTTATAGAAGAGCGAGAACATTTATAGAAGAGCGAGAACATTTGGAAAGAGCGAGAACATTTGGAGAAGAGCGAGAACATTTGGAGAAGAGCGAGAACATTTATGAAGAGCGAGAACTTTATAGAAGAGCGAGAACATTTATATAAGAGCGAGAACATTTATAGAAGAGCGAGAACATTTATAGAAGAGCGAGAACATTTGGAGAAGAGCGAGAACATTTATAGAAGAGCGAGAACATTTATAGAAGAGCGAGAACATTTGGAGAAGAGCGAGAACATTTGGAGAAGAGCGAGAACATTTATAGAAGAGCGAGAACATTTATAGAAGAGCGAGAACATTTGGAGAAGAGCGAGAACATTTATAGAAGAGCGAGAACATTTATAGAAGAGCGAGAACATTTGGAGAAGAGCGAGAACATTTTGAGAAGAGCGAGAACATTTATAGAAGAGCGAGAACATTTATAGAAGAGCGAGAACATTTGGAGAAGAGCGAGAACATTTATAGAAGAGCGAGAACATTTATAGAAGAGCGAGAACATTTATAGAAGAGCGAGAACATTTATAGAAGAGCGAGAACATTTATAGAAGAGCGAGAACATTTATAGAAGAGCGAGAACATTTATAGAAGAGCGAGAACATTTATAGAAGAGCGAGAACATTATAGAAGAGCGAGAACATTTATAGAAGAGCGAGAACATTTATATAAGAGCGAGAACATTTATAGAAGAGCGAGAACATTTATAGAAGAGCGAGAACATTTATAGAAGAGCGAGAACATTTGGAGAAGAGTGAGAACATTTGGAGAAGAGTGAGAACATTTGGAGAAGAACGAGAACATTTGGAGAAGAGCGAGAACATTTGGAGAAGAGCGAGAACATTTGGAGAAGAGTGAGAACATTTGGAGAAGTGTGAGAACATTTGGAGAAGAGTGAAAACATTTGGAAAGAGTGAGAACATTTGGAGAAGAGCAAGAACATTTGGAGAAGAGTGAAAACATTTGGAGAAGAGTGAGAACATTTGGAGAAGAGCAAGAACATTTGGAGAAGAGTGAGAACATTTGGAGAAGAGCGAGAACATTTGGAGAAGAGTGAGAACATTTGGAGAAGAGCAAGAACATTTGGAGAAGAGTGAGAACATTGGAGAGAGTGGAACATTTGGAGAAGAGTGAGAACATTTGGAGAAGAGTGAGAACATTTGGAGAAGAGCAGCAGAACATTTGGAGAAGAGTGAGAACATTTGGAGAAGAGCAAGAACATTTGGAGAAGAACGAGAACATTTGGAGAAGAGCAAGAACATTGGAGAAGGTGAGAACATTTGGAGAAGAGTGAGAACATTTGGAGAGAACGAGAACATTTGGAAAAGAGCAAGAACATTTGGAGAAGAGTGAGAACATTTGGAGAAGAGTGAGAACATTTGGAGAAGAGCAAGAACATTTGGAGAAGAGTGAGAACATTTGGAGAAGAGCAAGAACATTTGGAGAAGAGTGAGAACATTTGGAGAAGAGCAGAACATTTGGAGAAGAGTGAGAACATTTGGAGAAGAGTGAGAACATTTGGAGAAGAGTGAGAACATTTGGAGAAGAGTGAGAACATTTGGAGAAGAGCAAGAACATTTGGAGAAGAGTGAGAACATTTGGAGAAGAGCAAGAACATTTGGAGAAGAGTGAGAACATTTGGAGAAGAGCAAGAACATTTGGAGAAGAGTGAGAACATTTGGAGAAGAGTGAGAACATTTGGAGAAGAGCAAGAACATTTGGAGAAGAGTGAGAACATTTGGAGAGAGTGAGAACATTTGGAGAAGAGTGAGAACATTTGCAGAAGAGTGAGAACATTTGCAGAAGAGTGAGAACATTTGCAGAAGAGTGAGAACATTTGCAGAAGAGTGAGAACATTTGCAGAAGAGTGAGAACATTTGCAGAAGAGCGAGAACATTTGGAGAAAGTGAGAACATTTGGAGAAGAGTGAGAACATTTGCAGAAGAGTGAGAACATTTGCAGAAGAGCGAGAACATTTGGAGAAGTGTGAGAACATTTGGAGAAGAGCGAGAACATTTGGAGAAAATGGAGAACATTTGCAGAAGAGCGAGAACATTTGCAGAAGAGCGAGAACATTTGGAGAAAAGTGAGAACATTTGCAGAAGAGCGAGAACATTTGCAGAAGAGTGAGAACATTTGGAGAAAAGTGAGAACATTTGGAGAAGAGCAAGAACATTTGGAGAAGAGTGAGAACATTTGCAGAAGAGCGAGAACATTTGCAGAAGAGTGAGAACATTTGGAGAAAAGTGAGAACATTTGAGAAGAGCAAGAACATTTGGAGAAGAGTGAGAACATTTGCAGAAGAGCGAGAACATTTGCAGAAAGTGAGAACATTTGGAGAAAGTGAGAACTTTGGAGAAGAGCAAGACATTTGGAGAAGAGCGAGAACATTTGCAGAAAAGTGAGAACATTTGGAGAGAGCGAGAACATTTGCAGAAGAGTGAGAACATTTGGAGAAGAGCGAGAACATTTGGAGAAGAGCGAGAACATTTGCAGAAGAGTGAGAACATTTGGAGAAGAGTGAGAACATTTGCAGAAGAGTGAGAACATTTGCAGAAGAGTGAGAACATTTGGAGAAAAGTGAGAACATTTGGAGAAGAGCGAGAACATTTGGAGAAGAGCCAGAACATTTGGAGAAGAGCGAGAACATTTGGGAGAAAGTGAGAACATTTGGAGAAAAGTGAGAACATTTGGAGAAGAGCGAGAACATTTGGAGAAGAGCGAGAACATTTGGAGAAGAAGCGTGAACATTTGGAGAAAAGTGAGAACATTTTGAGAAGAGAGCGAGAACATTTGGAGAAGAGCGAGAACATTTGGAGAAGAGTTTAGAACATTTAGAGAAGAGTGAGAACATTTGGAGAAGAGCGAGAAATTTATAGAAGAGCGAGAACATTTGGAGAAGAGCGAGAACATTTGGAGAAAAGTGAGAACATTTGGAGAAGAGCGAGAACATTTATAGAAGAGTGAGAACATTTTGGAGAAGAGCGAGAACATTTGGAGAAGAGTGAGAACATTTGGAGAAGAGCGAGAACATTTGGAGAAGAGCGAGAACATTTGGAGAAGTGTGAGAACATTTGGAGAAGAGTGAGAACATTTGGAGAAGAGCGAGAACATTTGGAGAAGAGTGAGAACATTTGGAGAAGAGTGAGAACATTTGGAGAAGAGTGAGAACATTTGAGAAGACCGAGAACATTTGGAGAAGAGTGAAAACATTTGGAGAAGAGCAAGAACATTTGGAGAAGAGTGAGAACATTTGGAGAAGAGTGAGAACATTTGGAGAAGAGCGAGAACATTTGGAGAAGTGTGAGAACATTTGGAGAAGAGTGAGAAAACATTTGGAGAAGAGTGAGAACATTTGGAGAAGTGTGAGAACATTTGAGAAGAGTGAGAACATTTGGAGAAGAGTGAGAAACATTTGGAGAAGAGCGAGAACATTTGGAGAAGTGTGAGAACATTTGGAGAAGAGTGAGAACATTTGGAGAAGAGCGAGAACATTTGGAGAAGTGTGAGAACATTTGGAGAAGAGTGAGAACATTTGGAGAAGAGTGAGAACATTTGGAGAAGTGTGAGAACATTTGGAGAAGTGTGAGAACATTTGGAGAAGTGTGAGAACATTTGGAGAAGAGTGAGAACATTTGAGAAGAGTGAGAACATTGGAGAAGAGTGGAGAACATTTGGAGAAGAGTGAGAAATTATGGAGAGAGAGAGCGAGAACATTTGGAGAAGTGTGAGAACATTTGGAGAAGAGTGAGAACATTATAGAAGAGTGAGAACATTTGGAGAAGAGCGAGAACATTTGGAGAAGAGCGAGAACATTTGGAGAAAAGTGAGAACATTTGGAGAAAAGTGAGACATTTATAGAAGAGTGAGAACATTTGGAAGAAGTGAGAACATTTGGAGAAAAGTGAGAACATTTGGAGAAAGTGAGAACATTTTGGAGAAAAGTGAGAACATTTATAGAAGAGTGAGAACATTTATAGAAGAGTGAGAACATTTGGAGAAGAGCGAGAACATTTATAGAAGAGCGAGAACATTTGGAGAAGAACGAGAACATTTGGAGAAGAACGAGAACATTTGGAGAAGAGCAAGAACATTTGGAGAAGAGCGAGAACATTTGGAGAAGAGCAAGAACATTTGGAGAAGAGTGAGAACATTTGGAGAAGAGTGAGAACATTTGGAGAAGAGTGAGAACATTTGGAGAAGAGTGAGAACATTTGGAGAAGAGTGAGAACATTTGGAGAAGAACGAGAACATTTGGAGAAGAGTGAGAACATTTGGAGAAGAGTGAGAACATTTATAGAAGAGCGAGAACATTTATAGAAGAGCGAGAACATTTGGAGAAGAGCGTGAACATTTTAGAGAGAGCGAGAACATTTGGAGAAGAGCGAGAACATTTATAGAAGAGCAAGAACATTTGGAGAAGAGCGAGAACATTTGGAGAAGAGTGAGAACATTTGGAGAAGAGTGAGAACATTTGAGAAGAGCAAGAACATTTGGAGAAGAGCGAGAACATTTGAGAAGAGCGAGAACATTTGGAGAAGAGCGAGAACATTTGGAGAAGTGTGAGAACATTTGGAGAAGAGCGAGAACATTTGGAGAAGAGCGAGAACATTTGGAGAAGAACGAGAACATTTGGAGAAGTGTGAGAACATTTGGAGAAGTGTGAGAACATTTGGAGAAGAGCGAGAACATTTGGAGAAGAGCGAGAACATTTGGAGAAGAACGAGAACATTTGGAGAAGAGCGAGAACATTTGGAGAAGAACGAGAACATTTGGAGAAGAGCGAGAACATTTGGAGAAGTGTGAGAACATTTGGAGAAGAGTGAGAACATTTGGAGAAGAGCGAGAACATTTGGAGAAGAGCAAGAACATTTGGAGAAGAGCGAGAACATTTGAGAAGAGCGAGAACATTTGGAGAAGAGCGAGAACATTTGGAGAAGAGCAAGAACATTTGGAGAAGAGCGAGAACATTTGGAGAAGAGCGAGAACATTTGGAGAAGTGTGAGAACATTTGGAGAAGAGCAAGAACATTTGGAGAAGAGCGAGAACATTTGGAGAAGAGCGAGAAACATTTGGAGAAGTGTGAGAACATTTGGAGAAGAGCAAGAACATTTGGAGAAGAGCAAGAACATTTGGAGAAGAGCAAGAACATTTGGAGAAGAGCAGAACATTTGGAGAAGAGCGAGAACATTTGGAGAAGAGCAAGAACATTTGGAGAAGAGCAAGAACATTTGGAGAAGAGCAAGAACATTTGGAGAAGAGCAAGAACATTTGGAGAAGAGCGAGAACATTTGGAGAAGAGCAAGAACATTTGGAGAAGAGCAAGAACATTTGGAGAAGAGCGAGAACATTTGGAGAAAAGCGAGAACATTTGGAGAAGTGTGAGAACATTTGGAGAAGAGCAAGACATTTGGAGAAGAGCGAGAACATTTGGAGAAGAGCAAGAACATTTGGAGAGAGCGAGAACATTTGGAGAAGAGCGAGAACATTTGGAGAAGAGCGAGAACATTTGGAGAAGAGCAAGAACATTTGGAGAAGAGCGAGAACATTTGGAGAAGAGCGAGAACATTTGGAGAAGTGTGAGAACATTTGGAGAAGAGTGAGAACATTTGGAGAAGAGCGAGAACATTTGGAGAAGAGCGAGAACATTTGGAGAAGTGTGAGAACATTTGGAGAAGAGCGAGAACATTTGGAGAAGAGTGAGAACATTTGGAGAAGAGCGAGAACATTTGGAGAAGAGCGAGAACATTTGGAGAAGTGTGAGAACATTTGGAGAAGAGCGAGAACATTTGGAGAAGAGCGAGAACATTTGGAGAAGAACGAAACATTTGGAGAAGAGCGAGAACATTTGGAGAAGAACGAGAACATTTGGAGAAGAGCGAGAACATTTATAGAAGAGCGAGAACATTTGGAGAAGAGTGAGAACATTTGGAGAAGAGCGAGAACATTGGAGAAGAGCGAGAATATTTGGAGAAGAGCGAGAACATTTGGAGAAGAACGAGAACATTTGGAGAAGAGCGAGAACATTTGGAGAAGAGTTAGAAACATTTAGAGAAGAGTGAGAAATTTGGAGAAGAGCGAGAACATTTATAGAAGAGCGAGAACATTTTTGAGAAGAGCGAGAACATTTGGAGAAAAGTGAGAACATTTGGAGAAGAGCGAGAACATTTATAGAAGAGTGAGAACATTTGGAGAAGAGCGAGAACATTTGGAGAAGAGTGAGAACATTTGGAGAAGAGCGAGAACATTTGGAGAAGAGCGAGAACATTTGGAGAAGTGTGAGAACATTTGGAGAAGAGTGAGAACATTTGGAGAAGAGCGAGAACATTTGGAGAAGAGTGAGAACATTTGGAGAAGAGTGAGAACATTTGGAGAAGAGTGAGAACATTTGGAGAAGACCGAGAACATTTGGAGAAGAGTGAAAACATTTGGAGAAGAGCAAGAACATTTGGAGAAGAGTGAGAACATTTGGAGAAGAGTGAGAACATTTGGAGAAGAGCGAGAACATTTGGAGAAGTGTGAGAACATTTGGAGAAGAGTGAGACATTTGGAGAAGAGTGAGAACATTTGGAGAAGTGTGAGAACATTTGGAGAAGAGTGAGAACATTTGGAGAAGAGTGAGAACATTTGGAGAAGAGCGAGAACATTTGGAGAAGTGTGAGAACATTTGGAGAAGAGTGAGAACATTTGGAGAAGAGCGAGAACATTTGGAGAAGTGTGAGAACATTTGGAGAAGAGTGAGAACATTTGGAGAAGAGTGAGAACATTTGGAGAAGTGTGAGCATTTGGAGAAGTGTGAGAACATTTGGAGAAGTGTGAGAACATTTGGAGAAGAGTGAGAACATTTGGAGAAGAGTGAGAACATTTGGAGAAGAGTGAGAACATTTGGAGAAGAGCGAGAACATTTGGAGAAGTGTGAGAACATTTGGAAGAGTGAGAACATTTATAGAAGAGTGAGAACATTTGGAGAAGAGCGAGAACATTTGGAGAAAGCGAGAACATTTGGAGAAAAGTGAGAACATTTGGTGAAATGTGAGAACATTTATAGAAGAGTGAGAACATTTGGAGAATTGAGAACATTTGGAGAAAAGTGAGAACATTTGGAGAAAGTGAGAACATTTGTAGAAAAGTGAGAACATTATAGAAGAGTGAGAACATTTATAGAAGAGTGAGAACATTTGGAGAAGAGCGAGAACATTTATAAAAGAGCGAGAACATTTGGAGAAGAACGAGAACATTTGGAGAAGAACGAGAACATTTGGAGAAGAGCAAGAACATTTGGAGAAGAGCGAGAACATTTGGAGAAGAGCAAGAACATTTGGAGAAGAGTGAGAACATTTGGAGAAGAGTGAGAACATTTGGAGAAGAGTGAGAACATTTGGAGAAGAGTGAGAACATTTGGAGAAGAGTGAGAACATTTGGAGAAGAACGAGAACATTTGGAAAAGAGTGAGAACATTTGGAGAAGAGCCAGAACATTTGGAGAAGAGTGAGAACATTTGGAGAAGTGTGAGAACATTTGGAGAAGTGTGAGAACATTTGGAGAAGAGCGAGAACATTTGGAGAAGAGTGAGAACATTTATAGAAGAGCGAGAACATTTATAGAAGAGCGAGAACATTTGGAGAAGAGCGAGAACATTTATAGAAGAGCGAGAACATTTGGAGAAGAGCGAGAACATTATAGAAGAGCAAGAACATTTGGAGAAGAGCGAGAACATTTGGAGAAGAGTGAGAACATTTGGAGAAGAGTGAGAACATTTAGAGAAGAGCAAGAACATTTGGAGAAGAGCGAGAACATTTGGAGAAGAGCGAGAACATTTGGAGAAGAGCGAGAACATTTGGAGAAGTGTGAGAACATTTGGAGAAGAGCGAGAACATTTGGAGAAGAGCGAGAACATTTGGAGAAGAACGAGAACATTTGAGAAGTGTGAGAACATTTTGGAGAAGTGTGAGAACATTTGGAGAAGAGCGAGAACATTTGGAGAAGAGCGAGAACATTTGGAGAAGAACGAGAACATTTGGAGAAGAGCGAGAACATTTGGAGAAGAACGAGAACATTTGGAGAAGAGCGAGAACATTTGGAGAAGTGTGAGAACATTTGGAGAAGAGTGAGAACATTTGGAGAAGAGCGAGAACATTTGGAGAAGAGCAAGAACATTTGGAGAAGAGCGAGAACATTTGGAGAAGAGCGAGAACATTTGGAGAAGAGCGAGAACATTTGGAGAAGAGCAAGAACATTTGGAGAAGAGCGAGAACATTTGGAGAAGAGCGAGAACATTTGGAGAAGTGTGAGAACATTTGGAGAAGAGCAAGAACATTTGGAGAAGAGCGAGAACATTTGAGAAGAGCGAGAACATTTGGAGAAGAGCGAGAACATTTGGAGAAGTGTGAGAACATTTGGAGAAGAGCAAGAACATTTGGAGAAGAGCAAGAACATTTGGAGAAGAGCAAGAACATTTGGAGAAGAGCAAGAACATTTGGAGAAGAGCGAGAACATTTGGAGAAGAGCAAGAACATTTGGAGAAGAGCAAGAACATTTGGAGAAGAGCAAGAACATTTGGAGAAGAGCAAGAACATTTGGAGAAGAGCGAGAACATTTGGAGAAGAGCAGAACATTTGGAGAAGAGCAAGAACATTTGGAGAAGAGCGAGAACATTTGGAGAAGAGCGAGAACATTTGGAGAAGTGTGACAACATTTGGAGAAGAGCAAGAACATTTGGAGAAGAGCGAGAACATTTGGAGAAGAGCAAGAACATTTGGAGAAGAGCGAGAACATTTGGAGAAGAGCGAGAACATTTGGAGAAGAGCGAGAACATTTGGAGAAGAGCAAGAACATTTGGAAGAAGAGCGAGAACATTTGGAGAAAGCGAGAACATTTGGAAAGTGTGAGAACATTTGGAGAAGAGTGAGAACATTTGGAGAAGAGCGAGAACACTTGGAGAAGAGCGAGAACATTTTGGAGAAGTGTGAGAACATTTGGAGAAGAGCGAGAACATTTGGAGAAGAGTGAGAACATTTGGAGAAGAGCGAGAACATTTGGAGAAGAGCGAGAACATTTGGAGAAGTGTGAGAACATTTGGAGAAGAGCGAGAACATTTGGAGAAGAGCGAGAACATTTGGAGAAGAACGAGAACATTTAGAGAAGAGCGAGAACATTGGAGAAGAACGAGAACATTTGGAGAAGAGCGGAACATTTATAGAAGAGCGAGAACATTTGGAGAAGAGTGAGAAACATTTGGAGAAGAGCGAGAACATTTGGAGAAGAGCGAGAATATTTGGAGAAGAGCGAGAACATTTGGAGAAGAACGAGAACATTTGGAGAAGAGCGAGAACATTTGGAGAAGTGTGAGAACATTTGGAGAAGAGTGAGAACATTTGGAGAAGAGCAAGAACATTTGGAGAAGAGCGAGAACATTTGGAGAAGAACGAGAACATTTGGAGAAGAGCGAGAACATTTGGAGAAGTGTGAGAAAATTTGGAGAAGAGCGAGTACATTTGGAGAAGAGCAAGAACATTTGGAGAAGAGCGAGAACATTTGGAGAAGAGCGAGAACTTTGGAGAAGAGTGAGAACATTTGGAGAAGAGTGAGAACATTTGCAGAGAGCTAGAACATTTATATAAGAGCGAGAACATTTATAGAAGAGCGAGAACATTTATATAAGAGCGAGAACATTTGGAGAAGAGCGAGAACATTTGGAGAAAAGCGAGAACATTTATATAAGAGCGAGAACATTTGGAGAAGAGCTAGAACATTTATATAAGAGCGAGAACATTTATAGAAGAGCGAGAACATTTATATAAGAGCGAGAACATTTGGAGAAGAGCGAGAACATTTATAGAAGAGCGAGAACATTTATATAAGAGCGAGAACATTTGGAGAAGAGCGAGAACATTTATATAAGAGCGAGAACATTTGGAGAAGAGTGAGAACATTTATATAAGAGCGAGAACATTTGGAGAAGAGCTAGAACATTTATATAAGAGCGAGAACATTTATAGAAGAGCGAGAACATTTATATAAGAGCGAGAACATTTATAGAAGAGCGAGAACATTTATATAAGAGCGAGAACATTTGGAGAAGAGCGAGAACATTTATAAGAGCGAGAACATTTATATAAGAGCGAGAACATTTATAGAAGAGCGAGAACATTTATATAAGAGCGAGAACATTTATAGAAGAGCGAGAACATTTATATAAGAGCGAGAACATTTATATAAGAGCGAGAACATTTATAGAAGAGCGAGAACATTTATATAAGAGCGAGAACATTTATATAAGAGCGAGAACATTTATAGAATAGCGAGAACATTTATATAAGAGCGAGAACATTTGGAGAAGAGCGAGAACATTTATAGAAGAGCGAGAACATTTGGAGAAGAGCGAGAACATTTGGAGAAGAGCGAGAACATTTGGAGAAGAGCGAGAACATTTGGAGAAGAGTGAGAACATTTGGAGAAGAGCGAGAACATTTGGAGAAGAGCGAGAACATTGGAGAAGAGCAAGAACATTTGTAGAAGTGTGAGAACATTTGGAGAAGTGTGAGAACATTTGGAGAAGTGTGAGAACATTTGGAGAAGAGCAAGAACATTTGGAGAAGTGTGAGAACATTTGGAGAAGTGTGAGAACATTTGGAGAAGAGTGAAAACATTTGGAGAAGAGCAAGAACATTTGGAGAAGAACGAGAACATTTGGAGAAGAGCGAGAACATTTGGAGAAGAGTGAGAACATTTGGAGAAGAGCGAGAACATTTGGAGAAGAGTGAGAACATTTGGAGAAGAGTGAGAACATTTGGAGAAGAGTGAGAACATTTGGAGAAGAGCGAGAACATTTGGAGAAGAACGAGAACATTTGGAGAAAAGCAAGAACATTTGGAGAAGAGTGAACATTTGGAGAAGAGCGAGAACATTTGGAGAAGAGCGAGAACATTTGGAGAAGAGCAAGAACATTTGGAGAAGAGCGAGAACATTTGGAGAAAAGCAAGAACATTTGGAGAAGAGCGAGAACATTGGAGAAGTGTGAGAACATTTGGAGAAGAGCGAGAACATTTGGAGAAGAGCGAGAACATTTGGAGAAGAGCGAGAACATTTGGAGAAAAGCAAGAACATTTGGAGAAGAGCGAGAACATTTGGAGAAGTGTGAGAACATTTGAGAAGAGCGAGAACATTTTGAGAAGAGCGAGAACATTTGGAGAAGAGCGAGAACATTTGGAGAAGAGCGAGAACATTTGGAGAAGAGCAAGAACATTTGGAGAAGAGCGAGAACATTTGGAGAAGAGCGAGAACATTTGGAGAAGAGCAAGAACATTTGGAGAAGTGTGAGAACATTTGGAGAAGTGTGAGAACATTTGGAGAAGAGTGAAAACATTTGGAGAAGAGCAGAACATTTGGAGAAGTGTGAGAACATTTGGAGAAGTGTGAGAACATTTGGAGAAGTGTGAGAACATTTGGAGAAGAGTGAGAACATTTGGAGAAGAGCGAGAACATTTGGAGAAGAGCAGAACATTTGGAGAAGTGTGAGAACATTTGGAGAAGTGTGAGAACATTTGGAGAAGAGTGAGAACATTTGGAGAAGTGTGAGAACATTTGGAGAAGAGTGAGAACATTTGGAGAAGTGTGAGAACATTTGGAGAAGAGCAGAACATTTATAGAAGAGCTAGAACATTTATAGAAGAGCTATGTTTACAACACTCTGCAAAAAAAAAATCACAACATAAAAATGTTAATGAACAAGAGGTGGTCCGAAGCAGCATCGAACCCGTACTTCTCGGCCCAGCACATGGCCACAAGAACTAAACGCTAGAGCACTGGGTCAGCAACCTAGACAGTTGTACGGCGAAGATAGTTCCACGGTTAATATTCTAACATAAGACCAGGCATTAACGATGTCAATCAAGAAGTGAGAAGAAGACGTTGGATATGGCTAGGCCATGTTCTACAACTGGAACGAGGCAGACATCCACACCTAGCATTAACATGGACACCACCTGGCAAACGAAGAAGTGGCAGACCATTGGAGACATGGCGACGAACCATACATGATGAAATGATAGCTGCTGGCAGGTCCTGGTGAGAGTTGTCCATGCTTGCTCCAGACCGGATTGGGTGGAGATCTCTTGTGGGTGCCCTATGCTCCGACCGGAGTTAAGAGAATTAAGAAGATGACCCACACATGTTTCTACATTTGAAGACACACCTTCTGCCCAATCACTTTGAATGTAAAATAGAAGTCTGTGGTTTTATCTTCTTGGAAAGTAATACACGAGCAAATGAACTAAAGTACCAGCGATAAACAGCTGTGAAGTGTGTTCTTTCCACATTTCATCTCCTCTTTGCCCTTTCCCTCTTTCTCACAGCCTCCTTCTCTCTCTCACGCTCTCCCTCACATTCTATATTTCTCTCTCTCTCTCTCTTATATTCCTCACATTATTTATATGTATCTCAATCTATCGCCATCACATTGTCTATATCGCTCTCACTCCATCTCCTCACAGTCTATATATCTCTCTCACACTTTCCCTCACAGTCTATATATCTCTCTCACACTTTCCCTCACAGTCTATATATCTCACTCACACTTACTCTCACAGTCTATATATCTCACTCACACTTTCCCTCACAGTCTATATATCTCTCTCACACTTTCCCTCACAGTCTATATATCTCACTCACACTTTCCCTCACAGTCTATATATCTCTCTCACACTTTACCTCACAGTCTATATATCTCGCTCACACTTTCCCTCACAGTCTATATATCTCTCTCACACTTTCCCTCACAGTCTATATATCTCTCTCACACTTTCCTCACAGTCTATATATCTCTCTCACTCACTCCCTCACAGTCTATATATCTCTCTCACTCACTCCCTCACAGTCTATATATCTCTCTCACTCACCCCCTCCCTCACAGTCTATATATCTCTCTCACACTCTCCCTCACAGTCTATATATCTCTCTCACATTGCCTCACAGTCTATATATATATATATATATATCTCACTCCATCTCTCTCACAGTCTATATCTCTCTCTCACTCCATCTCCCTCACAGTCTATATACCTCTCTCACACTCTCCCTCACAGTCTATATATATATATATATATATATGTCACTCTGTCTCCCTCACAGTCTATATCTCTCACATTCCCTCACAGTCTATATATATATATATATATATATATATATATATATATGTCACTCTGTCTCCCTCACATATTCCCTTTAACATTTCTGTTCACCACACGAGAAAACAAGGACAACTCCCTAAATATCGCGGGCGGCTTATCTCGGTTATGCACCTTGGATTCAGAAGGATGGATAAGAAAGTTGAATAAGGCAGGAGGGATAATGCATTTCTCGTGCTGTCCATGCCTGGCTGACTTCCCCCTGACCCCGCCCACATTAACACTCAACGGTTTGTGTTGTGGCCAAGTTTGTAGGGCACGGACTAGCTAGAGGGAGGGGTAAGGGGTCATTTTGTCACTAGATTACGAGAGTCTGGTCGAATAACGTCACGGATAAAGAAACGACGTTCTGTTGAAGAAACGTTAGTTCACAGCTGTAACATACGCTTTTCACAGCTCTTTGTTTTCATTTAAAAGTGGCATTTTAATTCAAGTCTTGAAGATGTTGCATCGTTTAAGGATGAAGATGTCATGAGTCTTGTACATTTCTCTCATTCTTAAAGCTGATATTTTATGGGAGTGGTTTTAGTTTGTGACAACACACACATATACATACACACACACAAAATGTAGTCAAATAATAATAAATAAATATTATTATAGAGGGAAACCCCCGAGGCGATAATCAGCGAATCAGTTCAGAGGAAGAGGTATGTTTACAGCACTGGGGGAAAAAAAACACAAATAATCAACAACAGAAAAAAAAAACAAAGAACATTAGACAGTCCGAAGCATGACAGAACCCGTACAGAGTCATGTGTACACATGTGTCGAAGACATCGCCAATGATCGGAGACGATTCCGTGTGACCTCCATGAAATAAAAAGCCCTTACGGTCGCATGATCGCTTCGAACAAACAAACAAAAAATCAAACAAACAAACAAACAAATAAATAAACAAACAAATAAACAAACAAACAAATAAACAAATAAACAAACAAATAAACAAATAATCAAGCAAACAAACAGAGAAGATCACAGAAAATCAGCACATATCTGCGAGCTTTCTAAAAACGCTACAGCCGCCATATTTGCCGGAAGTCTCGTAGAATAATTGAATGGATATGATGCACTGTGGATAGAACACATTCTTGAAGGACATGATCGCCAACGACAACCGGCATGGCGCATCATGATGATGAAACACATATTTATCCTATTCTTCTATCAACCCACATTTATAGGCATCAGTTTTCTTTTCTCTTTCATTAGCCAATGTCCATGTTAAATTCTATGTTTCTAGTTACGTTACACATGGAAGAATTTAACATAAAAAACAAAATGAAATTAACAGAACAACCATTTGGATTATACAGAACAGTGGGACAAGAGAAGCCATTATCTGATTAAGAAAGTTAATAGAAAAGTACACAGAAGTTATTGAGTTATTGAGTTTTTGAGATATTCAGTTATTGAGTTAGTAGCGGGTCATCATCATTGCACTCCGAACATGTCCATAGGTGCTCAGATCCCCTCCTCAGCAAGTCCCGCAGTGTCCAGCGACTGACGACTCCAGTTCTGTGTTGGTTGATCAGTCTTCTTACACGGCCACTAAGTTTCTCGTTTCTGGCTGTGCCCATCTTAACTTCCATCTCTTTCATCCGAAGGAGTGACGTGGACTCATGGTTGTTGAAGTCCTGTGTCCTTCCCACTTCCCGGAGGGCACTGATGATGTCCGCCCGATCCATTGGTTAACCGTCACATGATGAGTCTAGACTATCCACACAGAAGTAAACAAACTAATGTATGCCTGCTTGATAGATTACACAAAAGCTTTTGATAGAATACACCAAAGACAACTAAAAGAAATGCCTAAAAGATATGCCCTGGATGATGCTGACATACGACTGATATGTAATTTATACTGGGAACAAACAGCTATGATAAATACAACAATGAGACACTATGCACCTATTGATATAACAAAAGGAGTAAGAGAGGGCCTACATTCTATCACTGTGTCTATTTAACGTATACACTGAGCAGATCTTCATAGACATCATGTGGATGCCAGGACTAAACATCGATGGATATATCATCAATAATCAATAATCTAAGATCATCATCATCAAGTACCGGGCCTGCTGGCGCAGGTGACCATGTCTCTCCAAATTTTTCGATCTCGACATTTATTTATAATTTCTGTTGTTGACCTTCTGACAAGCCATTCTCTTAAGCTGTCTGGTATCTTTTCTCTTTGCTTCCCTCTATCTCTTCATCCCTCAATTTTCCCAGTTGTTACAATATGTTCAAGTTGTTCTCTTCTCATTACAAGGCCAAAAATGATGATTGTTTCTTCCTAACATTGGAAATTAGCTCTCTTTTTGCTTTGGCCTCTCAGAATGTTTTCATTACTCTTCTTAGCTGTCCATGGTACTCTCAACATTCATCTGTAAAACCACCTTTCTAGACTCCAGTGACTACAACGTATCAACGACAGAGGATCTAGAGAATCAAGTGAACAAAATAAATAAGACAAACAAGCAAAATGGATCGGAAATAAATATTTAAAAGACTAAAACTATGATTATTAGCATATAAACGGCACAAAATATTCAAGGAAATATTGAAGTAGATGGGGAAAAACCTAAAAAGAGTTCAATATATCTTGGACAAAGTACAAAAAATGTTGGGAAAAGTAAGACAGAAATGAAAAATAAATAGAAATGGCAAAAAGCAATTTTAACAACATGAAAAATATACTCACATCAAAGCAAATAAAAGCAGAACTAAAACTGCAAATTGTAAAAAGCTTTTTTTGCTAAACACTCCTATATGTGCAGAAACATGGATATTCAAACAGGACAAACAATGAAGTTATGAATAAGATGAAAATGGGGAAAAAAATAACTTAGCACAAAACGAAAAAGACAATTAAAATTGTGTTAGAACATGGGAAGAGACACAATACCATATTGAAGGTCACATTGGAAGGGAAGGTCAAGGTAGACGAGGCAGATAAAGACGTAAGTGAATTTTTAACATCAAAATATGGACAGTTGAACTGAAGCCAAAAAGAAAAATCAAGACAAGAAAAAGTAAAATGATGCTTCAGTGTAACCACACTTCGATGTGGAGACAGCACCCAATGAATGAATGACGCTTCATGTTAGCCAACCTTCGATGTGGAGACAGCACCCAATGAATGAATGACGCTCCATGGTAGCCAACCTTCTATGTGGAGACTGCACCCAATTAATGACGCTCCATGGTAGCCAACCTTCGATGTGGAGACTGCACCCAATTAATGACGCTCCATGGTAGCCAACCTTCTATGTGGAGACTGCACCCAATTAATGACGCTCCATGGTAGCCAACCTTCGATGTGGAGACAGTACCCAATGAATGAATGACGCTTCATGTTAGCCAACCTTCGATGTGGAGACAGCACCCAATGAATGAATGACGCTCCATGGTAGCCAACCTTCGATGTGGAGACAGCACCCAATGAATGAATGACGCTTCATGTTAGCCAACCTTCGATGTGGAGACAGCACCCAATGAATGAATGACGCTCCATGGTAGCCAACCTTCTATGTGGAGACTGCACCCAATTAATGACGCTCCATGGTAGCCAACCTTCGATGTGGAGACAGCACCCAATGAATGAATGACGCTTCATGTTAGCCAACCTTCGATGTGGAGACAGCACCCAATGAATGAATGACGCTCCATGGTAGCCAACCTTCTATGTGGAGACTGCACCCAATTAATGACGCTCTATGGTAGCCATCCTTTGATGTGGAGACGGCACTCAATTAATGACGCTCTATGGTACCCAACTTATGATTTGGAGACGGCAACCATTGAATGACGCTCTATGGTAGCCAACATTCGATGTGGAGACTGCACCAAATTAATGACGCTCTATGGTAGCCATCCTTTGATGTGGAGACGGCACCAATGAATGAATGACGCGCTATGGTAGCCAACCTTTGATGTGGAGACAACACTCTATGAATGACGCTCTATGGTAGCCAACCTTCGATGTGGAGACGGCACCCAATGAATGAATGACGCTTTATGGCAGCTAATCTTCGATGTGGAGAAGGCACCCAATGAATGGCGCTCCATGGTAGCCAACCTTCGATGTGGAGACAGCGCTCAATGAATGACGCTCTATGGTAGCCAACCTTTGATGTGGAGACGACACCAAATGAATGACGCTCTATGGTAGCCAACCTTTGATGTGGAGACAGCACTCAATGAATGACGCTCTATGGTAGCCAACCTTCGATGTAGAGACGGCACTCAATGAATGACGCTCTATGGTAGCCAACCTTTGATGTGGAAACAGCACTCAATGAATGACGCTCTCTCGTAGTCAAACTTCGATGTAGAGACGGCACTCAATGAATGACGCTCTATGGTAGCCAACCTTTGATGTGGAGACAACACTCTATGAATGACGCTCTATGGTAGCCAACCTTTGATGTGGAGACAACACTCTATGAATGACGCTCTATGGTAGCCAACCTTCGATGTGGAGACGGCACCCAATGAATGAATGACGCTTTATGGCAGCTAATCTTCGATGTGGAGAAGGCACCCAATGAATGGCGCTCCATGGTAGCCAACCTTCGATGTGGAGACAGCGCTCAATGAATGACGCTCTATGGTAGCCAACCTTTGATGTGGAGACGACACCAAATGAATGACGCTCTATGGTAGCCAACCTTTGATGTGGAGACAGCACTCAATGAATGACGCTCTATGGTAGCCAACCTTCGATGTAGAGACGGCACTCAATGAATGACGCTCTATGGTAGCCAACCTTTGATGTGGAAACAGCACTCAATGAATGACGCTCTCTCGTAGTCAAACTTCGATGTAGAGACGGCACTCAATGAATGACGCTCTATGGTAGCCAACCTTCGATGTGGAGACATCACTCAATGAATGACGCTCTATGGTAGCCAACCTTCGATGTGGAGACATCACTCAATGAATGACGCTCTATGATATCCAACCTTCGATGTGGAGACGGCACTCAATGAATGAATGCTTTGCACCATTCAAGAATATTATTTTGAGGATTAATCTCGATGTTAATTAGTTTCACGTGCCTACATTTTTCATATTATTAACTCCTTTATGCTATCCCTATTAATATACAAATGCATTAGTAGAAAACTCTGTGTGCAATAGAATGAATTCAAGACTAATAAAGAGATTAGAGAAATGGCCATGCAACCAACGATCTCATCTACAATTAGGAAGAGAAGATGGACATATGTCTGACATGTGATGAGAAGAGACAACATGAGAATTCCAAAACAGGGTCTAAGGTCAAGGTCAAGTACGAGACTATAACCAGCGTCTTAACACGCGAGTTTCCACCTTATGTGCTCGGCCGCCTATCCAGAAATATTCGGAGATTTCTGTATAGTGTCGCCTCAAGCATCGAAACTCAGATGCGAAGCGACATTCCTCACCTTCCCAGGTAATACCTTGGTACCCATTTCTGCCAACGGCTGGGTCGACCGTGGAGGTATTTTTGTTTTTTCTCCAACCGAGCACAATTCACACTGCTCCCAGCGGAATCGAACACGGGTTGTCCGAACATCGGTAGTCCAGTCGGGTGGTTTTCCCAACTTGGCTACCGAGGCCCCAACAGGGTCTTCTATGGGAAACATCAGGATACAGAAAAAAAAAAAGACCTAGCGAGACTTCTAAAAAGAGCACTTATAAGAGAAGCAATGTTGGCATGCATAGACTCATTAGAGAGGATCGAATAACTTGCAAATAATAGAAAGAGATTGCGAAAACAACACAAATCCTGTGTGATGTCACGCAGCACGGGAGGGATCAAGACAAGAACCCTGTACTTCATTTCGATCCCAGGCTCCAGTCACGTGTTATGACATGCCTTACACAGCTGTTTTTTTTTAATTTAAAAGTGGCATTTAGGTCCAGCCTTGGAAATTAAGCTCTTGAAACACTTATAGATGAAGATGCTCTAAGCCTGGTACAGTCCGCTCATTCTAAAAACTAATATTTTCTCGGGGTGGTTTCAATTTGTGACATCAAATGCTGAAACATATTTTTATTGTATGTGTGAATGCTATTTTAGTAGCTAATGCTCGCAACAGAACAAGAAAAAAAAACATCCAAGATTGGAAACTCGGAGAGTTTCCGGAGATGAATGTTCAATTTTTAACACAAACTTCTTTTCCCCACATTTTTAAGATACAGCTTGTTCTAATCACTTTGAATGTAAAATAGCAGAACTATGTGTTTCTTTTCTTCTGAGGAAGATAGAAATAAAGGAGGGACTTTTCTTTGCTGTGCTACAGAGTTCGTACATCTGAGCTAAAGCCATCTTCAGTGCTTTCCTAAATGTGTGGCAAAAGTGTTTTATAGCGGGAAACATGTTGAGGAGGAGATCTCAGCACTGGGGTGTGGGTGGGGGGGTTGGGGGGGGGGTGAGGGTTGTCCGTTGTAAACTGACATTGATATGTTGTCTAAACTAAACTAAACTAAACTCAACTAGACTAAACTAAAATATACTAGACTAGACTAAACTAGACTAGACTAAACTAGACTAGGCTAAAGTAAACTAGACTAGACTAGACTAAACTAGACTAGATAAACTAGATTAAACTAGACTAGACTAAACAATACTAGACTAGACTGGACAAAACTAGACTAAACTAGACTATACTAAACGAGACTAGACTAGACTAGACTAGACTAGATTAGATTAGAATAGACTAGACTAGACTAGACTAGGCTAACTAAACTTGACTAAACTAGACTAAACTAGACTAGACTAAACTAAACTAAACTAAACTAAACTAAACTAAACTAAACTAAACTAAACTAAAAACTAAACTAAACTAGACTAGACTGGACTAGTCTAGACTAGACTAAACTAAACTAGACTAGACTAGACTAGACTAGACTAAACTAAACTAAACTAGACTAGACTAGACTAGACTAGACTAGACTAGACTAAACTAAACTAGACTAGACTAGACTAGACTAGACTAGACTAGACTAGACTAAACTAAAACTAGACTAGACTAGACTAGACTAGACTAGACTAAACTAAACACAAATGATGAAATCAACCGAAGTATCAATAGCAAACAACTTTGAAGATAACCCTGTTGTAAAAAATCTCATTCTGGGTTCCTCTACACTTCCTTCTGCTTCTTCAGCGATCAGCAGTCGCTGTGTGTTTAGGCTTTTAGACCAGCTTGGGTCACGGACAAGATCAGATATTGGATACAAGTATGAAGAAGATTGTAATGATAATTGGATACAAGTATGAAGAAGATTGTAAAGATAATTGGATACAAGTATGAAGAAGATTGTAAAGATAATTGGATACAAGTATGAAGAAGATTGTAAAGATAATTGGATACAAGTATGAGGAAGATTTTAAAGATAATTGGATACAAGTATGAGGAAGATTTTAAAGATAATTGGATACAAGTATGAAGAAGATTGTAAAGATAATTGGATACAAGTATGAAGAAGATTTTAAAGATAATTGGATACAAGTATGAGGAAGATTGTAAAGATAATTGGATACAAGTATGAGGAAGATTTTAAAGATAATTGGATACAAGTATGAAGAAGATTGTAAAGATAATTGGATACAAGTATGAAGAAGATTTTAAAGATAATTGGATACAAGTATGAAGATGATTGTAAAGATAATTGGATACATGTAAGAAGAAGATTGTAAAGATAATTGAATACAAGTATAAAGAAGATTGTAAAGATAATTCGATACAAGTATGAAGAAGGTTTTAAATATAATTGGATACAAGTGTAAAAGAAGATTGTAAATATAATTGGATACAAGTGTAAAAGAAGATTTTAAAGATAATTGGATACAAGTGTAAAAGAAGATTTTAAGATAATTGGATACAAGTGTAAAAGAAGATTTTAAAGATAATTGGATACAAGTGTAAAAGAAGATTTTAAAGATAATTGGATACAAGTGTAAAAGAAGATTTTAAAGATAATTGGATACAAGTGTAAAAGAATATTTTAAAGATAATTGGATACAAGTGTAAAAGAAGATTTTAAAGATAATTGGATACAAGTGTAAAAGAAGATTTTAAAGATAATTGGATACACGTGTAAAAGAAGATTTAAAGATAATTGGATACACGTGTAAAAGAAGATTTAAAGATAATTGGATACAAGTGTAAAAGAAGATTTTAAAGATAATTGGATACAAGTGTAAAAGAAGATTTTAAAGATAATTGGATACAAGTGTAAAAGAAGATTTTAAAGATAATTGGATACACGTGTAAAAGAAGATTTTAAAGATAATTGGATACACGTGTAAAAGAAGATTTTAAAGATAATTGGATACAAGTGTAAAAGAAGATTTTAAAGATAATTGGATACAAGTGTAAAAGAAGATTTTAAAGATAATTGGATACAAGTGTAAAAGAAGATTGTAAAAATAACTGGATATAAGTATGAGGAAGATGTAAAGATAATTGGATACAGGTATGAGGAAGATGTTAAAGATAATTGGATACAAGTATGAGGAAGATTGTAAAGATAATTGGATACAAGTATGAGGAAGATGTTAAAGATAATTGGATACAGGTATGAGGAAGATGTTAAAGATAATTGAATACAAGTATGAGGAAGATTGTAAAGATAATTGGATACAAGTATGAGAAGATGTTAAAGATAATTGGATACAAGTATGAGGAAGATTGTAAAGATAATTGGATACAAGTATGAGGAAGATGTTAAAGATAATTGGATACAAGTATGAGGAAGATGTTAAAGATAATTGGATACAAGTATGAGGAAGATGTTAAAGATAATTGGATACAGGTATGAAGAAGATTGTAAAGATAATTGGATACAAGTATGAGGAAGATGTTAAAGATAATTGGATACAGGTATAAGAGAAGTATATTGTGATTCTGGTTGTAGTTAGCCGAAGGCCCCGGTATCACTGCAAACAAACTAAAAATCCATAATTGATCAACCGCCTGTGCCAGTGGAATCATCCAAATTAACATCTTATTTAAGGATCCAAAACAAGGAAAGGCAGCTGCAGCCCCCATCATAGCAGCTACAGCACACGCAAAAAGACATAAGGCAAAGAAGAACCTAAAGTAAACGCAATCGAACTATTCTTGCTCATTCGATATCATAATTCATCGTAAGCAATCGTAATATCGAAACACGATCCGGTTGAAAAATACATTACGTGGTGTGCACAGAGCTCTAAACTCGGTAGCTCCGGAAGCAAGCCGGACTTGGAGTATGAGGAAACTGCAACAAGGAACACTTTTCAGACAGAGCCTCAACATTTCCTCACCCCTATCCGCCATATTGACCGGAAGTCTGATGTGAAGATCATTAGATACGTGTATGAAGAAGATTGAAAAAGATGATTGGAAATAAATATGAAGAAGACCGTGAAGATAACTAACACAGAAAACATGCAAGTAAACATCAAAAGTTGATGGAAAAAACAAACACAAGAGGTGCCATGTCCAACAACTGCCATCCTCACCAATGCAAGGTCAGTCATACAAGCGAGGTCAAGGTCAGTCATACAAGCGAGGCCAAGGTCAGTCATACAAACAAGGTCAAGCCTAAAACAGGACAGACTCATTCAAGAAATAAAGAATAACAAATGCTCTCTGCCAGGAAAGACAACTAGTCCTACAGTGGTTACCATCACATTGTGGCATCCCTGGAAATGAGAAAGCAGATGCAGTCGCAAAAGAAGGTGGCAGTCTTCAACAGTCAGACCAACCCCAGAGCCTCAAACAAATAAACACAACCTGAAGCAAGCCAGGAAAACAGAATGGAGAGAGTTATATGGGAAATATGAGGCAGAACATGACAGCTTAAACAAGATAGGAAAACTGAATGGAGAGAGTTGTATGGAAAATATGAGACAGAACATGACAGCTTAAACCACGATAGGAAAACAGAATGGAGAGAGTTATTTGGAAAATATGAGACAGAACATGACAGCTTAAACAAGATAGGAAAACAGAATGGAGGAGTTATTTGGAAAATATGAGACAGAACATGACAGCTTAAACACGATAGGAAAACAGAATGGAGAGAGTTGTATGGAAAATATGAGACAGAACATGACAGCTTAAACAAGTTAGGAAAACAGAATGGAGAGAGTTATATGGAAAATATGAGACAGAATATGACAGCTTAAACAAACGTAACAGACATGAGCAGACCAAGATATTCAGTCTCAGAACAGGTCTTTGTTGCCTCAGAGTAAATCCAGACAAGATAGGACTCAGTGACTTTGGAACATGTGACAGTGAAACATCCAGACAAGATAGGACTCAGTGACTTTGGAACATGTGACAGTGAAACATCCAGACAAGATAGGACTCAGTGACTTTGGAACATGTGACAGTGAAACATCCAGACAAGATAGGACTCAGTGACTTTGGAACATGTGACAGTGAAACATCCAGACAAGATAGGACTCAGTGACTTTGGAACATGTGACAGTGAAACATCCAGACAAACTCCAGAACATATCCTACAGGACTGTAGCTCTCTAAAACAAAGAGAGAAGATAACTAGTTTGATGGCATGCCACGGTACGATGTACTGTGGATAGAAGATTGTGAAACGTCATGTCCTTACATCATCGTTTAGCCCACACGGTATGGCACATGATGATGATGATGAGTATAAAGATAATGACAGAAAAAGGCACAAAACAAATGTTAATGCCATGAAGAACATACTAACATCAAAACAAATAACACCAGGGCTAAAACTAAGAATAGCAAAATGTTATATCTTCTCAACTTTCATATATGGTGCAGAAACAAGGACATTAGACAAGAAAACAGAACAGAGAATTGAAGCCTTTGAAATGTGGATATATAGAAGAATAGATAGAATTGGATGCAAGAAAAAGAAAACAAACAATGAAGTCTTAAAACAACTAAAAATGAAAAGAGAACTACTAAACACAATTCAAACAAGACAAATGCGATTTTGGGCCGTGTTAAAAGACACAACATCCCACTAAAAGTAATCCTGGAGGGGAAAATACAAGGTAAAAGAGGAAGAGGCAGACCAAGACTAACATGGACGAGTAACATGAAAAGATGGACAAATCATCATATGACAACCTGCACCATCAAAGCAAGAGACAGAGTAGTATGGCACTCCATGGTAGCCAACCTTCGTTGCGGAGATGGCACTCGATGCCGACATAAAAGGACCTTTTAACCTTACCGGAATTCAAACTCCCGCTCTCCTGGTTTGGAGCCCATCGATTCGGCCACCCGCTCTCCCGCACATGGGGGGGGGGGGGGGTAGAGGGGCAAGTAACTCTCGTTGTGATGACGACATCACTGGGGTGGCGGGTTATGAGCAGGAACTAATGGAAATAATGTGGCGTCTTCATAAAACATCTAAGGTGTTTGGAATAGTGATCAGTTCCTGGGAAAACACCCAGGTTAATGAGCAATAACTTCACGGAAAATTAACTCTAGCATCGGAATTAACGTTCATCAACTGGAAACATCCATTAAGTATCAAGGACCTGGCTTCTCAAATCGATTCAACTTGTTCTTCTTTGTTGTCCTTCCTTCCCTGCCTTGTAGCGTTGGGATGAGACAAAGTTTACTATTTTGTTTTTCTTGTAAACTTGTAGCTGTTTCCGTGCGTTTCGCCACACTGTACGTCATGCCGAGTTGTGTTATGTACGTTTAGCTACAGAGTGCGTCAGAGACGTCAGATTTTATCATTTGTTCATCATCATCGAGTGCCATCTCCGCGTCGAAGGTTAGCTACCACGGAGCGCCATTCTGCTCTGTCTCTTGCTTTGATGGTGCAAGTTGTCATAGGCTGGTTTGTCCATCTTTTGATGTTACTCGTCCATGCTCGTCTTGGTCTGCCTCTGCCTCTTTTATCTTGTATTTTCCCTTCCAGGATTACTTTTAATAGGCTGTTGTGTCTTTTAACATGGCCCAAAAATAGCATTTTCTTGTTTGAATTGTGTTTAGTAGTTCTCTTTTCATTTTTAATTGTTTTAAGACTTCATAGTTTGTTTTCTTTTCCTCCATCCAATTCAACCTATTCTTCTATATATCCAAATTCCAAAGGCTCAATTCTCTGTTCTGTTTTCTTGTCTAATGTCCATGTTTCTGCACCATATAGGAATGTTGAGAAGACATAACATTTTGCTATTTGTAGTTTTAGCCCTGGTGTTATTTGTTTTGATGTTAGTATGTTCTTCATGCCATTAAAATTACTTTTTGCCATTTCTATTCCTTTGTTTATTTCAGTTGTACATTTCCCACCACTGGTTATAGTATGTCCAAGGTAGTTGTAGTTCTGAACTGTCTCCAGGTCTATTCCTTCAATTTTGATATCCACTTGAGGGCTTTGAGTATTTGTTAAACGATAATTAATTATTTACTTCATAATTATCTTTATATTATTTATTTTAACCGACTGGAACTTTGGTTTTTGTTTATAGATATTTAATATAGAGGTTTATGTTTATAGATATTTAATATAGTGGTTTTTTTGGCCGCTTCAAGGGCCAAGCAAAAGAGACTAGCGGGCCGCATCTGGCCCGCGTGCCGCCTTTTGGCCATCACTGTTCCAGTCTGAGGACATCATCATCCATAACTAAGAATAAAGAGTCCCCCGTCACGCCAAGTGGCGTATACGGAACACGATGTTAGTGACCATCAATTTTACAGACCTGCAGCGCATGATTTTTGGGGTAATGTGGTCCGTTTTACGCCCGTGCCACTTTACTTTCCGAGAAAAAAATCCGGTACCCATTGTAGTCAAGTTCACTAATCAGCGAGCTATCGCGGCTCCCATCTTCATCAACATAAGAGGCATATTGAACACAACTAAATGAACTAAAATGACATCTTGAGATGAAAACAAACAACTGTAACGCAAACGAAGATCTCTTGCGCTTTTTTGCTTTTTATATCATCATCACGTGCCGTACCGGTTGGCGTAGGCGATCATGTCCTTTCAAATAATCTATCAACAGTACATCACATCTACTCTGTTGTTGACTGTTTTCCATGACACCAAGTTATCTTGTATCGTCTCTCGTCGTCCGTGACCTCTCTTTCCTTTTATTTTGCCAGTTGTAACCAAGTATTCCAACTTTCCTCTTCTCATGATGTGCCCGAAAAATGTTGATTCCTCCTAATCCTCCTTATGTTTCTTAGGAGCTCCCTTTTTGTGTTTGCCTTTTGAGAATTTACTTGTTGGTCTTTATAACAAAGCTTCATTTACTTATGACATTCGACCCGACACCTCCGTCTTTGTGACGTTATATTCATCATCATCATCAAGTACCGTGCTTACTGGCGTAGGTGATCATGTCTATCCACAATTTTCGATCTCGGCAGTTATTTATCATTTCTGTTGTTGACCTTCTGCCAAGCCATTCTCTTAAGCTGTCTGTTATTTTTTTCTCTTTGCTTCCCTCTATCTCTTCGTCCCTCAATTTTCACAGTTGTTACAATATATTCCAGCTGTTCTCTTCTCATTACATGGCCAAAAAATGATGATTGTTTCTTTCTAATATTGGAAATTAGCTCTCTTTTTGCTTTGGCCTCTTTCAGAACGTTTTCATTACTATTTGTAGCTGTCCATGGTACTCTCAACATTCTTCTGTAAAACCACATTTCTACAGACTCCAGTGATTTTCTTGTCTGTTGTCCTATTGTCCATGATTCGCATCCATATGTTAAAACTGGCTCTGTATAACATTTAAGAACTCTTTTTCTTGTTTCTATTGTCAAAAATGTATTGCATAGTATCTTCCTCATTTTTTGGAAAGCTGCTTTTGCCTGAGCCATTCTGCATCTCACCTCATTTGTACATCTTCCGTCTGAGGTTAACAAAGTTCCTAAATATTTAAATTCATTTACCTGTTTTAATATTGTTCCACTTGTCTTTATTTTGCACTGAGGTGATGTCTTTTTCTTTGTTGATACCATTACTTCTGTCTTTTTACTATTAAGGCTGAGTCCTTTATTTTTGCTTTCTTTCAATATAATTATTACTATATTAAAACAACAAAATGCATCCCATTTGTATATTCCTGCTCTATTTACCAGACAGAGTAGTCGTTCCAGCGACCATATCGTTAAAATAGCGCCTCATATGATCACGCTATGTTCGCCTCTTTACCATTGTGAGTATGTGACGTAATCATAATGGTGGCTATAGCTGTTATCAAACATTATAACTTTGTAAATGTTATATCAGTAAAAGTGGAAATGAGTGCCCCACAGTTGACAGCATAGGTCAGAATCGGCGAATAACACAGCTGATCAAGACCCTGCTCCACTTCCTCCACCCCCAAGTCGTACTCCTGGAAACAAACTATCCAGTCCAGACAATCGTGCAGGGATAGCCGAGGAAGGTAATCCGGGGCTCTAAAATGTTGTGCTGAAGTCGGAGTGCTGTTTTTATGAAGTCGGAGTGCTGTATTTCTGAAGCATTTCGTCATTTTTCTATGCGTGGGTCGACGGTTGAACGCTACAACCTCCAATGTGGAGGACCGGTGTGTCTCACTTTGTCCGGCATCTGTCCGTCTACTATCCTTTGATCTGTCCGTCTACTATCCTTTGACATGTCCGGCTCCTATCCTTTTTACCTGTCTGTCTACTATCCTTTGACCTGTCCGTCTACTATCCTTTGACCTGTCCGTCTACTATCCTTTGACCTGTCCGTCTACTATCCTTTGACCTGTCCGTCTACTATCCTTTAACCTGTCCGTCTACTATCCTTTGACCTGTCCGTCTACTATCCTTTAACCTGTCCGTCTACTATCCTTTAACCTGTCCGTCTACTATCCTTTGACCTGTCCGTCTACTATCCTTTAACCTGTCCGTCTACTATCCTTTGACCTGTCCGTCTACTATCCCTTGACCTGTCCGTCTACTATCCTTTGACCTGTCCGTCTACTATCCTTTGAACTGTCCGTCTACTATCCTTTGAACTGTCCGGCTTCTATCCTTTGAACTGTCCGTCTACTATCCTTTGAACTGTCCGGCTTCTATCCTTTGACCTGTCCGTCTACTATCCTTTGAACTGTCCGGCTTCTATCCTTTGACCTGTTCGTCTACTATCCTTTGAACTGTCCGGCTTCTATCCTTTGACCTGTCCGTCTACTATCCTTTGAACTGTCCGGCTTCTATCCTTTGACCTGTCCGTCTACTATCCTTTGAACTGTCCGGCTTCTATCCTTTGACCTGTCCGTCTACTATCCTTTGAACTGTCCGGCTTCTATCCTTTGAACTGTCCGTCTACTATCCTTTGAACTGTCCGTCTACTATCCTTTGAACTGTCCGGCTTCTATCCTTTGAACTGTCCGGCTTCTATCCTTTGAACTGTCCGGCTTCTATCCTTTGGACTGTCCGGCCTCTACCCTTTGAACTGTCTGGCATGGGAGACCATGTTGGTAGCCACGCTACCACTGACATAGTTCTATGGATCATTAGAACAATCAACACCCCCTCTTCCCCCCCCCCTACCCCGATAAAGTGGAGTCACTTCAGGGAGACTTTATCTCCTGGCCGCCGTTCCCTCCCAGAAAATCTCTGGCTCCCATATTTAGAGGCTGGGTGAACCTCGGAGCCTTGTCGGTCCGAAACAAACTCCACCACTTCTGGGAATTAAACCCAGGCCCTTCTAACCAGGAATCGAGCACACTAACCACTCAGCCACCGAGCACACTAACCACTCAGCCACCGAGCACACTAACCACTCAGCCACCGAGCACACTAACCACTCAGCCACCGAGCACACTAACCACTCAGCCACCGAGCACACTAACCCCTCAGCCACCGAGCACACTAACCACTCAGCCACCGAGCACACTAACCACTCAGCCACCGAACACACTAACCACTCAGCCACCGAGCACACTAACCACTCAGCCACCGAGCACACTAACCACTCAGCCACCGAGCACACTAACCACTCAGCCACCGAGCACACTAACCACTCAGCCACCGAGCACACTAACCACTCAGCCACCGAGCACACTAACCACTCAACCACCGAGCACACTAACCACTCAGCCACCGAGCACACTAACCACTCAACCACCGAGCACACTAACCACTCAACCACCGAGCACACAATTATCACTAAGCCACCGAGCACACTAACCACTCAGCCACCGAGCACACTAACAACTCAACCACCGATCATACTAACCACTCAACCACCGAGCACACTAACCACTAAGCCACCAAGCACACTAACCACTCAGCCACCGATGTGAGCAAACTAACCACTCAGCCACCGATGTGAGCACACTAACCACTCAGCCACCGAGACGAGCACACTAACCACTCATCCATCTAATCTGGAAAAAAAAGTACTAACCTTTCTTAAAACCCTGCACTAAACGTTTTCAAAATACGTTTTATAATCATCGTTTAACACTCTGCGCTAAACGTTTTCAAAATACGTTTTATAATCACCGTTTAAAACTCTGCACTCGCGTTTTAAATAAAACAAGATGTTCTCTCCAATCCTCGGTTAGTTGTCTATCCTTTACTCGCGGTATTTCTTAATTTCCACACGATTTCTAAGAGCCGTTAATTTTAACACTTATTTCTCACAAGCTTCGAAAAATGGTTATATCTCTTCCCCTATAAACCTAGATTTAACCAAGAATAAATCTTGTTCGCGTCTGACCGTAGATCTGTGACCTGAGATACACTCATTAGTAGTGGAAGTGCTCCCCAGCCTCTGTTCCGTATATAAAAGTATTTGATTACTCGTGTTCATCTATGTCCAAATAACGAGGAGTGTCCGTGTTCAATCAGACACTTCTCTCTTGAAGTATAGACGGCTAATCAAGTGCACATGAATATTAAAAGATGAAGTATATCTACCACGCCCTCTACCCACCAAAACGTTAAGAAAACACGATGCGAACGTTTCAACTAAAGGAGATTTTTAAATCGCGAATTTCAAGATTCAAGTATTTTGTGATGTTTAATATTTTTTTTAGTATTCCATTTTTTGCGTTCATTTTTGTGTCGCGTGAGAGCGGAGGAATTTGACCTTTTAATGTTCTTAAGGGATAAGAAGATGGGGAATATGAGAGCGTTGCTAGAGGTAAATGATAGCATTTACAATATTGTATTTGGTAAATCTGTGAAGACGACAAATAGAAGATCTCAACACAAAACAACGTAGGCCCTATATATGAGATTTGAACACAAACAACGTAGGCTCTATATATGAGATCTGAACACAAAACAACGTAGGCTCTATATATGAGATCTGAACACAAAACAACGTAGGCTCTATACATGAGATCTGAACATAAAACAACGTAGGCTCTATATATGAGATCTGAACACAAAACAATAACTTATAAATTATCTGAATGCAAAACAATAACAAAATATATGAACCAGGTAAATATGCTCGAGGTAAACGATAACATTAACAATATTGTTTTTGGTAAATCTGTGAAGACGACAAATAAAAGATCTCAACACAAAACAACGTAGGCTCTATAACAGAGTTAAACATAAATTAATAACGTATAAATAATGATCTGAATACAAAACAATAACATAAATTATATGAACACTCAACAAATAACGTAGAAATGATTTGAATACAAAACAATAACATAAATTATATGAACACTCAACAAATAACGTAGAAATGATTTGAATACAAAACAATAACATAAATTATATGAACACTCAACAAATAACGTAGAAATGATTTGAATACAAAACAATAACATAAATTATATGAACACTCAACAAATAACGTAGAAATGATCTGAATACAAAACAATAACATAAATTATATGAACACTCAACAAATAACGTAGAAATGATCTGAATACAAAACAATAACATAAATTATATGAACACTCAACAAATAACGTAGAAATGATCTGAATACAAAACAATAACATAAATTATATGAACACTCAACAAATAACGTATAAATGATCTCAACAAAGCATTACCTCCATTTTATTCTACCAGACATAACAAGCAAATGGACAACAAAGGACAAGGGGTAGGGTTCGATCCCAACCGACGGCTTCCGGTTCACCCAGCCTTTAATAGTTACCGGATTTGTTTCTGGGAAAGTATATAAAGCAGCACGGGCGTAATACCGACCACATTTTCTAAAAAATCATGTGCTGAAGGTGTGTAAAATTTATAGTCACTAACACCATATTCCCTATACGTCACTTGGCGTGACGGGGGTACTTGACTTTATTATAACAAGCAAACAGCAAACAGGGAGAGTGACAGTCCTTACTATATTCAAGAATGGACAACAATCATCATCATCATCATCATGTGCCATACCAGTGGCCGTAGGCGATCATGTCCCTACACAATCTTCTATCTACAGTGCATCGTATCAGTTCTGTTGTTGACTGTTTTCCATGCCATGACACCAAGCTATCCAGTATTTTCTCTCTTTGTCGTCCGCGATATCTCTTTCCTTTTATTTTGCCAGTTGTGACCAAGTATTTCAACATTCCTCTTCTTATGATGTGCCCGAAAAATGTTGATTGTTTCTTTCTGATGCTTTTTAAGAGCTCCCTGTTTGTGTTGGCCTCTTTGAGAACTTTCTCATTGGGTGATTTGTCATGATTATTCCAGGCAATTAAGAAGGTAGTTTGCCATTCCTTTCCTTCTTGGCAGTGACTGTACTAGACGGAGATCGCAGCCATTGTCTCTACAACAATCGAATGGTAAAAAAACGTAAAAGTACCCCCGTCACGCCAAGTGGCGTATAGGGAATATGGTGTTAGTGACCATATAGACCTTCAGCACATGATTTTTGGGGTAATGTGGTCGGTATTACGCCCGTGCCGCTTTACTTTAACAGAAAAAAATCTGGTACCAAGGTTGGTGACCCGGAGCCGTCGGTTGGGCTCGAACCTTACCTCTTGTCCTTTGTAGTCCGGTTCACTAACCACTGAGCTATCGAGGCTCCCAACAATCGCATACCCAAACAAATATTGTTGGTGGGTTTAGAGACGGGTAGGGAGCAAACGGCAGACTAGTACTGAGATAAAGGATGCTAGCAGGACTTCTCTGAGGGAATTCTCTGTCACTGAAATAAGCTGGGACAACAATCTGGCATCATATCGTAGCACATGGAGAACGCAAATAAAAAAAAAAACGTCACATCGACTTTCAAGAATGAGGTAATGTTAAAATCACAGGGCGGGAAACGCAGGAGAAAGGAAACAAGACCGGGCAGCACAAACATATTTTGTTCATTTTGTGATTGAAACTCTCGATCCAATATTGACAGATTCAGCCACGAGAGAAGCTGTTCAGTAAAACAACATCCAACATAAGACACTAATACTTTACCAAACTACTGACTTATCGTGCTTGCTACCAACCGTCTGTCAAGACGACAAAGGAAATACGTAAATGATCTTCGAACACAGCAACACAAGTCTGATCTGAACACAAAACAACATCATATAAATGATCTACCAACAGAGACAGAAGTTATAAATGATCTACCAACAGAGACAGAAGTTATAAATGATCTACCAACAGAGACAGAAGTTATAAATGATCTATCAACAGAGACAGAAGTTATAAATGATATACACACAGACACAGAAGTTATAAATGATCTACACACAGACACAGAAGTTATAAATGATCTACACACAGACACACAAATTATAAATGATCTACACACAGACACAGAAGTTATAAATGATATACACACAGACACAGAAGTTATAAATGATCTACACACAGACACAGAAGTTATAAATGATCTACACACAGACACAGAAGTTATAAATGATCTACACACAGACACAAACGTTATAAATGATCTGAAGAAAAAAACCAGGTAAGTGATATGTGATAGTAGTTGCGATAACTTAAGGTTACAATCAACTGATGAATGGTAACCTTGGTGAGTAGATGCAGTACTACTATATTCAAATCTATTCTATTCTTTTTGGAATAAATTTCATTGCAGTCGGGGCAGCCCCATATCCGCTCCACTACTCGCTCCAGCATTTCTTCTTGAAGCTTGTGGAGACTGATTGTTCCTGCAGTGCCGAGCTAGTGTTTACTGAAGTCGATGGCGCTAGATCTCAGGACTGGTGACAGTAGTTCTGTGTTGGTTGTAAGTCTTCTTATAAGTAACAAGTAAAGAGTCCCCGTCACGCCAAGTGGCGTATAGGGAATATGGTGTTAGTGACCATAAATTTTACAGACCTTCGGCACATGATTTTTTGGGGTAATGTGGTCGGTATTACGCCCGTGCCGCTTTATTTTTCCAGAATAAAAATCTGGTACCCATTAAAGGCTGGGTGAACCGGAAGCAGTCGGTTGGGATCGAACCCTACCTCTTGTCCTTTGTAGTCCAGTTCAAAGTCTTCTTGTGCGCCCACTAATTATTTCGTTTCTGGCAGTGCCCATCTTAACTCCCATCTCTTTCATCTGAAAGAGTAACATGGACTCATGGTTGTCGAAATCCTGACCCCTACCCACACCTTGGAGGGCAATGGTCCGCCCGATCCATTGGTTGACCGTGTTCAACGACAGTACAGCTAGTCAGCCTGTCCGCTTTTTCATTTCCCTGTACTCTCCCATGCCCTGAGAAGTAGACAAGTAGACACAAGCAATTCTACCTATTGTTTTGTGCCATACTGGTTGGCGTAAGCGATCATGTCCTTCCACAATTCTCTATACACTGTACATCGTTTCGGTTCTGTTGTTGACTGTTTTCCATGTCATGACACCAAGCTATTTAGTTTCTTCTCGCTTTGTCGTCCGCGATCTCTCTTTCCCTGTATGTTGCCAGTTGTAACCAAACACTGTTTATTAACTATTGCTAAACGGATTCAATGTAGTTTTATAGAAGAATGTCGAGAATACCATGGACAGCTAAGAAGAGTAATGAAAACATTCTGAAAAAGGTCAAGGCAAAAAGAGAGCTAATTTCCAATATTAGGAAGAAACAATCATCATTCTTTGGTCATGTAATGAGAAGGGAGCAGCTGGAATATATTGTAACAACTGGAAAAATTGAGGGACGAAGAGAAAGAGGGAAGCAAAGAGAAAAGGTACCTGACAGCTTAAGAGGTCAACAACAGAAATGATAAATAACTGTCGAGTTCAAAAGTTATGGAGAGGCATGATCACCTACGCCAGCATGCATGGTACTTATGATAACGATGAACCAAATAGACCAACGCTTCTCCTCTCATGAGGTGACAGAAAGATATTGATTGCATCTTTATGATGTTTTAACGAGTTCTCATTTTGTGTTCAAGAATTCTCTCGTTGGTTTTTCTGTTTGCTCTCAACATTCTTCTGTGAAGTCCCCACACGGATACCTTTATTCACCTTTTCATTAGTTTGTCTTGAGGGAAGTGGTTGTCTCTAAGCAAAACGCTGGCCTCGAGACAGAGAGGCTGTGAGTTCAAATACCGGCCGCAGCAGCTGGAATGGACATCTGTGTACACGGCTGCCAGGGAAAAACGGATTAACAGGTAACATTCAGTTCCTAGTCTCTAGGGACTTTAGAATAAGAATAGCTAAAGCAGCAATGTCTTTCAGAAGCCTTGAAAAGTTGTTGAAATCAAAACTCATCAGCACAAACACAAAACTTAGATTATTCAAATCAAATGTACTATCAACCCTTACGTTTGCGTGTGAAAGCTGGAAAACAACAAGAGATATAGAAACAAAGTTGAACGCATTCGAAAATAAATGTCTAAGGAAAATACTTGGTATAGCATGGAACAAATTCAAAACAAACGAGGAAATTAGAGAAATCGCCAATCAACCACTACTATCTTCAGTAATAAAGAAAAGACGATGGTCATATGTTGGACATGTGATGAGGAGAGATAATAACCGAATAGCAAAGCAAGCCCTAATGTGGGAAACAACAGGTAAGAGAAAAAGAGGAAGACCCAGAGAGACGCTGAGAAGAACACTGATGAGAGAGGCAAGAGCAGCAGGATTCGGCTCCCTCAATGAGATAGAGGTGCTCGCACAGAACAGAGTCAAATGGCGAGATTTGATAAAATATCTTTAAAATAATTGAAAACTGCTAGAACAAAAATTCAGATAAGAGAAGGAGTATCTTGGTCTACGCCCCATGGGCCGGCTACGGCTCGAAAGGTCAATAGATAGATAGAGGGACTTTAATAGTCTCTTGGGACTTTGCCAGAGGTAAAAAAAATGTCTACTCTCCATGATTAGCTTCCATATATCAGAACTGGCTCTATATAATACCAATGCACACTCACAGTAAAGATACTAAAGACACTAAGTAATGCAAAACAAATTAAAAAAAAAAATGCACATATTAGTGGTATAAAAATCGATAGTACTAAAAAAAAAATGACACTTTCTCGTGAGAAATGAAACTAAATAATACAGTAGGGCGTCGGAAACTAACACAAATTTGACACTTCTAATGACACGGTCTATAATTGCAGAGATACGTTCTAATGAGGCAGACAGATTGAGAGACGGAAATAACAGTGGACGGTTGAAACAGAGAGACAGAAGGCAGTAGAGGAGGAAACTGACAGCCACAGGGAAATACTAATTAGGCGATGGGATATTTTCAGACAGCCCTGTCCAAACAGCTTTTATTTTGAGTCTTTAAGTCCTCAAAGATGAAGGTCACGTGCCCTTTAACCTGGTTGCTTCTACAATACGTACCCCCCCACCCCCCTCGCGCCACGGGGACTACCAATGCGTCTTCAAATATGTTATCAACTGCTTCATCATTATTATCATGGCTACCGTGGACATCATAATGGCTACCATTAAAATTATCATAATCATCGTGAAATTCATCGTGACTACCATCAACATCATCATGACTACCATCAACATCATCATGACTACCCTCAATATCAACATCATCATGACTACCATCAATATCATCATGACTACCCTCGATATCAACGTCATCATGACTACCATCAACATCATCATGACTACCATCAACATCATCATGACTACCCTCGATATCAACGTCATCATGACTACCATCAACATCATCATGACTACCATCAACATCATCATGACTGCCATCAACATCATCATGACTACCCTCGATATCAACATCATCATGACTACCATCAACATCATCATGACTACCATCAACATCATCATGACTACCCTCGATATCAACGTCATCATGACTACCATCAACATCATCATGATTACCATCAACATCATCATGACTGCCATCAACATCATCATGACTACCATCAACATCATCATGACTACCATCAACATCATCATGATTGCCATCAACATCATCATGACTACCATCAACATCACCATGACTGCCATCAACATCATCATGACTACCATCAACATCATCATGACTACCATCAACACCAGTATGACTGCCATCAACATCATCATGACTGCCATCAACATCATCATGACTGCCATCAACATCACCATGACTGCCATCAACATCATCATGACTACCATCAACATCATCATGACTACCATCAACATCATCATGACTACCATCAACATCATCATGACTGCCATCAACATCATCATGACAGCCATCAACATCATCATGACAGCCATCAACATCATCATGACAGCCATCAACATCATCATGACAGCCATCAACATCATCATGACTGCCATCAACATCATCATGACTGCCATCAACATCATCATGACAGCCATCAACATCATCATGACTACCATCAACATCATCATGACAGCCATCAACATCATCATGACTGCCATCAACGTCATCATGACTGCCATCAACATCATCATGACTGCCATCAACATCATCATGACAGCCATCAAAATCATCATGACTACCATCAACATCATCATGACAGCCATCAACATCATCATGACTGCCATCAACATCATCATGACTACCATCAACATCATCATGACTACCATCAACATCATCATGACTACCATCAACATCATCATGACTGCCATCAACATCATCATGACTGCCATCAACATCATCATGACTACCATCAACATCATCATGACTACCATCAACATCATCATGACTACCATCAACATCATCATGACTACCATCAACATCATCATGACTGCCATCAACATCACCATCATTAAAGCCATCATGACTACCACGATGTCCAGAAACATCTTGAATGAGAGCAGGCAGAACGGCACCACAATTCATTAACAACATATCTAATCCAGACTCCACTCCTCCTCCCAGTGGTGCCCCCGGAACTAGACTAACCTGTCTGGCTAAACGAGTAGGGATCGAAAGGGAACGCAACACGATAAAAAAACAAAACTGCAGGTTAACGAATGTGTTGGGTAGAAATACGGCGCTCTTACGTAGAGCAGAGACACAACGTACCAGCGCCTATTTAGCGATTAAATCCTGAAATAGAGGACGATTAAGAGGTAGAACACAATTAAGAGAGGGAGAGTGCGATAAAGAGGGAGAGGTGGATTAGGAGCGAAGCACGATTAAGGGGAAGAGGAGGATTAAGAGGGAGATGAGATTAAGAGGGGGATGTGGATTAAGAGGGAAGTACGATTAAGAGGAGGATGAGGATTAAGAGGAAGAGGAGGATTAAGAGGAAGAGGTGGATTAGGAGGGAAGTACGATAAGAAGGAAAGGAGGATTAAGAGGGAGATGAGGATTAAAAGGGAAAGGAGGATTAAGAGGGAGACGTGGATTAGGAGGGAAAGGAGGATTAAGAGGGTGAGGAGGATTAAGAGGGAAAGAGGGATTAAGAGGGAGAGACGATTAAGAGGGAGAGAAATTATTAGGAGGAAAAGGGAGATTAAGAGGGAGAAGATTATGAAGACGAAGATTAAGAGAAAGAAGAGATTAAGAGGGAGAAGATTATGAAGAAGAAGATTAAGAGAAAGAAGAGATTAAGAGGGAGAAGATTATGAAGAAGAAGATTAAGAGAAAGAAGAGATTAAGAGGGAGAAGATTATGAAGACGAAGATTAAGAGAAAGAAGAGATTAAGAGGGAGAAGATTATGAAGAAGAAGATTTAGAGAAAGAAGAGATTAAGAGGGAGAAGATTATGAAGAAGAAGATTTAGAGAAAGAAGAGATTAAGAGGGAGAAGATTATGAAGAAGGAGATTAAGAGAAAGAAGAGATTAAGAGGGAGAAGATTATGAAGAAGAAGATTAAGAGAAAGAAGAGATTAAGAGGGAGAAGATTATGAAGAAGAAGATGAAGAGAAAGAAGAGATTAAGAGGGAGAAGATTATGAAGAAGATGAAGAGAAAGAAGAGATTAAGAGGGAGAAGATTATGAAGAAGAAGATGAAGAGAAAGAAGAGATTAAGAGGGAGAAGATTATGAAGAAGAATATTAAGTGAAAGAAGAGATTAAGAGGACGAATAATAAGTGGCAGAGGAAAATTAAGAGGATGAAGAGGATGAAAAAGATGAAGGCAAAGACGAAGAAAAAAGACTGCCATCAACATCATCATGACTACCCTCGATATCAACATCATCATGACTACCATCAACATCATCATGACTACCATCAACATCATCATGACTACCCTCGATATCAACGTCATCATGACTACCATCAACATCATCATGATTACCATCAACATCATCATGACTGCCATCAACATCATCATGACTACCATCAACATCATCATGACTACCATCAATATCATCATGATTGCCATCAACATCATCATGACTACCATCAACATCACCATGACTGCCATCAACATCATCATGACTACCATCAACATCATCATGACTGCCATCAACACCAGTATGACTGCCATCAACATCATCATGACTGCCATCAACATCATCATGACTGCCATCAACATCACCATGACTGCCATCAACATCATCATGACTACCATCAACATCATCATGACTACCATCAACATCATCATGACTACCATCAACATCATCATGACTGCCATCAACATCATCATGACAGCCATCAACATCATCATGACAGCCATCAACATCATCATGACAGCCATCAACATCATCATGACAGCCATCAACATCATCATGACTGCCATCAACATCATCATGACTGCCATCAACATCATCATGACAGCCATCAACATCATCATGACTACCATCAACATCATCATGACAGCCATCAACATCATCATGACTGCCATCAACGTCATCATGACTGCCATCAACATCATCATGACTGCCATCAACATCATCATGACAGCCATCAAAATCATCATGACTACCATCAACATCATCATGACAGCCATCAACATCATCATGACTGCCATCAACATCATCATGACTACCATCAACATCATCATGACTACCATCAACATCATCATGACTACCATCAACATCATCATGACTGCCATCAACATCATCATGACTGCCATCAACATCATCATGACTACCATCAACATCATCATGACTACCATCAACATCATCATGACTACCATCAACATCATCATGACTACCATCAACATCATCATGACTGCCATCAACATCACCATCATTAAAGCCATCATGACTACCACGATGTCCAGAAACATCTTGACTGAGAGCAGGCAGAACGGCACCACAATTCATTAACAACATATCTAATCCAGACTCCACTCCTCCTCCCAGTGGTGCCCCCGGAACTAGACTAACCTGTCTGGCTAAACGAGTAGGGATCGAAAGGGAACGCAACACGATAAAAAAACAAAACTGCAGGTTAACGAATGTGTTGGGTAGAAATACGGCGCTCTTACGTAGAGCAGAGACACAACGTACCAGCGCCTATTTAGCGATTAAATCCTGAAATAGAGGACGATTAAGAGGTAGAACACAATTAAGAGAGGGAGAGTGCGATAAAGAGGGAGAGGTGGATTAGGAGCGAAGCACGATTAAGGGGAAGAGGAGGATTAAGAGGGAGATGAGGATTAAGAGGGGGATGTGGATTAAGAGGGAAGTACGATTAAGAGGAGGATGAGGATTAAGAGGAAGAGGAGGATTAAGAGGAAGAGGTGGATTAGGAGGGAAGTACGATAAGAAGGAAAGGAGGATTAAGAGGGAGATGAGGATTAAAAGGGAAAGGAGGATTAAGAGGGAGACGTGGATTAGGAGGGAAAGGAGGATTAAGAGGGTGAGGAGGATTAAGAGGGAAAGAGGGATTAAGAGGGAGAGACGATTAAGAGGGAGAGAAATTATTAGGAGGAAAAGGGAGATTAAGAGGGAGAAGATTATGAAGACGAAGATTAAGAGAAAGAAGAGATTAAGAGGGAGAAGATTATGAAGAAGAAGATTAAGAGAAAGAAGAGATTAAGAGGGAGAAGATTATGAAGAAGAAGATTAAGAGAAAGAAGAGATTAAGAGGGAGAAGATTATGAAGACGAAGATTAAGAGAAAGAAGAGATTAAGAGGGAGAAGATTATGAAGAAGAAGATTTAGAGAAAGAAGAGATTAAGAGGGAGAAGATTATGAAGAAGAAGATTTAGAGAAAGAAGAGATTAAGAGGGAGAAGATTATGAAGAAGGAGATTAAGAGAAAGAAGAGATTAAGAGGGAGAAGATTATGAAGAAGAAGATTAAGAGAAAGAAGAGATTAAGAGGGAGAAGATTATGAAGAAGAAGATGAAGAGAAAGAAGAGATTAAGAGGGAGAAGATTATGAAGAAGATGAAGAGAAAGAAGAGATTAAGAGGGAGAAGATTATGAAGAAGAAGATGAAGAGAAAGAAGAGATTAAGAGGGAGAAGATTATGAAGAAGAATATTAAGTGAAAGAAGAGATTAAGAGGACGAATAATAAGTGGCAGAGGAAAATTAAGAGGATGAAGAGGATGAAAAAGATGAAGGCAAAGACGAAGAAAAAAGAGAAAAAGAAGAAGGAAGTGGGGAGGAGGAGGAAAAGATGAAGAAGGAGGAAGTGGAGAGGATGAGGAAAAGATGAAGAAGGAGGAGGAAGTGGAGAGGATGAGGAAAAGATGAAGAAGGAGGAGGAAGTGGAGAGGATGAGGAAAAGATGAAGAAGGAGGAGGAAGTGGAGAGGATGAGGAAAAGATGAAGAAGGAGGAGGAAGTGGAGAGGATGAGGAAAAGATGAAGAAGGAGGAGGAAGTGGAGAGGATGAGGAAAAGATGAAGAAGGAGGAGGAAGTGGAGAGGATGAGGAAAAGATGAAGAAGGAGGAGGAAGTGGAGAGGATGAGGAAAAGATGAAGAAGGAGGAGGAAGTGGAGAGGATGAGGAAAAGATGAAGAAGGAGGAGGAAGTGGAGAGGATGAGGAAAAGATGAAGAAGAAGGAGGAAGTGGAGAGGATGAGGAAAAGATGAAGAAGGAGGAGGAAGTGGAGAGGATGAGGAAAAGATGAAGAAGGAGGAGGAAGTGGAGAGGATGAGGAAAAGATGAAGAAGAAGGAGGAAGTGGAGAGGATGAGGAAAAGATGAAGAAGGAGGAGGAAGTGGAGAGGATGAGGAAAAGATGAAGAAGAAGGAGGAAGTGGAGAGGATGAGGAAAAGATGAAGAAGAAGGAGGAAGTGGAGAGGATGAGGAAAAGATGAAGAAGGAGGAGGAAGTGGAGAGGATGAGGAAAAGATGAAGAAGGAGGAGGAAGTGGAGAGGATGAGGAAAAGATGAAGAAGGAGGAGGAAGTGGAGAGGATGAGGAAAAGATGAAGAAGAAGGAGGAAGTGGAGAGGATGAGGAAAAGATGAAGAAGGAGGAGGAAGTGGGGAGGATGAGGAAAAGATGAAGAAGAAGGAGGAAGTGGGGAGGAGGAGGAAAAGATGAAGAAGGAGGAGGAAGTGGAGAGGATGAGGAAAAGATGAAGAAGAAGGAGGAAGTGGAGAGGATGAGGAAAAGATGAAGAAGGAGGAGGAAGTGGGGAGGATGAGGAAAAGATGAAGAAGGAGGAGGAAGTGGGGAGGAGGAGGAAAAGATGAAGAAGGAGGAGGAGGAAGTGGAGAGGATGAGGAAAAGATGAAGAAGGAGGAGGAAGTGGGGAGGATGAGGAAAAGATGAAGAAGGAGGAGGAAGTGGAGAGGATGAGGAAAAGATGTAGAAGAAGGAGGAGGAAGTGGAGAGGATGAGGAAAAGATGTAGAAGAAGGAGGAGGAAGTGGAGAGGATGAGGAAAAGATGTAGAAGAAGGAGGAGGAAGTGGAGAGGATGAGGAAAAGATGAAGAAGGAGGAGGAGGAAGTGGAGAGGATGAGGAAAAGATGAAGAAGGAGGAGGAAGTGGGGAGGATGAGGAAAAGATGAAGAAGGAGGAAGTGGAGAGGATGAGGAAAAGATGTAGAAGAAGGAGGAGGAAGTGGAGAGGATGAGGAAAAGATGTAGAAGAAGGAGGAGGAAGTGGAGAGGATGAGGAAAAGATGTAGAAGAAGGAGGAGGAAGTGGAGAGGATGAGGAAAAGATGAAGAAGGAGGAGGAAGTGGGGAGGATGAGGAAAAGATGAAGAAGGAGGAGGAAGTGGAGAGGATGAGGAAAAGATGTAGAAGAAGGAGGAGGAAGTGGAGAGGATGAGGAAAAGATGTAGAAGAAGGAGGAGGAAGTGGAGAGGATGAGGAAAAGAAGTAGAAGAAGGAGGAGGAAGTGGAGAGGATGAGGAAAAGATGTAGAAGAAGGAGGAGGAAGTGGAGAGGATGAGGAAAAGAAGTAGAAGAAGGAGGAGGAAGTGGAGAGGATGAGGAAAAGAAGTAGAAGAAGGAGGAGGAAGTGGAGAGGAGGAGGAAAAGAAGTAGAAGAAGGAGGAGGAAGTGGAGAGGATGAGGAAAAGAAGTAGAAGAAGGAGGAGGAAGTGGAGAGGATGAGGAAAAGAAGTAGAAGAAGGAGGAGGAAGTGGGGAGGAGGAGGAAAAGAAGAAGGGAAAGAAAAAAAGAAAATAAAACAAAAAAAATCACAATATTTCACAATCTCACTTTCTTTCTTTCATTTCTTTCTTTCATTTATATCGTATTTTTCTTTCTTTCTTTCTTTTTTTCTTCCTTTCAATAACTTTTCTTTCTTTCTTTCTTTCTTTCTTTCTTTCTTACAAGTCTTTTATTTTGGTCGATGTTTTCTTCTATCACTTTCTTTCCTTCCCTTTCTTTCTGTTTTCTCTCCATTTCTTTCTTTCTTTTCCTTTCTCCATCTCACTCTTTGCCCTTCTTTCTGTACAGTTCAATAAAGGGAGAAAACCGGCATTAAAAATCCAATAATCCCCATTAGTTATAGCCCCTAGTTTTTCAGATCTGTTATTGGGTAGACAAGCAGTGGCAGGACGGAACAGATCTCAGCCAACCAATCAATAGGCAGGGACCACCAACGGTTGAGAGAGGGCCAGATATGGGTAGAACACACCCCATGTAATGTGAGTGGTTACTTATCCGTTGATTAACATATTATAGTCATCATCATCATCGTGTGCCTTCTCCGCAACGAAGATTGGCTACCATGGATCGCCATTCTACTCTGTTTCTTGCTTTGATGGTGCAGGCTGACATAGATTAACTTGTCCATCTTTTGATGTTACTCGTCCATGTTAGTCTTGATCTGCCTCTGCCTCTGCCTCTGTCACCTTGTATTTTCCCTTCAAATATTGCTTTTAGTGGGCTGTTGTGTCTTTTAACATGCCCCAAAAATTTCATTTGTCTTGTGTTAGAATTTCTCTCCAAGGCTTTCTTTGGAGTGTTACTGATGAGGCTCCAATCTCTTTCACGGTGGTCTGCCATATTCGTCTTTCGTGTTCTGAATATGCCTCATGTGTACCACACACTTTGCTGTTTTAGCCTTCTGGACCGTTGATCATTTTCGATTCATCCGCCCCATCCACCGACACAGACTTTTTATTTTCGTGTGCATATTGTGATCTACATGTTATAGTAGAGATTGATTTATCCGTACTAAATTTTACCACACTTGGTCTAGATAATAAAAATTCCGGTTAATCAAATTGCAAAATGTTTGAGTTAATATAATTGGAGATTTAAAAATAAAAATATTGCAGAAAATTGTATCGATTAAATTAGTGCTACATTATATAGCACTAGAATAACTCACACACACACAGATGCAAGTTTTAAATAGCAAAACTCATTTGAGTATTACCATTAATACACTTCTTCTTATTCTACTTTCAGCTCCCTATGGAGCATAGGTCTTCAACAAACACTTTCAGTTCCACATAGAATATAAGTCTTTAACAAACACTTTCAGCTCCCTGTGGAGTATAGGTCTTCAACAAACACTTTCAGCTCCCTATGGAGCATAGGTCTTCAACAAACACTTTCAGTTCCACATCGAATATAAGTCTTTAACAAACACTTTCAGCTCCCTGTGGAGCATAGGTCTTCAACAAACACTTTCAGCTCCCTGTGGAGTATAGGCCTTCAACAAACACTTTCAGCTCCCTGTGGAGTAAAGGTCTTCAACAAACACTTTCAGCTCCCTGTGCAGTATAGGTCTTCAACAAACACTTTCAGCTCCCTGTGGAGCATAGGCCTTCAACAAAAAATTTCAGCTTCGTGTGGAGCATAGGTCTTCAACAAACACTTTCATCTCCCTGTGGAGCATAGTTCTTCAACAAACACTTTCATCTCCCTGTGGAGCATAGGTCTTCAACAAACACTTTCAGCTTCGTGTGGAGCATAGGTCTTCAACAAACACTTTCATCTCCCTGTGGAGCATAGGTCTTCAACAAACACTTTCATCTCCCTGTGGAGCATAGGTCTTCAACAAACACTTTCAGCTTCGTGTGGAGCATAGGTCTTCAACAAACACTTTCATCTCCCTGTGGAGCATAGGTCTTCAACAAACACTTTCAGCTCCGTATAGAATATAAGTCTTCAACAAACACTTTCAGCTCCCTGTGGAGCATAGGTCTTCAAAAACCACTGTTAACTCCCTGTAGAGCATAAGTCTTCAATAAACACTTTCAGCTCCCTGTGGAGCATAGGTCTTCACAAACCACTGTTAACTCCCTGTAGAGCATAAGTCTTCAGTAAACACTTTCAGCTCCCTGTGGAGCATAGGTCTTCAACAAACACTTTCAGCTCCCTGTGGATCATAGGTCTTCAACAAACACTTTCCAAGCCGTTCTGTTTCTTGCCATTCTTTTAAGACCATTCCATGTCTTCCTCATTCTCTTCATCAGTCTCCATTTGTTTTCTCCGAGTATTTTAGCTTTCCTCTTTGTCTCCTCCGCTGGCGGTTCCAAAAATGGAATTGTCGTGTAATACTATCAGTTGCCAGAAGGACATATATATTTTATATGAATGTACCCCTTTATGTTTCCTCAGACAACTAGTGTGTTATCTGCCAGTCCTGGGTCCTAGATGCAACAACAATAAGAAAAATAACCTTTGCTGAGATAAAGTGTGTTAGACGAATGACAGGAAACAGTCCGAGAGATAAAATCAGAAAAGAACTTAGAAAAAAGCTAGGAATAGAATATATAAAAAAAACAACAGATACAATTATTTGGACACGTGACAAAGCAGAGTGATTAAAACACAAGGCAACGAGCTTTCAATAGACGTTTCGTGAATATCAGACCCAAGGGTTGACCACGAAAAATATGGATGGATGGTATATTAGAAGCACTAGGAAACAGAACAGCAGCAGAGGCGAACAGAAGAGCAAAATACCGCAAATTATATCTCCCCTCGACGCTGAAAGGAATATGAGGAAGGAAAGAAGAAGAACTAGCGTGTGCAGAGATTAGTATGAAGCAGCGATTGTAACTGAAGCATAAACGTTTACGTTGAAATACCAGCCGTACGTGGACTCACCGCTTTGGATGGAAGAGAGAGATCGGAACAACGTAGCTTTTGTTGCCGTTACCCGAGACATGTTGGGCCAAGTTTACAAGGTCATGTACTATTGTCCATATATTTGCCTTTTACCTTTAGGTAGGTAAAGAGTAAAGTGAATCAATTCAAAGGAAGAGGTATGTTTACATCAATCGGAAAAAATGACAAATTCGGAAGTTTCCCTCTATAATAATATTCATTGATTGTTATTTGTCTAGCCTTTGAAATGTGGATTATAGAAGAATAGATAAAATTGGATGGAAAGAAAAGATAACAAACGAAGAAGTTTTAAAAAAACTAAAAATGAAAAAAGAACTACTAAACACAATTAGAGCAAGACAAATGACTTTTTGTGGTCATGTTAAAAGACACAACAGTCTAATAAAAGTAATATTAGAAAGGAAAATACAAGATAAAAGAGGCAGAGGCAGACCAAGACTAACATGGACGAGTAACATCAAAAGATGGACAAGTCAGCCTATGACAACCTGCACCATCAAAGCAAGAGGCAGAGTGGAAATTGCGCTCCATGGTAGCCAACCTTCGATGCGGAGAGGGCACTCGATGATGATGATTATTTGTCTCCAGTCTAAACCACAGGAAACTACTATTCCTGCTGTTTTGTCCAATAACTGTTTGTCTACAACGCAAGAACCAGGAGATACTTGTCTTAATAGGAAAATACAGATACACGATGTATTCCCGAGCTGTGATCGTAACCCTATGCGCTATAGTCATGAGAACACCTGTGCGAAAGATATTGTCCACGATAGCTCATTTTTTAGTTAGCTGAGTGGCAGTGTTCCCTAACGTTTGGCTCCTCGTGGCAAGGCGCTGTGCCACTGAAAGTTCGATCCTGCTTAGGACCATATATTGTTCTTTGTTTTTTTCTTCTGTTGTTGATTATTTGTAATTTTTTCTGAGTGCTGTAAACATACCTCTTCCTCGGAATTAATTCGCTGATTATCGCCTCGGAAGTTTCCCTCTATAATAATATTCATTTATTATTATTTGTCTCAAAAACTAAAGTGCCCTGCCACGCCAAGTGGCGTATAGGGAATATGGTGTTAGTGACCATAATATTTAAAGACTGTCTGCACAATATTTTTGGGGTAATGTGGTCGGTATTACGCCCGTGCGGCTTTACTTTCTCAGAAAAAATCTGGTATCAATTTAAGGCTGCGTGAACCCGGAAGCCGTCCTTTGTAGTCCAGTTCACTAACCAGCGAGCTATCGCGGTTGTTAGTTAGACAAGGTAGGATAACAAAGAATGGAAAAGTTGAGATGTTGCATGACCTTTGGTATAGAAAGGATCATCATATCACATCAGGGGGGCCCGACAATAATTTATTGAAAAAAATATATTTTTTTGAACGCACCTTTACAGGGCACAAGAGAAAAGAGACAAATCGGGGCACCGCAAATACACCTTGTTCGTTCTGTGCATGGACCTGTCTATCCAATACTGGCAGATTCAGCCACGAGAGAAGCTGTTCAGTAAAACAACATCCAGCATAAGACACTAATATTTTTACCAAACTACTCACTTATCATGATTGCTTGCTACCAACAGCATGTCAAGACGACACAGACCATATGTACACAAGCTCCGTTTGGCCTTGGACAATGAAAGTATTGGACTGCACTCGTCTCCACTGCCGTGCTCCCAGTCTCCCCTTTTTGCCCTAGTGTCTTCTCTTCAAATGTAGGAAGCAATCGTCTTGTTTAGCGCTTGTCTGTTTACGTTCTTCATTCATTTCTATATTTACCTTCAACCAGGTGTAAACACGAGGTATGCTGGTATGCAGGTAACCAGATATTACGGGCAACACGTGACTCGTCTAATTATTTAACCGTTAATAGCTGGCTCTGGACGATGGAAAACAATTTCACTCTTATTTTTATATTGTCATGGGCGTATTTTGTTTTATTCTCGTGATATCTAAGAAAGCCCCACAGCTATTAGTGATGAAGACACGCCTCTGGATGAGTAAAACAGAACAACCTCTGTGAACTGATCCGCCGCGAGAAAGTATTGAGGGCTGTTTTCCATGCCCGAGAGGCGACTGTTGACAAGATAGTTTATTTTTAGTAACAGCGGACATCGCAAAATGAACAGGAAAAAGGGAACAATAGGGAAAGTGGTTTTTGTGTTTGGAAAGGAAAGGGGGGGGGGGGGGGGGTTACGAAGAAGAGAGATAGAAGGCGTAGATATTAGGTTAGTTTTGAAATAATGTGTTTTATTATCGTAATGGCGGGATAGAAGGTACTGTCTTAAAACAAGATGTGCGCCAAAACAAATACAATTGAAATGACAACTCATCATCATCAAGTACCGTGCCTGCTGGCGTCGGTGATCATGTCTCTCCACAACTTTTAGTCTTGACAGTTATTTATCATTTCTGTTGTTGACCTTCTGCCAAGTCATTCTCTTAAGCTGTCTGGTATTTTTTTTTTTTTTGCTTCCCTTTATCTCTTCGTCCCTCAATTTTCCCAGTTGTTACAATATATTCCAGCTGTTCTATGGCCAACAAATGATGATTGTTTCTTCCTAATATTGGAAATTAGCTCTCTCTTGAACAAAGAGCTAACAGAGGGTATTCGAGTATGTATAAATTTATGTAAATTGAAAAAAAGTAAATAAATTTGAATATCTTTGTTAATTGCTAAAAAGAAAGGATGAAAATGTGACAAGGGAGATGAAATGAAAACTGAAAACAGTAAAAAAGTAAACTACCCCCGTCACGCCAAGTGGCGTATAGGGAAATATGGTGTTAGGGACCCTATATTTTACAGACCTTCAGCACATGATTTGTGGGGTAATGTAGTCAGTATTACGCCCGTGCTGCTTTACTTTCCCAGAAAAAAATCCCGTAACCATTTAAGGCTGGGTGAACCCAGAAGCCGTCGATTGGGATCGAACCCTACCCCTTGTCCGTGGTAGTCTAGTTCACTAACCACTGAGCTATCGCGGCTCAAAACTGAAAACACTATGAACTAATGTTGGTCGTCCAATTACCTTCATCGCTTATCGAACAACGGCCTATAAGCGCTTAGATCTGCTCATTAGTAAATACAGCAGCATGAAACCCACAAATGTTTCCTTGATCTCCCTGCAGCTCTCTTTAATTGAGACAACATTTTGTGGACTTGAAGACCAGCGAGTCGCCCCAGGGCCGTATATTCACGGACATCGTCGTAATCTTCATCTCGTTCTACTTCTTTTAGGCCGGATTTTAAGGGATATACAATCTGGCCATCGCAATGTCACATCATCCAGCACTATATCTTAGTATTTACTAAATGTGACAACAATCGATGTATCTACAACCTTCAATTTTCTTAAAAGACCGAAGTCAGGTGAACGAACACCGCAGCACCAACATAGAATCCTTCAAGTGGAACATTCCGTTGGATTGGTACAGCGATCTACATGAGAGAGCTGGAAGTAATCAGCTACCGAACAAATCCTACAGTGCTTTTTGAACATCTCAGCCATAACGTAGATCGGACAAAGACTTGACAGTATAGAAATATCAGATCCACACCACCTGACTCTCCGTAAAGGAAGCAGCCAGTACACGAAATTCGTAGCTCGGGGCAGCCCATGAAGTGCAAGCTCCGATTCACTTTTTGCCAGGGATCTCCACCAGAGAGCTGAAATTAATCAAACCACGAGGAAAATACCGCCGAGTCGTACAATGGAAAACATGCTCTATTCCACCATTTTGGAACCGGAAGCTTCGGAATTGTTCACACGTTGAAGAGCTCTTGTCAATTGGAAATCTAAGAAACATAAGCCAACAAAATGACCAGCGTCCTGGCAAAACCAATCAGATTAATGTACCCAAAATGTTAACAGTCTCCATTTAAAAAAAGAGAGTACATCTGAAGTGGTAGAATATCTGCCAGTATGGCGGGGGACACTTGAATACACATCTGCCGGTGTGACAAAAAAAAATGGTATAAAGTGATATTCATAAAAAGCTCTCTCCCTTGGGAGTTTGCTGGAGGTATAAAGCTGGCGAACGGTAATCTGGGAGGGGCAGAAGATACTAATGATGATTGTCGAGCTTTTATCGAGGGTCTAATCTCTAATGTAGGGCTAGCTAGTAAAGCTGAGATTAGAATGTACATGTTTTAAAGAATTTATTGTTGCCCATGATTTAATCGTTTAAGGAAGGTAAACTCTCCTACAGCTGAAAATCGATCAAAATAGGATGCATGCCGTAGTGCGGGTCAGAATGGAAAAAAAAATTTTTACTCTTTACATTTCTAAATTAGCATGTTCCAGTCACCATTGCAGTTCCGTTGTAAGAAAGTTGTATTTACACGCAATTATGTTGTAAGAGCTTGTACGTACACGCAGTCATGTTGTAACAAAGTTGAAATTACACGCAATAATTTTCTAAGAAAATTGTACATGCACGTAATCATGTTTTAAGCAAATTATGCTTACACGCAATTATACTGTAAGAAAGTTGTATTTACATGCAATCATGTAAGAAAGTTGTATTTACACGTAATCACGTAGTAAGAAAGTTATATTTACACTCAATCATGTTGTAAGAAAGTTGTATTTACACGCAATCATGTTGTAAGAAAGTTGTATTTACACGCAATCATGTTGTAAGAAAGTTGTATTTACACGCAATCATGTTGTAAGAAAGGTGTATTTACACGCAGCCATTTAGTAAGAAAGGTAAGCTTACACGCAATAATGTTGTAAGAAAGTTGTATTTACACGAAATCATGTTGTAAGAAAGTTATATTTACACGCAATAATGTTGTAAGAAAGTTGTATTTACACGCAATCATGTTGTAAGAAAGTTGTATTTACACGCAACCATGTAGTAAAAAAGGTAAGCTTACACGCAATAATGTTGTAAGAAAGTTATATTTACACGCGATCATGTTGTAAGGAAGTTGTATTTACACGCAATCATGTTGTAAGAAAGTTGTATTTACACGCAATCATGTTGTAAGAAAGTTGTATTTACACGCAACCATGTAGTAAGAAAGGTAAGCTTACACGCAATAATGTTGTAAGAAAGTTGTATTTACACGAAATCATGTTGTAAGAAAGTTATATTTACACGCAATCACGTTGTAAGAAAGTTATATTTACGCGCAATCATGTTGTAAGAAAGTTATATTTACACGAAATCATGTTGTAAGAAAGTTATATTTACACGCAATCATGTTGTAAGAAAGTTATATTTACACGCAATCATTTTGTAAGAAAGTTGTATTTACATGCAATCATGTTGTAAGAAAGTAGTATTTACACGCAATCATGTTGTAAGAAAGTTGTATTTACATGCAATCGTGTTGTAAGAAAGTTGTACATCTACACAAATATACTATAAGGAAATTGTAGATGCAGACAATTATTTAGTGGAGAGATTACGTTGTACAGCCTTGTGTTGAGATGAAGTTGCAACGTTTCACGATAAGTTTTACAATTATATTGTAAAAAATAAAAGTAAAGTACCCCCGTCACGCGAAGTAACGTATAGGGAAAATGGTGTTAGTGACCCGTCACGTCAAGTAACGTATAGGGAAAATGGTGTTAGTGACCCGTCACGTCAAGTAACGTATTGGGAAAATGGTGTTAGTGGCCCGTCACGCGAAGTAACGTATAGGGAAAATGGTGTTAGTGACCCGTCACGTCAAGTAACGTATTGGGAAAATGGTGTTAGTGACCATCAATTTTACAGACCTTCGGCACATGATTTTTAGGGTAATGTGGTCGGTATTACGCTCGTACCGCTTCACTTTCCCAGAAAAAAATCAGGTACCCTTTTAAGGCTTTGTGAGCCCGGAAGCCGTCGGTTGGGATCGAACCCTACCTCTTGTCCTTTGTAGTCCAGTTCACTGACCACTGAGCTGTCACGGCTCCACAATTATATTGTACAGAAGGTAACAAATCGCATTTGTACACAATTACGTGTTGTAGAGAAGTTGCAAAGTTACGCCTGCACAAGAGTGTGTTGTAGAGAAGTTGCAATGTTACGCGTGCACACAAGGACGGTTTAGAGAAATTGTAAAATCACACTAGTAGACAATTACATGTTGTAGAGAAGTTACGAAGTTGAACTTGCATACAATCACATGTTGTAGAGAAGTTACAAAGACAAACTTGCATACAACCACATGTTGTAGAGAAGTTACACAGATACATTTGCAAACAACTACATGTTGTAGAGAAGTTACGAAGTTAAACTTGCATACAATCACATGTTGTAGAGAAGTTACGAAGTTGAACTTGCATACAATCACATGTTGTAGAGAAGTTACGAAGTTGAACTTGCATACAATCACATGTTGTAGAGAAGTTACGAAGACAAACATGGACACAACCACAAGTCGTACTTACCAAACATCTCAACAACCATCCCTATGGGCATGACTAGAAGCGACACAAGAAGATCGGCTATAGCCAAGGACATAAGAAAGTAGTTGGTCATGTTCTGAAGCCGTTTCTCCCAGCAGACAGCAAGGCAGACCAAGAGGTTGCCGACCGCCGTGCACGCGATGATTAAGCTCAATCCCAGCATGCCCCATTCCAGCGGATTCGGCTGAAGAGCTTCAAAAGTTGAATTGCCCGGATATGACGTAGAATTGGAACCGCTGTTGTTTGTAAAACTCTTGATGTTGAGACCGTTGTTCCAGAGAGTGGGCGTGGTCTGGATGTTTGTGGGGTTGTGGAGTAGACCTCGTGGCAAGGTCTCTGGGGCAGATCTCATGGCTCAAACAGGAGATTCCTTCACATCAACTTCGCGTGAACGTGTTGGGTTGAGTTCGACGAGAACGTATCCATAGGGAAGTCGTGTTGATCCATACCATGTTGATCTATACCATGTTAATCTATACCATGTTGATCCATACCATGTTGATCCATACCATGTTGATCCATACCATGTTGATCTGAAATGTTGAAAATACAACCTGTTAGACATAAACGATTAATTGACTAATACGTATTGTGCTGATATATTGATTAATGCACAGACTAATATATTGATTAATGTACAGACTAATATATTGATTAATGCACAGACTAATATATTGATTAATGTACAGACTAATATATTGATTAATGCACAGACTAATATATTGATTAATGCACAGACTGATATAGTGATTAATGTACAGACTGATATATTGATTAATGCACAGACTAATATATTGATTAATGTACAGACTAATATATTGATTAATGCACAGACTGATATAGTGATTAATGTACATAGATTGACATATTGATTAATGTACCGAGTTAGACTGATATATGGATTAACACATCTGGTTACAGACTGATTGATTATTACAGCTGGTTAAACTACATCGATAGACTAAACTACCCAGACAGATTACATCGTTAGAATAATACACCCGGTTAGACTGCATCAGTAGATCGATTAACACACCCGGATAGACTGCATCAGTAGATCGATTAACACACCCGGATAGACTGCATCAGTAGATCGATTAACACACCCGGTTAGACTGCATCAGTAGATCGATTAACACACCCGGTTAGACTGCGTCAGTAGATCGATTAACACACCCGGTTAGACTGCATCAGTAGAGCCTTTAATACACCCGGTTAGACTGCATCAGTAGAGCCTTTAATACACCCGGTTAGACTGCATCAGTAGAGCCTTTAATACATCCGGTTAGACTGCATCAGTAGATCGATTAACACACCCGGTTAGACTGCATCAGTAGATCGATTAACACACCCGGTTAGACTGCATCAGTAGAGCCTTTAATACATCTGGGTAGACTACATAGATAAATATACCTGGGTGGAAAACATCATTAATACACCTGGGTAGACTACATCATCATCTTCATCTTCACCATCAAGTGCCGGCCCTGCAGACGTAGGTGTCTCCCCACAACTTTCTATCTCGACAGTTATTTACTAGACTACATACAATTGGTAAACAAGTTCAGATAAGTCAAGTCAAGATTCCCTCCCCTGCTTTCTCTAGATGACTGGGAAATATGCGGTTAGTGATCACATTCTTCCATGACCGCAGCATATTTGGGGGGTGATATGGTCGGCATCATGTCAGGCCGCCTTTACGTCCCAGGAAAATGTCTGCTACCCATTCTTAAAGGCCGGGTGAACCCTGGAGCTTTCTCCATCCGAAAGAAAAGGTTGCCACTTCTGGGGATCGAACCCAAACCCTTGTGATTAGACAGCGAGCACACTAAGAGTTCACAATAGAGGTTCCTTGTAGTTAGTGATTAGACAGCGAGCACACTAAGAGTTCACAATGGAGGTTCCTTGTAGTTAGTGATTAGACAGCGAGCACACTAAGAGTTCACAATGGAGGTTCCTTGTAGTTAGTGATTAGACAGCGAGCACACTAAGAGTTCACAAGAGAGGTTCCTTGTAGTTAGTGATTAGACAGCGAGCACACTAAGAGCTCACAATGGAGGTTCCTTGTAGTTAGTGATTAGACAGCGAGCACACTAAGAGTTCACAATGGAGGTTCCTTGTAGTTAGTGATTAGACAGCGAGCACACTAAGAGTTCACAATGGAGGTTCCTTGTAGTTAGTGATTAGACAGCGAGCACACTAAAAGCTCACAATAGAGGTTCCTTGTAGTTAGTGATTAGACAGCGAGCACACTAAAAGCTCACAATAGAGGTTCCTTGTAGTTAGTGATTAGAAAAATGAGATTTCTGGGCCATGTTAAAAGACACAACAGCCTACTAAAAGTAATCCTGTAGGGGAAAATAAAAGGTAAAAGAGGCAGAGGCGGGCCAAGACTAACATGGACTAGTAATATCAAAAGATGGACAAATCGGCGTATGACAATCTGCACTAATTGTTACAATATTCCAATTACGATATTCCAATTGTTTATGATGAATGATGATATCGTATGACAGGGAACAGTTGGCTGTGTTCACTTTCTGCGCGGTTTCGCCTTATGTTATTTGGCGTGTGCTGAGACTCCTACGATGTGGACTACAGTTACCTTTCTTAGTTTGGGAGATGAAATATTAATTCGGATGATTACGCTGGCACGGGCGGTTGAGCAATTATGGATTTTAATTCGTTTGCAGTGATACCGGGGCCTTCCATAACCAAATAACCAAATAAATAACCTGCACCATTAAACCTGATAAAAAGAGAGCTACAAAAATATATAAGTACCCACTGGACATACAGTGATAGTATTATACTACTCAAGTTGAAAGCAAAACCATTGGACATAGCAATAATACAGACATATGCACCTACTCAAGACTACACGGATGAACAAATAGAGGCATACTATGAAGACCTAAATAAAGTTATGAAGCAAGTGAAATCTTCAGACATCTTGATTGTAATGGGTGACATGAACGCTAAAGTAGGAAAAGGTAGATATAAGACAATTATAGGAAATCATGGTTTAGGAAAAAAGAAATGACAGAGGAGAAAGATTAATACAATTCTGTGAAGAAAACAGGCTGATAATATGTAACACCTACTTTGAGCAAGAGAAAAGGAAACTATACACATGGAAAAGCCCTGGAGATAGGAAGAGGAATCAAATAGATTACATAATGATAAAAGAAAGGTTCCGTAACAGCGTAAAGAAAGCCAAAACCTACCCAGGAGCAGATATTAATTCTGATCACAATCCTGTAATGATTAAAATGAAAATCAAACTAAAGAGAAACAAGCACAAATCTGATTCATCAACAAACCCACTCGACATAACAGCTTTAAATCAAAATGATATTAAAGATACCTATACAATACAAGTAAAGAACACATACCAGAAGCTGCTAGAAGAAGGAATTGAACAATACAGAAGAGAAAATCCTGATGAAAAAGTAACAACCAAATGGCAATGCATAAAGAAAAGCATACAAAAAGCCTGCGACACCTTACCCAAAAGAGAAAAGAACAAAAAACAAAAATGGATAACTAACACCATCTTAGAAAAAATGGAAGAAAGGAGACAAGCGAAGAACACTGCCCAATACAATAAAATAGATAATGAGATACGCAAAATGTGCAAAAAGGCAAAAGAAGACTGGCTCAGCCAAAAATGTAGAGAAATAGAAACTATGGAAAGCAAACAAGACCTAAGAGGAATGCACACAGAAATAAAGAGAATGACTAATAAAAATAAAAAAGCCACAGAAGGTGGATGCATTGCAGACAAAAAAGGAAAAATGCTAACAGACAATAAGGATATCATAGATAGATGGCAGGAATATATAACAGAACTATTTCATGATCAAAGGGACAAGAAACCAGTTATAAAATGTACATCAGGCTATAAAATCTTAAAATCTGAGGTGGAAAAAGCTATAAAAACAATGAAAAGGGGAAAAGCAGCAGGACCTGAAAGCATACAGATAGAGATGATACAGGCACTTGAAGATTTTGGCATTGAAGTGATTACAGACATATGCAACGACATATACCACACAGGATACATACCAAATGAACTAAAAACATCAACTTTCATTGCATTGCCTAAAAAGAATGGTGCAGTTGAATGCAGTGACTTTAGAACAACAAGCCTAATGAGCCATGTTACAAAAATCTTGCTAAAAGTTATACAAGGAAGGATTCAGAATAAAATCAATACTGAATTAGATGAGCAGCAATTTGGATTTAGGAAAAATAGCGGGACAAAAGAAGCCATATTCTGCATGAGAACATTAATCGAAAAATACACAGAAGTAAACAAACCAATATATGCCTGCTTCATAGACTACACCAAAGCTTTTGATAGAGTACACCACAAACAACTTATAGAATGCCTAAAAGAGATACATCTAGATGACATGGATATACGACTAATATGCAATCTATACTGGGAGCAAACAGCAATAATAAAATATAACAAAGAGTTCTCTACACCCATTGATATAAAAAGAGGAGTAAGACAAGGATGCATCCTATCACCAAGCTTGTTCAATCTATACACTGAGCAAATCTTTAAAAACATCATAGAGATGCCAGGCCTACAAATTAATGGAAAGATAATCAATAACCTAAGATATGCTGACGATACTGTACTACTAGCAGAAAATCCTAAAGACCTACAACAATTACTTAATGAAATAAACACGACAAGCAAAAAATATGGACTAGATATGAATATCAAAAAGACTAAAACTATGATCATAAACAAAGAAAATACTCAAAACCCACAAGTGGATATCAAAATTGAAGGAATAGACCTTGAGACAGTTCAGAACTATAACTACCTTGGACATACTATAACCAGTGATGGAAAATGTACAACTGAAATAAACAAAAGAATAGGAATGGCAAAAAGTAATTTTAATGTCATGAAGGACATACTAACATCAAAACAAATAACACCAGAACTAAAACTAAGAATAGCAAAATGTTACATCTTCTCAATATTCCTATATGGTGCTGAAACATGGACATTAGACAAGAAAACAGAACAGAGAATTGAAGCCTTTGAAATGTGGATATATAGAAGAATAGGTAGAATTGGATGGAAGGAAAAGAAAACAAATGACAAAGTCTTAAAACAACTAAAAATGAAAAGAGAACTTCTGAACACAATTAGAACAAGACAAATGCGATTCTTAGGCCATGTTAAAAGACACAACAGCCTACTGAAAGTGATCCTGGAGGGGAAAATACAAGGTAAAAGAGGCAGAGGCAGACTAAGATTAACATGGACGAGTAACATCAAAAGATGGACAAATCAACCGATGACAACCTGCACCATCAAAGCAAGAGATAGAGCAAAATGGCGCTCCATGGTAGCCAACCTCCGTTGCGGAGATGGCACCCGATGATCAATAGATGATCTACAACACACAATGATGGGTTTGATAAAAGTTGAGTAATTGTAGTAACAATCTTGTGTGCGATCAACAATCTCATCAACTTGATTCTTTCAGCAAATCCGACTTCTTGGTTGATCTGTCCAGTTCTGTCAACAAAGATGTCTGCCATTGTCAATATTCGCTGGAGTAACCTTTTGTCCAAATGTCAACATAGCGGAAACGGACTGTAGCGAGGATAGGCTGCCGGGTGAAAGGTCATTAGTAACGAGGAGGGTCAAGGGTTAAGATGTTTTAGAATTGTGGGATGGAAAGTGTATTCTGACAAATATGGAGTCCACAGAGTAGGACAATGTGTGGGGAAATGGTGGAGGAGATAGTGGTGGAGGAGATAGTGGTGGAGGAGATAGTGGTGGAGGAGATATGGTGGAGGAGGTAGTGGTGGAGGAGATAATTGTGGAGGAGGTAGTGGTGGAGGAGATATGGTGGAGCAAATGGTATGGGGGAGAAGGTGATGGAGGAGAAGGTGATGGAGGAAAAGGTGGTGGAGGAGAAAATAATGGAGGAGAAAGTAATAGAGGAGAAATTTATGGAGACGAAAGTGATGGAGGAGAAGGTGATGGAGGAGAAAAAGATGGAAAAGATATGATGGAGGAAAAGGTGGTGGAGGAGAAAGAAATAGAGAAAAATTTATGGAGACGAAAGTGATGGAGGAGAAGGTGATGGAGGAGAAAAAGATGGAAAAGATATGATGGAGGAAAAGGTGGTGGAGGAGAAAGAAATAGAGAAAAATTTATGGGGACGAAAATGATGGAGGAGAATGTGATGGAGGGGAAAGTGATGGAGGGGAAAGTGATGGAGGAGAATATGATGGAGGAGAAAGTGATTGAGGAGGATGTGATGGAGGAGAAAGTGATGGAGGAGAAAGTGATGATATTGATGCTGACCAAATGCAGCGATTTTCTTCAGGAAGGTAACATCAATTTGTCATAAATAGAGTTTACATATGACGTAGACTTGTTTTAAAGGGAAATGACATATAACGTGCCTTATTTTAACGGGAAATTACGTATAACGTAGACTTGTTTTAAAGGGAAATTACGTATAGCATAGACTTGTTTAAAAGGGAGATTACGTATAGCATAGACTTGCTTAAAAGGGAGATTACATATAAAGTAGACTTGTGTTGAAGGGAGATTATGTATAATATAATGTTGATAGTTCCATGGGCAGCTAAATGAGACAGTCGAGAACAATATGATTTAGGCCAAAACAAGAACAGAGCTCATAAAAACATCAGAAAGAAAACAATGGACAAGAAAACAATTTCAAGAAAAGACATTAACACGATTGGAATGACTGCAAGCGGGACATTGCCATAACGTGCACATCCTCCGATCTAGCAAGCAACAAGTCGTTCATCTAAAATAGTTAATATTGTTCATTGATTGCGCTGCGTTTAGAAATAACGGTGCGCAGCTCATTATGAACAAAGTTCAGAGTCGGATGTAGAGATCGTAGGTTGAAAAACGGTTGGACAATTCTTTCAGAGCTGGGTGAACGTAGGCTCGAACCTGTCTCTTGTCCTTAGTGGGCAAGAAGAGTGCTAGCCACTCAGCTGTAGTAATTCTCTGCCTAAAATGTAGATTTTGGGTAAACAGAAAAAGCAAAAAAGAATTGTGATAAAGGGAGTCTGAAATTTAGATTTGTGATAAACAGAGACTACAACGCAGGTTGTTTTGGTAAACAGAGACTACAACGCAGGTTTTTTGGTAAACAGAGACTACAACGCGGGTTTTTTGGTAAACAGAGACTACAACACAGTTTTTTGGTAAACAGAGACTACAACGCAGGTTTTTTTGGTAAACAGAGACTACAACGCAGGTTTTTGGTAAACAGAGACTACAACACAGTTTTTTTGGTAAACAGAGACTACAACGCAGGTTTTTGGTAAACAGAGACTACAACGCAGGTTTTTTGGTAGGTAAACGAAGACTACAACGCAGATTTTTTGGTAAACAAAGATTACAACATGGAAAAGCGGCACAAGTGGCAGCAGAAATGACAAACTACAAGATAGATATTCTGGGAATGTGTGAAACAAGATGGCTAGGAACGGAAATAATAAAACTAAATACAGGAGAGATGATTTTATCATCAGGACACCAGGAACCTGGAGCACAACATAGTGAATGGGTAGCTATAATGCTATCAAGGAATGAACAGAAGACACTAATAGAATGGGAAGCAGTAGAACCAAGACTAATGAGAGCAACATTTAGAACAACCAAAAACAAAATAAAATTACACATTATCCAATGCTATGCGCCAACCAATGATAAGGATGATTTAGTTAAAGATGATTTCTATAAACAGCTACAATGTCAGATGGATGCAAGACGAGCCAAGGATATTATAATCTTGATGGGAGACCTAAATGCTAAAGTAGGATCAGACAACAGAGGCTTCGAAGAGATTATGGGAAAACATGGACTTGGAGATATAAACGAGAATGGAGAGATATTTGTGAATTTCTGTGCCCTTAATCAAATGAGCCTAGGAGGAACAATATTCCAACATAAAAGAATACACAAAGCTACATGGGTGTCACCAGATCATAGAACGGAAAATCAAATTGATCACATATGTATTAATAATAAGTTTAAGTCATCCTTACAGGATGTAAAAGTATATAGAGGGGCAGATATAGCTTCTGATCATCATCTTCTGTTAGCCAAACTTAAAATTAAATTAAAAAGGTATACTGCAACGAATAAGGGTAGAAAGTATTTCAATGTAGGGTTTCTTAAAGAACAAAGAATTAAAGATAAATTCGCAGTCACAATATCAAACAAATACCAAGTCCTCCAACAACTAGAAAATACAATAAATATAGAAGATCATTGGAAACAGGTAAAAGATATATGGAAAGAGACATGCGAAGAAACACTAGGGAAAAGAGAACGCCAGAATAGAAGAGAAGAGATACTACAACGCAGGTTTTTGGGTAAACAGAGACTACAACGCAGGTTTTTGGGTAAACAGAGACTACAACGCAGGTTTTTGGGTAAACAGAGACTACAACGCAGGTTTTTGGGTAAACAGAGACTACAACGCAGGTTTTTGGGTAAACAGAGACTACAACGCAGGTTTTTGGGTAAATATAGACTACAACGCAGGTTTTTGGGTAAACAGAGACTATAACGCAGGTTTTTGGGTAAACAGAGACTACAACGCAGGTTTTTGGGTAAACAGAGACTACAACGCAGGTTTTTGGGTAAATAGACTACACTATAGATTTAAAAAAAAAATTCAATATGCTGGAGAAATTAAATATTGATGGCAAGGATTTGCGAACAATAAATAACATGTACTGGCAACAAACAGCAGCCATAAGAATTAACAACCAAACAGGATAATTTCAACTTATAAAACAAGGAGTCAGACAAAGCTGTGTTCTGTCGCCGGATTTGTTTTCACTTTACAGCGAATATATTATGAGATCAATAGTAGACAAAAAGGAATTGAAGTCAACGGTCACAACATAAATAATTTGCGATATGCGGATGACACAGTCTTAATAGCAGAGACGGAGAATGAACTGCAAGATATGATAGACATAATAGTAAAAGAAAGCAACAAGAAAGGTCTCAGTATGAATAGTAAGAAAACAGAAGTAATGGTTATATCGAAGAAACAATCATCACCATCAGGGAGCATAAAAATAAACGAGACAAATCTGAAACAAGTGCAACGTTTCAAATACTTGGGCACAATAATAACATCAGATGGGAGATGCATCACAGAAATAAAAAGCAGAATAGCTCAGGCCAAAATAGCATTTCAGAAAATGACAAATATCTTATGCAACAAATCTATGTCAATAAAAATGAGAAAGAGAGTTCATTGGTGCTATATAGAACCAATTCTGACCTATGGAAGCGAATCATGGACAGTAGACAAACAAATGAAAAGACGATTAGAGGCCACAGAGATGGGATTTCTCAAAAGAATGTTGAAAATTCCCTGGACAACTAAAAAGACCAATGAGGAAGTTCTCAAAGAGGCCAACACAAAAAGAGAGCTCATAAAAAACATAAGAAAAAAACAATCAACATTTTTCGGGCACATCATGAGAAGAGGAAAGTTGGAATACTTGGTTACAACTGGCAAAATACAAGGAAAGAGAGATCGCGGACGACAAAGAGAGAAATTACTGGATAGCTTGGTGTCATGGCATGGAAAACAGTTAACAACAGAACTGATACGATGTACTGTGGATAAAGGTTTGTGGAAGGACATGATCGCCTACGCCAACCGGTATGCCACATGATGATGATATATTTTTTTGGTAAACAGAGACTACACCTTAGATTTTTTGGTAAACAGAGACTACACCATAGATTTTTGGGTAAACAGAGACTACACCATAGATTTTTGGGTAAACAGAGACTACACCATAGATTTTTTGGTAAACAGAGACTACACCATAGATTTTTGGGTAAACAGAGACCACACAATAGATTTTTGGGTAAACAGAGACTACACCATAGATTTTTTGGTAAACAGAGACTACATCATAGATTTTTTGGTAAACAGAGACTACACCATAGATTTTTAGGTAAACAGAGACTACATCATATATTTTTGGTAAACAGAGACTACACCATAGATTTTTTGGTAAACAGAGACTACACCATAGATTTTTTGGTAAACAGAGACTACACCAAAGATGTTTTGGTAAACAGAGACTACACCAAAGAATTTTTGGTAAACAGAGACCACACCAAAGATGTTTTGATAAACAGAGACTACATCATTCATCTAACCGCAAACAATGGCTGCAACATAGAAAAGTATGTAAACATAATTTTTTTTTAAAATGTATTTTTTATAAACAATCTATGATATATACTTGTTTCAAATCATCATCATCGAGTGCCATCATCGCAAAGCAGGTTGGCTATCTTAGAACGCCATTCCGCTCTGTCTCTTGTTTGATGGTGCAGTTTGTCATAGGCTGATTTGTCCATCTTTTGATGTTACTCGCTCATGTTAGTCTTGGTCTGCCTCTGCCTCTTTTACCATGTATTTTCCCTTCCAAAATTACTTTTAGTAGGCTGTTGTGTTACTTGTTTCAAATACACCGATTAAATCACAGGAATTGTGTTAAACAAAATCAAAAACACCTGAAATAAATGAACAGATCTATTGATGAAGGTGTATCAGAGAGAATATTGGACACATAAATACTTAGAATAAGATGAGGTTGTCCAGAAGATCTGTGCATGAAATATAACCCACATAAGAAATTCGTTGTTATATGATAACTACAGTTGAGATTTATCGGAGATATCGATTAAGATATGGACTTGTTGTAATGGGGGCCGCGATAGTGGTAAAGTGCCCCCGTCACGCCAAGTGCCGTATAGGGAATATGGTGTTAGTGACCATACATTTTTACAGACCTTCAGCACATGATTTTTGGGGTAATGTGGTCGGTATTACGTCCGTGGGGGGCCGCGATAGCTCAGTGGTTAATGAACTGGACTACAAAGGACAAGAGGTAGGGTTCGATCCCAACCGACGGCTCCGGTTCACTCAGTCTTTAATGGGTACCGGATTTTTTTTTTCTTGGAAAGTGAAGCGGCACGGGCGTAATACCGACCACATTACCCCAAAAATCATGTACCGAAGGTCTTTAAAATTTATGGTCACTAACACCATATTCCCTATACGCCACTTGGCGTGACGAGGGTATTTTAGTTTAACTTTTTTGTTGCAATATTCACATCATCATCATGAGTCCCGTAGCCCTGGCCGTCGTTGTGGTGAGCCTTGACTAATTCTTCACTAATTCTTCACTAATTCTTCACTAATTCTTCACTAATTCTTCACTAATTCTTCACTAATTCTTCACTAATTCTTCACTAATTCTTCACGTTTCCCCCACCCCTTACCCCAGTTCTTCCTCTCCTCCGAATCTTCACGATCAAAAGTTGTTCATTTACGTGCGCAACTTTAACACGGACACTATTTGTTTAGTTAGTTTTAAATTAGTTAGATAGTGGTCAGAATAACCTCATCTCGCACGTGGAACAACGGTGCACCCTGCCTAGTTATACCGCCGGAGACTCGGTCGCACCCAAGACAAACTTTGCACCAACATTGGGGGGACCACGTGTAAATCAATTCAGAGGAAGAGCTATGTTTACAGCACTCGCAAAAAATGATAAATAATCAACAACAAATAAAGAACAAAAAGGTTTTTTCTATTGTTTCTTTATATATTCCTTGGCGTGGGTTATTCCTAGCTTTTTTCTCTCAGTTCTTCTTTTATGATCTTATCTCTCAGGCTGTTTCCTGTCATTCGTCTAAAGGATGCTGCTACAGTCAACTATGACTGACGGATACTACTACAGTCAACTATGACTGACGGATGCTGCTACAGTCAACTATGACTGACGGATACTACTACAGTCAACTATGACTGACGGATGCTGCTACAGTCAACTATGACTGACGGATACTACTACAGTCAACTATGACTGACGGATGCTGCTACAGTCAACTATGACTGACGGATACTACTACAGTCAACTATGACTGACGGATGCTGCTACAGTCAACTATGACCCACGGAAGCTACTACAGTCAACTATGACCCACGGAAGCTACTACAGTCAACTATGACCCACGGAAGCTACTACAGTCAACTATGACTGACGGAAGCTACTACAGTCAACTATGACCCACGGAAGCTACTACAGTCAACTATGACCCACGGAAGCTACTACAGTCAACTATGACCCACGGAAGCTATGCAGTGAACCAAGAGACAAAAAATAATAAATGTATATTATTATAGAGGGAAACGTCCGAGGCGATAATCAACGAATTAATTCAGGAGAAGAGGTATGCTTATAACACTCGGAAAAAAGTGACAAATAGTCAAAAACAGAAAAAAAAACATAGAACAATATATGGTCATAAGCAGGATCGAACCCGTACTTCTTGGCACAGCGCCTTGCCACGAAAAGCCAAACGTTAGGAAACACTGCTAACACGGCTAATTAAAAAAATTAGCCATCATTAGCGATGTCTTTCACGCAGGTGTTCTCATGATTGTAACATAGGGCTGCGATCATAACTCTGGAATATATTGTGTATCTGTATTTTTCCTATTAACTCTTTCCGAACGCTTGACTCACTGTGCGCCAAGCCGATTTCAGTCACGTACGTCTCGCCGCACAGTGCGTCACTCTCAATTTGATTAGTGTGAACCGTCCTCAATCCATATTCTTTCTACATGTCTTGTATCATCTTGGTATTGGTAAAATCTAATACCTTGTTCAATTATCTAAACATTCATATATAATATGTTATATGTTCATCATCATCTAGTGCCATACCGGTTGGCGTAGGTGATCACGTCCCTCCACAATCTTCTATCTACAGTGCATCGTATCAGTTTTGTTGTTGACTGTTTTCCATGCCATGACACCAAGCTATCCAGTATTTTCTCTCTTTGTCGTCCGCGATCTCTCTTTCCTTTTATTTTGCCAGTTGTAACCAAGTATTCCAACTTTCCTCTTCTCATGATGTGCCCAAAAAATGTTGATTGCTTCTTTCTGATGTTTTTAAAGAGCTCCCTTTTTGTGTTGGCCTCTTTGAGAACTTCCTCATTGGTCTTTTTAGCTGTCCATGGAACTTTCAACATTCTTCTGAGAAATCCCATCTCTGTGGCCTCCAATCGTCTTTTCATTTGTTTGTCCACTGTCCATGATTCGCTTCCATAGGTCAGAATTGGTTTTATGTAGCACCGATGAACTCTCTTTCTCATTTTTATTGACATAGATTATAATATGTTATGTGTTAGATATATATAAACATGTAAATTGATTTTTAAAATCATGAAAAATGTTTTTCTCTTAAATCTTTTCCATTTCATTGATGAAAAGTTTACGTACAGAAAGATTTCAGAAAGTATCTCTAGGTTTGTTTGTTGTTTTTTTTTTGTCTGTTGTTGATTATTTGTAATTTTCTCCGAGTGTTGTAAACATACCTCTTCCTCTAAATTGATTCGTTGATTATCGCATCGGATGTTTCTCTCTAGAATAATATTCATTTATTATTATTTGTCGCCGGGACCACGTGTAGGTGTGGTCTTGGGCGCAGTGGCGCAGTGGCGGTGTGGTATCGAGGCCTACCAGAATCACAGAGACGATTCCGTCATTCAAGGATCACAGAGACGATTCCGTCATTCAAGGATCACAGAGACGATTCCGTCATTCAAGGATCACAGAGACGATTCCGTCATTCAAGGATCACAGAGACGACTCCGTCATTCAAGGATCACAGAGACGACTCCGTCATTCAAGGATCACAGAGACGACTCCGTCATTCAAGGATCACAGAGACGACTCCGTCATTCAAGGATCACAGAGACGATTCCGTCATTCAAGGATCACAGAGACGACTCCGTCATTCAAGGATCACAGAGACGAGTCCGTCATTCAAGGATCACAGAGACGACTCCGTCATTCAAGGATCACAGAGACGACTCTGTCATTCAAGGATCACAGAGACGACTCCGTCATTCAAGGATCACAGAGACGACTCTGTCATTCAAGGATCACAGAGACGACTCCGTCATTCAAGGATCACATCGTCTGTGAATGAGTGGTCATGACCACGTCACTTCATTCACCTTTTCCTTGTGCCCCCCCCCCCCCACTCTCCCTCCACGTCAGTCGTTAAAGGCCGCAGGTGGAAGGAAATTATATCCTTAACTCTTTCCATCATCATCAAGTGCCATGCCTCCTGGCGCAGGTGATCATGTCTCTCAACAACTTTCCATCTCAACAGTTATTTATCATTTCTGTTGTTGACCTTCTGCCAAGCCATTCTCTTAAGTTGTCTGGTATTTTTTCTCTTTGCTTCCCTCTATCTCTTCGTCCCTCAATTTCCCAGTTGTTACAATATATTCCAGTTGTTCTCTTCTTATTACATGGCCAAACAATGATGATTGTTTCTTCCTAATATTGGAAATTAGCTCTCTTTTTGCTTTCACCTCTTTCAGAACGTTTTCGTTACTCTTCTTAGCTGTCCAGATTGCCTCCTACTGCCAAGCTCTGTATAACAAGTTTCTTATAAATAAGACTGTGTTCTGTCGCAGGATCTGTTTTCACATAACATCGAAAATGAGAACATACTCAAAGATGCCAACACAAAAAGGCAGCTCCTAAAAAACATCAGAAAGAAATATTTTACAGGAACATCATGAGAAGAGGAAAGTTGGAAAACTTGGATTACAACTGTCAAAATACAAGGGAAGAGAGATCGCGGACGACAAAGAGAGAAAATGCTGGATAGTTTGGTGTCAAGGCCTGGAAAACTGTCAACAACAGAACTGATATGATGCACTGTAGATAGAAGATTGTGGAAGGACATGATCGCTTATGCTAATCGGTACGGCACGCGATGACGATGATAAATCAACACAGAACTGGAGCCATCAGCCCTCGCACACCGAGGGCGCTAGACTGGGGAGGAGATTGGGGAGGAGATTGGGGAGGAGATTGGGGAGGAGATTGGGGAGGAGATTGGGGAGGAGATTGGGGAGGAGATTGGGGAGGAGATTGGGGAGGAGATTGGGGAGGAGATTGGGGAGGCGATTGGGGAGGAGATTGGGGAGGAGATTGGGGAGGAGATTGGGGAGGAGATTGGGGAGGAGATTGGGGAGGAGATTGGGGAGGAGATCTCAGAACTCAAGGGCGTGTCCGACGAGGAATGAAGATGATTCATCAACTAAATTAACCTTCCGTGGACCGCCCCCACATTCCTTTGTCGTAGGTTCGAATCCATGCTCGGTAAAACATTTGTTTCTCTCGTGATGGAATCAAACCTCCAACCTGAACACCTCGGGGCGACTGTTAAGGACAAACTCAATCTATTCTCCAATTGGATAGCGCGCTAGCTTCCTCATCAGAAAAGTCCAAGTTCAATTCCCAGAAGTGGCTGTTTTTTTCGGACCGACAAGGATACGAGGTTCAGCAAGCCTCCAATGATTTTTCGTGGAAGTAAAGGCGGCCTGGCGTGATACTGACCACTTCACTGCAAAAATGTGGTCATCATTATCATCATCGGGTAAATATATTAAAGAAAAAAGAAAAAAATGGTATGTTGACAGCTTTACGTGGTAATGGACAAAACAAAAGTCGACGTTTCGGCCAAGTAGGCCATCAGCTGGAACAATAATGTCCATTACCATGTAAAGCTGTCACCATACCACTTCTTTTCTTCTTTTTTTAAATATTACTGTTACCATCAGCTTTACATCATCCCCGCATCTCTACGCATCTTGGTGTCTTTACTTCATCATCAGCTTTACAGCAGCTCCGCATCTCTACTCATCTTGGTATCTTTACTTCATCATCAGCTTTACAGCAGCTCCGCATCTCTACACATTTTGATGCCTTTACTTCATCATCAGCTTTACAGCAGCTCCGCATCTCTACTCATCTTGGTGCCTTTACTTCATCATCAGCTTTACAGCAGCTCCGCATCAATACTCATCTTGGTGTCTTTACTTCATCATCAGCTTTACAGCAGCTCCGCATCTCTACTCATCTTGGTCCCTTTACTTCATCATCAGCTTTACAGCAGCTCCACATCTCTACTCATCTTGGTGTCTTTACTTCATCATCAGCTTTACAGCAGCTCCGCATCTATACGCATCTTGTTGTCTTTACTTCATCATCAGCTTTACAGCAGCTCCGCATCTCTACTCATCTTGGTATCTTTACTTCCTCATCAGCTTTACAGCAGCTCCGCATCTCTACACATCTTGATGCCTTTACTTCATCATCAGCTTTACAGCAGCTCCGCATCTCTACTCATCTTGGTATCTTTACTTCATCATCAGCTTTACAGCAGCTCCGCATCTCTACTCATCTTGGTGCCTTTACTTCATCATCAGCTTTACAGCAGCTCCACATTTCTACTCATCTTGGTGTCTTTACTTCATCATCAGCTTTACAGCAGCTCCACATCTCTACTCGTCTTGATGCCTTTACTTCATCATCAGCTTTACAGCAGCTCCGCATCTCTACTCATCTTGGTGCCTTTACTTCATCATCAGCTTTACAGCAGCTCCGCATCTCTACTCATCTTAGTGTCTTTACTTCATCATCAGGTTCCATGCCGATTGGCATATTCGATCATCTCTTTCCACATCTCTCGGTCTTTCATACACGTAATGATTTCAGTCTGTGATCTTTTATTGAACCATTTGGCTAAGCTGTGCTGTATTATTTCTTTTGGTTTTCCTCTGCTTTTTTCCCAATTCATTCTGCCTGTTGTTATAATGTTCTTAACACCTTTTTCCGCATCACATACCCAGTATATATTTTTTTTCGCCCGCCAGCTTTTACCTCTGACGAAGTCCCTAGAGACTAGGAACTGAATTTTGCGTGGTAATCAGTTTTTCCCTGGCAGCTGTGTGCACAGGAGTCCCTCGCCGTACAGGCAGATAACTCAGTCTTCGGAGGTACTCATATTTTTCCGTCCATGAGTAAGACTTTTCAAGCCGGGCCTCGCTGCTGAGACCAGGGGTGGTTGCCGCAGAGAGAAATCATAAATAATAATCCAAACTGATGCAGCCGGGATTTGAACCCCCAACCTCTCTGTCTCGAGGCTGGCGTCTTGCCTCTAGACCAAGCAGTTCCGTGTATAGTATATGTAGACCGTCTCTTCCTAATTGTCACTAACAGCATATCCCATACATCTAGCAAGGCAGAGGGGTGGGGGGGAGGGTGGGGGGTGGGGGGGGGAATGGGATAGTCCCATAAAGATAACTTATATTTTATGGATAAAAACGTTATGATAAATATCCCGGTATAGGATTAAGAGATGTGACGTGACTGTATTTGCCCTTTACCGTTGTTATGATAATGTAAACAAACACATGCCTGTGCTCCCACGCATAACAATAAACCACGAGAGGCTCTACGCTCACACAGGAAATCACTCACTGAAGCTCGTACTATCCATTTAATCCCACGCGCAATTTCGAACCCATTGATATATATATTCCCAATAAAATGTAGGTGGGAATGTTATCATGAATCACAAGATGAAAGTGAAAAAGGCTTTCATTAAAGGTTACCTACGCCTGTTTATCATCATCATCATGAAGTATCGGCCTGCTGGCGTAGGTGATCATGTCTCTCCACACCTTTCGATCTTGACAGTTATTAATCATTTCTGTTGTTGACCTTCTGCCAAGCGATTCTCTTAAGCTGTCTAGTATCATTTCTTTTTGCTTCCCTCTATCTCTTCGTCCCTCAATTTTTCCAGTTCTTACAATATATTCCAGCTGTTCTCTTCTCATTACATGGCCACAAAATGATGATTGTTTCTTCCTAATATTGGAAATTAGCTCTCTTTTTGTTTTGACCTCTTCCATAACGTTTTCATTACTCTTCTTAGCTGTCCATGGTATTCTCAACATTCTTCTCTAAAAGCACATTTCTACAGACTCCAGTGATTTTCTTGTCTAGCGCCTGTTAACGACAGTTAATAACAGTCGTTGTGGGGCAACAGAAGAATCATAGGACCCTGAAAGTATTTTGATGCTCCACAGTTATGTTCTACCTAGAAGAGCTTGAAGAGTACGGTCATTTACGTATTAAAAAAACGGAACATCTATAACACTATAACTAACATATAACAGAACAAAAGATCTACAGCACGATAAATACATATTACCAAACAAATAATCTACAACTCAATAACTTACATATTACCAAAACAAAAGTACTTCACCTATTCACAAACAGATCATCTACATCTCTGTTACTTTACATATTCTCAAAGAAACATCTACATCTCAATCACTTACATATTCTCAAAGAAAACATCTACATCTCAATCACTTACATATTTCCAAAACAAAACATCTACACCTCAACTGCTTACATATTCCCAAAACAAAACATCTACACCTAAATTGCTTACATATTCCCAAAACAAAACATCTACATCTCAATTGCTTACATATTCACAAATAAAACATCTACATCTCAATTGCCTACATATTCACAAACAAAACATCTACATCTCAATTGCTTACATATTCACAAACAAAACATCTACATCTCAATTGATTACATATTCACAAACAAAACATCTACATCTCAATTGCTTACATATTCACAAACAAAACATCTACATCTCAATTGCTTACATATTCACAAACAAAACATCTACATCTCAATTGCTTACATATTCACAAACAAAACATCTACATCTAAATTGCTTACATATTCACAAAAAAACATCTACATCTCAATCGCTTACATATTCACAAACAAAACATCTACATCTCAATTACTTACATATTCCCAAAACAAAGCATCTACATCTCAATCGCTTATATATTCACAAATAAATCATCTACATTACAAAACTTGCATATCCCTATACATCAACTTAATCCCTACAACACTCCCGCTTACAAATTGTCAAAACAACCCCAAGAACATACCGTTTCCCCACACATCAATCCCACATTAAACTATCAACATCTCTCCACCCCACACACCAATCCCACATTAAACTATCAACAATATCTCCCCTCCTCCCCACATACCAATCCCATATTAAACTATCCTCATCTCTCCTCCTCCCCACACATCAATCCCACATTAAACCATCAACATCTCTCCACCTCACACATCCCCAATAATTTCTCCTGTTAAATTATTAATCCCCTCTACAACTCTCCAATCCTGTCCCTTTCCTCTCACACATTCATAATTCACCTACCTTTTGAATGATTGACAAATACAAGTACTTAATACGCACCCTGAAGAAAGCATTGCTACCGTGTTATCGATTATGAATATGGACCCGTATAATAAATCTGCCAGGCGCTAAATTGATCTGATTACAGAACTCGACACACAATAGATAACTGAGCCAATAATGAGACACATCGTCCGTTATTGTCTGGCATGAAAGTGTTTATATGATTTAAGAAGTGCTATATCTAAATAATCTATAGATCAAATTATTGGATCTTAGCGTTTTCAGATGATGTAGTTATGTTATGTTATGTTATTTTATGTTACATTAAGATCAGCATCGCTGCACTACCGACGGGCACATAGGTGCTTCAATTGCCGTTATCGAAAATGACATCGAGAAAACTCCTATGGAAAATGTTCCCCACGTGCACGAACTCCGGCAATTGTCCTGGGAGCGATTGCTTTGATTAGATTGGCCACTTTGAGTAATAGTATTTGGAGAGTGGTTAGCCGGATCGATAACTTGTCTGGCTCCAAACCAAAAAAACAGGGGTTTGAATCCCGGCACTTTCAAAAGTATACAAACATTTTTGTTGTTGTTGTTGAAAAAATGGGGGAGGGGGACATCAGACCCGAACACCTCATGGCCACTGCACTGGATATGCGGCCATTATTCTCCGGTCTTACAATTCCCCTCGAGCCAGTAAAGGGAAAATGCCGTAAGGATCGTTTTACTTTTGACCTACTTTGTTCGTTTTTAACTACCGAGGTTATTGATTGACAAAACATCAAGGAGTGCCGTCTCAGCATCGAAGGTTGGCTACCATGGAGCGCCATTCATTGAGTGTCGTCTCAGCATCGAAGGTTGGCTACCATGGAGCGCCATTCATTGAGTGTCGTCTCAGCATCGAAGGTTGGCTACCATGGAGCGCCATTCATTGAGTGCCGTCTCCACATCGAAGGTTGGCTAACATGGAGCGCCATTCATTGAGTGTCGTCTCAGCATCGAAGGTTGGCTAACATGGAGCGCCATTCATTGAGTGCCGTCTCCACATCGAAGGTTGGCTACCATGGAGCGCCATTCATTGAGTGCCGTCTCCACATCGAAGGTTGGCTACCATGGAGCGCCATTCATTGAGTGCCGTCTCAGCATCGAAGGTTGGCTACCATGGAGCACCATTCATTGAGTGCCGTCTCCGTATTGAAGGTTGGCTACCATGGAGCGCCATTCATTGAGTGCCGTCTCAGCATCGAAGGTTGGCTACCATGGAGCGCCATTCATTGAGTGCCGTCTCCGTATTGAAGGTTGGCTACCATGGAGCGCCATTCATTGAGTGCCGTCTCCGTATTGAAGGTTGGCTACCATGGAGCGCCATTCATTGAGTGCCGTCTCCACATCGAAGGTTGGCTACCATGGAGCGCCATTCATTGAGTGCCGTCTCCGTATTGAAGGTTGGCTACCATGGAGCGTCATTCATTGAGTGCCGTCTCCGTATTGAAGGTTGGCTACCATGGAGCGTCATTCATTGAGTGCCGTCTCCGTATTGAAGGTTGGCTACCATGGAGCGTCATTCATTGAGTGCCGTCTCCGTATTGAAGGTTGGCTACCATGGAGCGCCATTCATTGAGTGCCGTCTCCGTATTGAAGGTTGGCTACCATGGAGCGCCATTCATTGAGTGCCGTCTCCGTATTGAAGGTTGGCTACCATGGAGCGCCATTCATTGAGTGCCGTCTCCGTATTGAAGGTTGGCTACCATGGAGCGCCATTCATTGAGTGCCGTCTCCGTATTGAAGGTTGGCTACCATGGAGCGTCATTCATTGAGTGCCGTCTCCGTATTGAAGGTTGGCTACCATGGAGCGTCATTCATTGAGGGCCGTCTCCACATCGAAGGTTGGCTACCATGGAGCGCCATTCATTGAGTGCCGTCTCCGTATTGAAGGTTGGCTACCATGGAGCGTCATTCATTGAGTGCCGTCTAACATCGAAGGTTGGCTACCATGGAGCGTCATTCATTGAGTGCCGTCTCCACATCGAAGGTTGGCTACCATGGAGCGCCATTCATTGAGTGCCGTCTCCACATCGAAGGTTAGCTACCATGGAGCGCCATTCATTGAGTGCCGTCTCAGCATCGAAGGTTGGCTACCATGGAGCGCCATTCATTGAGTGCCGTCTCAGCTGCGAAGGTTGGCTACCATGGAGCGCCATTCATTGAGTGCCGTCTCAGCTGCGAAGGTTGGCTACCATGGAGCGCCATTCATTGTGTGCCGTCTCCACATCGAAGGTTGGCTACCATGGAGCGCCATTCCGCTCTGTTTGACGGTGCAGGTTGTCATAGATTGACTTGTCCATCTTTTGATGTTACTCATCCATATTAGTCTTGGTCTGCCTCTGCGTCTTGCTTTGACGATGCAGGTTGTCATAGGTTGACTTGTCCATTTTTTGATGTAACTCATCCATGTTAGTCGTGGTCTGCCTCTGTCTCTTTTACCTTGTATTTTCCCTTTCAATATTGCATTTAACGTGCTGCTGTTTCTTTTAACATGTCCCACAAATCTCATTTGTCTTGTTTCAATTGTGTTTAGTAATTCTCCTTTCAGTTTTAGTTGTTTTAAGACTTCATCATTCCATCAAAGTCGAGACAACCATAAATGAATATTATTGTGATCAGAAAATTCAGAGGCGACGGATCAAAGCCTAATTTCATGGGGACAGACATGTTTTGTGGGTTTTCTGAGTGTTGTAAACAAACGTATCCCCTGAAATAATTCTTTAACGTGTGCGAGTGCACACGAGATCACCTTTTTTTTTTTTTTTTGTTTATTTGAGAGGAATGTTGTCTATACTCAAAGGCAATAACTGGAGAAACATTTGTGAAGATAACAATTTTAAAAAAAGAAAAAGTGGTATGGTAACAGCTTCATGTAGGTGAGAACAAAAAAAATGTGGTATAGTAACAGCTTCATGTAGGTGAGAACAAAAAAAATGTGGTATAGTAACAGCTTCATGTAGGTGAGAAACAAAAAAAATGTGGTATAGTAACAGCTTCATGTAGGTGAGAAACAAAAAAAAAGTATAACGACGTTTCGACCAAGTAGGCTTTCACCTGGAACAATAAACAACAACATAAACATATATATAAGGATATACACAGAAATCAAACTACATGGCGATAATATGCTATATTAACTCAAGAAAGGGAAACAAATTAACTCAAGAAAGGGAAACAAATTACTTCCTTGCCATTCAAAGCTTGGTCATGTACTGATTGAACTAAAACTGGTTGGCGGGTTGGCCAACTATTTCTCTCACTGACCAGGAAGTCGGTGAGAAATTATTTGAAAGGGTTCTCAAAATATCGAGAGTGGGTACAAGATACGTATAAAACTGTGTAAATCTAACTGTGTGTGTGTGCACACCGAACAGATGTGTAAAAAAGCATGTGTACATAACCATACGTGCGTACAATATTATATTATTATCTATTTATTTTTAGAAATATTTTATTGCAATAGAGCACATGACTTCGACAAACACAGATCCACGTCACTCCTTCTGATGATGGAAATGGGAGTTAAGATTGGCACAGCCAGAAATGAGAAACTTGGTGGCCGTGTAAGAAGACTTATCAACCAACACAGAACTGGAGTCGTCAGTCGCTGGACACTGAGGGAGTTGCTGAGGAGGGGATCTGAGCACCTATAGACATATTCGAAGTGCAATGATGATGACCCGCAAATAACTCAATAACTCAATAACTGAGGAGAGGATCTGAGCACCTATGGACATATTCGAAGTGCAATGATGATGACCCGCAAATAACTCAATAACTCAATAACTGAGGAGGGGATCTGAGCACCTATGGACATATTCGAAGTGCAATGATGATGACCCGCAAATAACTCAATAACTCAATAACTGAGGAGGGGATCTGAGCACCTATGGACATATTCGAAGTGCAATGATGATGACCCACAAATAACTCAATAACTCAATAACTGAGGAGGGGATCTGAGCACCTATGGACATATTCGAAGTGCAATGATGATGACCCGCAAATAACTCAATAACTCAATAACTGAGGAGGGGATCTGAGCACCTATGGACATATTCGAAGTGCAATGATGATGACCCGCAAATAACTCAATAACTCAATAATATGCGTACAAGCATAAGTCTGTATATATATTGTCACAAAGTACACACGTCGAAGGTGTCCTAATGTGCTATACATACGCAGACAAATATACATAAATGTATGGGTGCTGTTGCGCATGGGCGTAACAAATGTATAATGGGTGTCCTATGTGTATGAGAGCTATATGTTCACAAACATTTCTGGACCGGCATTGTTTCATTTCTCAGTCACTTCACGCTGCAGGATTTGCCGGGGAAGAGATCTCAGCGTTGATGAACAGCGAATCGTTGCAGTGGAAGAGCTATGTTTACAACACTCGGTAAAAAATCACAGCAGAAAAATGATAATGAACAAGAGGTGGTCCGAAGCAGCATCGAACCCGTACTCCTCGGCCCAGCACATGGCCACTAAACGCTAGAGCACACAGTTAATTCGGCAACCTACACAGTTGTATGGTGAAGATAGTTCGACGGTTAATATTCTAACATAAGATCAGGCACACAACTAAATTGAACACAATTCAAACAAGACCCATGAGGTTTTAGGGCCATGTTAAATGACACAACAGCCTACTAAAAGTAATCCTGGAAGGGAAAATACAAGGTAAAAGAGGCTGAGGCAGGCCTAGACTAACATGGACGAGTAACATCAAAAGATGGACAAATCAGCCTATGACAACCTGCACCATCAAAGCAAGTGACCGAGCAGAATGGCGCTCCATGGTAGCCAACCTTCGATGCCGAGATGGCACTCGATGATGATGATGATGATGAAGATCAGGCATTAACGATGTCAATCAAGAAGTGACAAGAAGACGTTGGATATGGCTAGGCCGTGTTCAACAAGTGGAACGAGCCAGACATCCACACCTAGCATTAACATGGACACCACCTGGCAAACGAAGAAGTGGCAGCCCATTGGGGACATGGTGACGAACCATACATGATGAAATGATAGATGCCGGCAGGTCCTGGCGAGAGTTGTCCATGCTTGCTCCAGACCGGGTTGGGTGGAGATCTTTCGTGGGTGTCTTGTTCTTCAATCGGAGCTCAAAGAATGGAGTAGAAGAAGATGAAGATGAGTTTTGAAAATCAAATAACTAGAGCTGGACCCAGAGCTAAAAACAATAAAAAAGTAAGCACTGCCAAGATAGAATGTGCTTGACGAATGACAGGATACAGCCTCAGAGTTAAAATCAGAAAGTAAGAACTGAAAAAATAGCTAGGAATAATTCCCGCAATAGAATATATAAAGAAACAACAGATCAAATGGTTTGGCTACGTGACGAGGGAGAAAGATCGAAACACTTCACAACAAGCCTTCAATAAACGTTGCGAGAACATCAGACTCAAGGGCCTACCACGAAAAAAGATTGCTTGATGTACTACGTGTATTATGATCACCAGACTCAAGGGCAACAACGAAAATGATAGATTGATGTAATATTAGAAACACTCGGAACACAACAGCAGCTGAAGAGTAGACGACCGCAAAATATATCTTCTCTCGACGCTGAAAGGCAAATGAGGAAGGAATGAAGAAGATTCATAGTATTAGAATGTGGGTGAAATGAATGACTAGTGAGCTGCACTAAAGGTGTCATGATAATGTGTGTGGGTGTGGTGTGGATGTGTGATGTAATATGGTACATAAATAACTTCGCTGTTTACTTTACTATTTAATGTGTGTATGGTTATCTTCAGACATTACCTCCCCTGCCACCTGCTAGTGACAGGTTAAACAGTGTGTTTGTCTTTTACCTATGACTTGTGTACACATCAGGTGTGTGGGAGTACACGATTGCTTGCTTCAAAGTAAAAGTGGAAATTTCAGTTCTCTTTGACGGTTGTTATTTGCATGAACTTAAAACAATTCTTTAAAATAAGAAAAGGTTTCCTCCCCTGTCTTATGACGTCAGATGGATAAACTGTATTATCTAAAAACGGCACATTTTAACGTGGTCAGTATCACGCAAGGCTGCTCTATTTTCAAGACAAAAACACAAGTACTGTACACATTTTCAGAGGGTGGGAGCACCCAGGAGCGGTGTAGGCCAAGGGAACAATCACATCCAGAAGCCGTGTAGTTCCAGGGAACAATCACATCCAGAAGCCGTGTAGTTCCAGGGAACAATCACATCCAGAAGCCGTGTAGGTCCAGGGAACAATCACATCCAGACGCCGTGTAGTTCCAGGGAACAATCACATCCAGACGCCGTGTAGGCCCAGGGAACAGTCACATCTAGAAGCCGTGTAGGTCCAGGGAACAATCACATCCAGAAGCCGTGTAGGCCCAGGGAACAATCACATCCAGAAGCCGTGTAGGTCCAGGGAACAATCACATCCAGTAGTCGTGTAGGTCCAGGGAACAATCACATCCAGTAGCCGTGTAGGTCCAGGGAACAATCACATCCAGTAGCCGTGTAGGTCCAGGGAACAATCACATCCAGTAGCCGTGTAGTTCCAGGGAACAATCACATCCAGAAGCCGTGTAGTTCCAGGGAACAGTCACATCTAGAAGCCGTGTAGGTCCAGGGAACAATCACATCCAGAAGCCGTGTAGTTCCAGGGAACAATCACATCCAGAAGCCGTGTAGGTCCAGGGAACAATCACATCCAGTAGTCGTGTAGGTCCAGGGAACAATCACATCCAGAAGCCGTGTAGGCCCAGGGAACAATCACATCCAGTAGTCGTGTAGGTCCAGGGAACAATCACATCCAGTAGTCGTGTAGGTCCAGGGAACAATCACATCCAGAAGCCGTGTAGGCCCAGGGAACAGTCACCTCTAGAAGCCGTGTAGTTCCAGGGAACAGTCACATCCAGAAGCCGTGTAGGCCCAGGGAACAGTCACCTCTAGAAGCCGTGTAGTTGCAGGGAACAGTCACATCCAGTAATTCAATCCACAATTTCTGACAACTATCAAGCGCACCAGTCAGGCAGTCAATGTGGCTTCTTTCATTCGGCGAATCATCTTCTTCTTTCTTCTTAATTCTCTGAACTTCGGTGGGAACATAGGACTCCCTCTAGAGATCTCCACCCAATCCGGTCTGGAACATAGGACTCCCTCAAGAGATCTCCACCCAATCCGGTCTGGAACATAGGACTCCCTCAAGAGATCTCCACCCAATCCGGTCTGGAACATAGGACTCCCTCTAGAGATCTCCACCCAATCCGATCTGGAACATAGGACTCCCTCTAGAGATCTCCACCCAATCCGATCTGGAACATAGGACTCCCTCTAGAGATCTCCACCCAATCCGATCTGGAACATAGGACTCCCTCTAGAGATCTCCACCCAATCCGGTCTGGAACATAGGACTCCCTCTAGAGATCTCCACCCAATCCGGTCTGGAACATAGGACTCCCTCTAGAGATCTCCACCCAATCCGATCTGGAACATAGGACTCCCTCAAGAGATCTCCACCCAATCCGATCTGGAACATAGGACTCCCTCAAGAGATCTCCACCCAATCCGGTCTGGAACATAGGACTCCCTCAAGAGATCTCCACCCAATCCGGTCTGGAACATAGGACTCCCTCAAGAGATCTCCACCCAATCCGGTCTGGAACATAGGACTCCCTCTAGAGATCTCCACCCAATCCGGTCTGGAACATAGGACTCCCTCTAGAGATCTCCACCCAATCCGGTCTGGAACATAGGACTTCCTCAAGAGATCTCCACCCAATCCGGTCTGGAACATAGGACTCCCTCAAGAGATCTCCACCCAATCCGGTCTGGAACATAGGACTCCCTCAAGAGATCTCCACCCAATCCGATCTGGAGCATAGGACTCCCACAAAAGATCTCCACCCAATCCGGTCTGGAGCATAGGACTCCCTCAAGATATCTCCACTCAATCCGGTCTGGATCAAGCATGGACAACTTTCTCCAGAACTTGCCAGCCTCTATCATTTCATCATGTATATTTCATCAATAATCAACATTTTTCGGGCACATCATGAGAAGAGGAAAGTTGGAATACTTGGTTACAACTGGCAAAATACAAGGAAAGATAGATCGCGGACGACAACGAGAGAAAATACTGGATAGCTTGGTGTCATAGCATGGAAAACAGTCAACAACAGAACTGATACGATGCACTCCAGAGAGAAGATTGTGGAAGGACGTGGTCGCCTACGCCAACCGGTATGGCACATAATGATGATGATGATGGTTCATCACCACATCCCCAAAGGCCTTCCGCGTTTTCATTTACCAGGTGGTGTCCATGTTTAGGCTAGATGCGGATGACTGGTTCCCTCCGTTCTTACAGCGTAAGTATACAAGTCAAGAGCCCCGTCACGTCAAGTGGCGTATTAGGGGAGACGAATAATAATAAATAAATATTATTAAATAGGGAAACAGTCAATATGTATAGGGAATATGGTGTTAGTGACCATACATTTTACAGACCTTTCGACACATAATTTTTGGGGTCATGTGGTCGGTATTACACCCATGCCGCTTTACTTTCCAAGAAAAAAATCCGGTACCCATTTAAGGCTGGGTGAACCCGGAAGCCGTCGGTTGGGATCGAGCCCTACCTATTGTCCTTTGTAGTCCAGTTCGTGGCCCAGTCATTTTCAATGTTTTCTTCTCACTTCTTTGTTGATGTTTTTAATGTCTGATCTTCTAGCAACTTCCTTGTTTATAATGTGTTGATCCTATCGGATGTTTACAATATTCTAAAGACAACGATCTTTAAATCCTCTTAGACGGCTTTTAATGTGACAGATTATTCTCCACGTTTCTAGTGCATATAGGAGTATGGATCGCACATTTGACTTGTAAATTCTAAGCTTGCTCTTGAGATGGAGACTAGATGATCTGCAAATGTTTCTAAGTCTGTTGAATGTCTGGACTGACATGGAGACTAGTTGAACACCAAATGTTTCTAAGTCTGTTGAATGTCTGGGCTGACATGGAGACTAGTTGAACATCAAATGTTTCTATTGAATGTCTGGACTGACATGGAGACTAGTTGAACACCAAATTTTCTATTGAATGTATGGGCTGACATGGAGACTAGTTGAACACCAAATGTTTCTAAGTCTGTTGAATGTCTGGGCTGACATGGAGACTAGTTGAACACCAAATGTTTCTATTGAATGTCTGGGCTGACATGGAGACTAGTTGAACACCAAATTTTCTATTGAATGTATGGGCTGACATGGAGACTAGTTGAACACCAAATGTTTCTATTGAATGTCTGGGTTGATATGGAGACTAGTTGAACACCAAATGTTTCTATTGACTGTCTGGACTGACATGGAGACTAGTTGAACACCAAATGTTTCTAAGTCTGTTGAATGTCTGGACTGACATGGAGACTAGTTGAACACCAAATGTTTCTAAATCTGTTGAATGTCTGGACTGACATGGAGACTAGTTGAACACCAAATGTTTCTAAGTCTGTTGAATGTCTGGGCTGACATGGAGACTAGTTGAACACCAAATGTTTCTATTGAATGTCTGGGCTGACATGGAGACTAGTTGAACACCAAATGTTTCTATTGAATGTCTGGGCTGACATGGAGACTAGTTGAACACCAAATTTTCTATTGAATGTATGGGCTGACATGGAGACTAGTTGAACACCAAATGTTTCTATTGAATGTCTGGGTTGATATGGAGACTAGTTGAACACCAAATGTTTCTATTGACTGTCTGGACTGACATGGAGACTAGTTGAACACCAAATGTTTCTATTGAATGTCTGGACTGACATGGAGACTAGTTGAACACCAAATGTTTCTATTGAATGTCTGGGCTGACACGGAGACTAGTTGAACACCAAATGTTTCTATTGAATGTCTGGGCTGACACGGAGACTAGTTGAACACCAAATGTTTCTATTGAATGTCTGGACTGACATAGAGACTAGTTGAACACCAAATGTTTCTATTGAATGTCTGGGCTGACATGGAGACTAGTTGAACACCAAATGTTTCTATTGAATGTCTGGACTGACATGGAGACTAGTTGAACACCAAATATTTCTATTGAATGTCTGGGTTGATATGGAGACTAGTTGAACACCAAATGTTTCTATTGAATGTCTGGACTGACATGGAGACTAGTTGAACACCAAATGTTTCTATTGAATGTCTGAGCTGACATGGAGACTAGTTGAACACCAAATGTTTCTATTGAATGTCTGGAATGACATAGAGACTAGTTGAACACCAAATGTTTCTATTGAATGTCTGAGCTGACATGGAGACTAGTTGAACACCAAATGTTTCTAAGTCTATTGAATGTCTGGACTGACATGGAGACTAGTTGAACACCAAATGTTTCTAAGTCTATTGAATGTCTGGACTGACATGGAGATTAGTTGAACACCAAATGTTTCTATTGAATGTCTGGGCTGACATGGAGATTAGTTGAACACCAAATGTTTCTATTGAATGTCTGAGCTGACATGGAGACTAGTTGAACACCAAATGTTTCTAGTCTATTGAATGTCTGAGCTGACATGGAGACTAGTTGAACACCAAATGTTTCTAAGTCTATTGAATGTCTGGACTGACATGGAGATTAGTTGAACACCAAATGTTTCTATTGAATGTCTGGGCTGACATGGAGATTAGTTGAACACCAAATGTTTCTATTGAATGTCTGGGCTGGCATGGAGACTAGTTGAACACCAAATGTTTCCATTGAATGTCTGGGCTGACGTGGAGATTAGTTGAACACCAAATGTTTCTAAGTCTATTGAATGTCTGGACTGACATATTCTAGCAGAGGCCACTCTCACAGTGTCGTTGATTAATGAACTATAACATAACAGATATTTAAAGTGATCCACTCTTCTGTTAGATAATTCTGACAGAAGAGAATTCTCTATCTATCTATCTATCTATCTATCTATCTATCTATCTATCTATCTATCTATCTATCTATCTATCTATCTATCTATCTATCTATCTATCTATCTATCTATCTATCTATCTATCTATCTATCTATCTATCTATCTATCTATCTATCTATCTATCTATCTATCTATCTATCTATCTATCTATCTATCTATCTATCTATCTATCTATCTATCTATCTATCTATCTATCTATCTATCTATTTATCTATCTATCTATCTATTTCTATCCATCTATATATCCATCCATCTATCTATCCATCCATCTATCTATCCATCTATCCTATCTATCTATCTATCTATCTATCTATCTATCTATCTATCTATCTATCTATCTATCTATCTATCTATCTATCTATCTATCTATCTATCTATCTATCTATCTATCTATCTATCTATCTATCTATCTATCTATCTATCTATCTATCTATCTATCTATCTATCTATCTATCTATCTATCTATCTATCTATCTATCTATCTATCTATCTATCTATCTATCTATCTATCTATCTATCTATCTATCTATCTATCTATCTATCTATCTATCTATCTATCTATCTATCTATCTATCTATCTATCTATCTATCTGTCTGTCTGTGTGTCTGTCTGTCTGTCTGTCTATCTATCTGTCTGTCTGTCTGTCTGTCTGTCTGTCTGTCTGTCTGTCTGGCGCATTAAGCAGACATTCTAAACTCTTGCATCGGACGCTCTTTCCAACTATCAGACCTTGCACACGACCCGCATTGTGTCTCGCCACACGTTGTAAAGATTGATAGAAATATTAATACTGAAGCTAATAACATTACATGAACTGTGAGACTCTGCTGGGACTTTCACAAGAGAATCTGTTTAGTTAAACAGCTTCCAGCATAAGACATTCATACATGATCAAACTATTGACAAGTTGATGATTGCTTGCTGTTTGTCATGGCGCGAAGGGCAATAGAAGGTTTCATCATCATCATCATCATCATGTACCCTGCCGGTTGGCGTAGGCGATCATGTCCCTCCACAATCTTCTATCTACAGTGCATCATATCAGTTCTGTTGTTGACTGTTTTCCATGCCATGACACCAAGCTATCCAGTATTTTCTCTCTTTGTCGCCCGCGATCTCTCTTTCCTTTTATTTTGCCAGTTGTAACCAGGTATTCCAACTTTCCTCTTCTCATGACGTGCCCAAAAAATGTTGATTGCTTCTTTCTGATGTCTTTTAAGAGCTCCCTTTTTGTGTTGGCGTCTTTGAGAACTTCCTCATTGGTCTTTTTATCTGTCCAGGGAACTTTCAACATTCTTCTGAGAAATCCCATCTCTGTGGCCTCTAACCGTCTTTTCATTTGTTTGTCTACTGTCCATGATTCGCTTCCATAGGTCAGAATTGGTTCTATATAGAACTGATGAACTCTCTTTCTCATTTTTATTGACATAGATTTGTTGCACAAGATATTTTTCATTTTCTTAAATGCTATTTTGGCCTGAGCTATTCTGCTTTTTATTTATGTGGTGCATCTCCCATCTGATGTTATTATTGTGCCCAAGTATTTGAAACGTTGCACTTGTTTTAGATTTGTCTCGTTTATTTTTATGCTGCATGATGGTGATGATTAGAAGGTTTAAGATTATTAAAATACATATACATATGAATAGTATCACACTGAGCCATATAAAAGCTGGTGTAAAGGAAAGACAACATTAACTCTACATTGTTTGTGTGTGTTATAGCTTTGGCTGGCCGGGAAAACTACCGAGGATGAGTTCAGGAAGGAGGTATCCCTTGTATGGTAGATACTTGCTGCTGGCAGAAAGGGGAGACGACCGACACCGTCAACAACGGACTAGACAGCCCGATCATGAATGGTTTGGTATCGAGCTTACAGCATAACAGTGACCTAATGTGACTATAACAGTGACCTAATGTGACAATAACAGTGACCTAATGTGACTATAGCAGTGACCTAATGTGACAATAACAGTGACCTAATGTGACTATAACAGTGACCTAATGTGACAATAACAGTGACCTAATGTGACTATAGCAGTGACCTAATGTGACAATAACAGTGACCTAATGTGACCATAGCAGTGACCTAATGTGACCATAACAGTGACCTAATGTGACCACAACAATGACATAATGTGACCAAAAAAGTGACCTAATGTGACCATAACAGTGACCTAATTTTACCACAGCAGTAACCTAATGTGACCATAACAGTGACCTAATATGACCACAACAATGACCTAATGTGACCATAACAGTGACCTAATGTGACCACAACAATGACCTAATGTGACCATAACAGTGACCTAATGTGACTTTAACAGACACCTAATGTAACTATAACAGTAACCTAATGTGACTATAACAGTGACCTATTGTGACCAGAAAAAGCTTAAATAATAACAGTGACCTAATGTGACCAGAAGCAGCTTAAATCATAACAGTGACCTAATGTGACCAGAACCAGCTTATATCATAACAGTGACCTAATGTGACCATAACAGTGACCTTATGTAACTTTAACAGACACTTAATGTGACTATAACAGTGACCTAATGTGACTATAACAGTTACCTAATGTGACCGTAGCAGTGACCTAATGTGACTATAACAGTTACCTAATGTGAGCAGAAGCAGCTTAAATCATAACAGTGACCTAATGTGACCAGAACCAGCTTATATCATAACAGTAACCTAATGTGACCATAACAGTGACCTAATGTGACCATAACAGTGACCTAATGTGACCAGAAGCAACTTATATCATAACAGTGACCTAATGTAGCCAGAAGCAGCTTATATCATAACAGTGACCTAATGTGACTATAACAGTGACCTAATGTGAATAGAAGCAGTTTATAACATAACAGTGACCTAATGTAACCAGAAGCAGCTTATAGCAAAACAGTGACCTAATGTAACCAGAAGCAGCTTATAACATAACAGTGACCTAATGTAACCAGAAGCAGATTATAACATAACAGTGACCTAATGTAACCAGAGGCTGCTTATAACATAACAGTGACCTAATGTAACTAGAAGCAGATTATAACATAACAGTGACCTAATGTAACCAGAAGCAGCTTATAACATAGCAGTGACCTAATGTAACCAGAAGCAGCTTATAACATAACAGTGACCTAATGTTACCAGAAGCAGATTATAACATAACAGTGACCTAATATAACCAGAAGCAGCTTATAACATAGCAGTGACCTAATGTAACCAGAAGCAACTTATTACATAACAGTGACCTAATGTAACCAGAAGCAGCTTATAGCATAACAGTGACCTAATGTAACCTGAAGCAGCTTATAACATAACAGTGACCTAATGTGAATAGAAGCAGCTTATAACATAACAGTGACCTAATGTAACCAGAAGCAGCATATAGCATTGGTGACCTAATGTAACCAGAAGCAGCATATAGTATAACAGTGACCTAATGTAACCAGAAGCAGCATATAGTATAACAGTGACCTAATGTAACCAGATGCAGCATATAGTATAACAGTGACCTAATGTAACCAGAAGCAGCATATAGCATAACAGTGACCTAATGTAACCAGAAGCAGCATATAGTATAACAGTGACCTAAAGTAACCAGATGCAGCATATAGCATAACAGTGAAGTAATGTAACCAGAAGCAGCATATAGTATAACAGTGACCTAATGTAACCAGAAGCAGCATATAGTATAACAGTGACCTAATGTAACCAGATGCAGCATATAGTATAACAGTGACCTAATGTAACCAGATGCAGCATATAGTATAACAGTGACCTAATGTAACCAGAAGCAGCATATAGTATAACAGTGACCTAATGTAACCAGAAGCAGCATATAGTATAACAGTGACCTAATGTAACCAGATGCAGCATATAGTATAACAGTGACCTAATGTAACCAGAAGCAGCATATAGTATAACAGTGACCTAATGTAACCAGAAGCAGCATCTAGTATAACAGTGACCTAATGTAACCAGAAGCAGCATATAGTATAACAGTGACCTAATGTAACCAGAAGCAATCGGAAAGCGGGGTAAACTACTAATTGCAAACTGCCAAAAAAATCATGTTTTGGACATGTATCTCCCGAAAGCAACATATGGCTGTAAATCATGGACAATCTCAAAAATAATATGAAAGAAAATCGATTCATTCGAAATCACATGTTACTGACAATCCTTAAGATGTATTTGGCAATGAAAAAGAGCAATGAAAACATATGACAAGGTTTAAACATGACAAAGAGCAATGAAAACATATGACAAGGTTTAAACATGACAAAGAGCAATGAAAACATATGACAAGGTTTAAACATGACAAAGAGCAATGAAAACATATGACAAGGTTTAAACATGACAAAGAGCAATGAAACATATGACAAGGTTTAAACATGACAAAGAGCAATGAAAACATGTGACAAGGTTTAGACATGACAAAGAGCAATGAAAACATATGACAAGGTTTAAACATGACAAAGAGCAATGAAAACATATGACAAGGTTTCAACATGACAAAGAACTGGCTTATAAACACCATTCTACAGGCGAAATAAAAATACCATGAAAAAGTCAAGACACATCGGACTGGAAAGAACAATAATGGAAGGTGTGGTTCTTAGGCATCAGAGGCAGACCAAGGAGAAGGTTGTTTCAAGGCATCAATGAGACCTTAAAAATGACAACAGAACATACGGGAGATCTGACTATATACATAGATTCTTCCACACGGGCTGTGGTGAATGCAACGTTCTGTGAGAGATCTGGCTAGAGACAGAGATTCTTTCAGACGGGCTGTGATGAATGTAACGTTCTGTGGTAGATCTGGCTAGAGACAGAGACTATTTCAGACAGGCTGTGGTGAATGTAACGTTCTGTGGTAGATCTGGCTAGAGACAGAGACTATTTCAGACAGGCTGTGGTGAATGCAACGTTCTGTGTGAGATCTGGCTAGACAGAGATTCTTTCAGACAGGCTGTGATGAATGTAACGTTCTGTGTGAGATCTGGCTAGACAGAGATTCTTTCAGACGGACTGTGGTGAATGCAACGTTCTGTGTGAGATCTGACTAGAGACAGAGATTCTTTCAGACAGGCTGTGGTGAATGTAACGTTCTGTGTGAGATCTGACTAGAGACAGAGATTCTTTCAGACAGGCTGTGGTGAATGTAACGTTCTGTGTGAGATCTGACTAGAGACAGAGATTCTTTCAGACGGGCTGTGGTGAAAGCAACATTCTGTGGGAGATCTGGCTAGAGACAGAGACTATTTCAGACAGGCTGTGGTGAAAGCAACATTCTGTGTGAGATCTGGCTAGAGACAGAGATGGACCCCAAAAATGTTGATTGTTTATTTCTGATGATTTTTAGGGAGTCGCCTTTTTGTGTTGCTTCTTGGAGAATGTCCTTATTGGTCCTTTTAGCTATTCAGGGAACTCTCAACATTCTTCTGACAAATCTTATCCCTGCGACCTCTAATCACCTTTTCAATTATTTATCTATTGTCCATGAGACGCTTCCATATATCAGAATTAGCTCTATATTGCACCGATTTGATGTCTTTGTTTAGTGAGTTCATTAAATCTCGATGCTAGTAGAAGATAATTTACCATTCAGTGGTACTATAACTGCTCAATACAATATTACGTGAATTTTGTCAAGTAATTGCTGCTTCTCAACATTGATGTATGGTGCAGAAACATGGACATTAGGCAAGAAAACAGAACAAGAAATTGTAGCATTTGAAATGTGGATTTTTTATAGAAGAATAGGAAGAATTTGATGGAAGGGACACTTCAACCAATGATGAAGTCTTGAAACAACTAAAACATGAAAAGAGAACTAGTAAACATAATTCAAAGTAGATAAATGCGATTTCTCGGACACGTTAAAAGACGCAACAGCCTACTAAAGTAATCTTGGAAGGGAAAATACAATTAAAATAGGAAGAGGTAGATCAAGACTAACATTGACGAGTAACATCAAAAGATAGGTTAGTCAGCCTATAACAACCTGCACTATCAATGCAAGAGACAGAGTGGAATCGCACTCCTTGGTAGCCAACCTTCGATGCGGAGACGGCACTTAGTAGTATTTGTCAAGGTAAAGTACGAGACTTGAATCCGGTGAGTTTCCATCCATATGTCCTCGGCCGCCTACCCAGAAGTGTTCGGAGACTTCTGGATAGTTTCACTTCAAGCATCGAAACTCACGATGCTGGACGGCATTCCTCACCTTGCCAGAGTGCTACTCAGGTACCCATTTCTGCCAGTGACTTAGTGGACCGAGGGATATTTTCTTTCCCAACCACGAGCACAACTCACATGTTCCCATCCCAGCGAGAATAGAACAGGGGTTATTCGAACATCGGCAGCCCAGTCGGGTGGTTTTCCCAACTAGATTACCGAGGCCCCTAATCATGATGATGATGAATTGCTGCCCGATACATTTTTACGTTAATGTTGTCAACATATAGCTTTCCAATAAAATTTTACATTTTTGTTTTTTTTTTTCAAGCTTTTTCCAGCTATACTCCCATCTCCTGCTCACCGTATTGATATATTTATGTTGATCTCTGTGTGTATAATCCATGTTCCCTTCTGTCTTGCTATTTCTCACAGCCACAAAATGCTTCACTTGTTTCTGTTTTTTTTTTTTTATTGTTTCTGTGAATGCTCATAACTTGTGTGTTACTCATCGGCCCGTGCCCATGCCAAGCGTTGCATCTTATAGTTGTGTGTAACCGATTCTTCAGCGGTTCTTAAACTTTCACACTTCACCTCCACTTACATTCTCTAGCCACAGCTTCGTTCACAGACAAGAAACTAATATAAACGTCCACCGTTTTCCATGAACTAGCACACCCTTCAGTTTCATAAACTAAAATTGCTTGGAGTTTAATGAACTAATATTGACTGCAATTTAATGAAGTAATATTCCCTGCCGTTTAATGAACTAATATTGTCTGCATCACCATCATGCAGCATGAAAATAAACAAGACAAATCTGAAACAAGTGCAACGTTTGAAATACTTGGGCACAGTGATAACATCAGATGGAAGATGCACCACAGAAATAAAAAGCAGAATAGCTCAGGCCAAAACAGCATTTCAGAAAATGACAAATATCTTATGCAACAAATCTTTGTCAATAGAAGTGAGAAAGAGAAATCATCGATACTATATAGAACCAATTCTGACCTATGGAAGCGAGTAATGGACAATAGACAAACAAATGAAAAGACGATTAGAGGCCACAGAGATGGGATTTCTCAGACGAATGTTGAAAGTTCCCTGGACAGCTAAAAAGATCAATGAGAAAGTTCTCAAAGAGGCCAACACAAAAAGGGAGCTCTTAAAAAACACCAGGAAGAAGCAATAAACATTTTTTGGGCACATCATGAGAAGAGGAAAGTTGGAATACTTGGTTACAATTGGCAAAATAAAAGGAAAGAGAGATCGCGGACGACAAAGAGAGAAAATACTGGATAGCTTGGTGTCATGACATGGAAAACAGTCAACAACAGAGCTGATACGATGCACTGTGGATAGAAGAATGTGGAAGGACATGATCACCTACGCCAACCTGTACTGCGCATGATGATGATGAATATTGTCTGGAGTTTAATGAACTAATATTGCCTGGATTTTATTAAACTAATGTTGCCTGTAGTTTAATGACCTAATATTTCTTGCAGTTTAATGAACTAATATTGCTTGGAGTTCAATGAACTAATATTGCTTGGAGGTTAATGAACTAATATTGCCTGGATTTTATTAAACTAATATTGCCTGGAGGTTAATGAACTAATATTTCTTGCAGTTTAATGAATTAATATTGCCTGCAGTTTAATGAACTAATATCTCCGACAATTTAATGAACTAATATAGCCGACAGTTTAATGATCTAATATTGCCGACAGTTTAATGAACTAATATTGCCGACAGTTTAATGGTCTAATATTGCCGACAGTTTAATGAACTAATATTGCCGACAGTTTAATGATCTAATATTGCCTACAGTTTAATGAACTAATATTGCCTACAGTTTAGGGAACTAATATTGCCGACAGTTTAATGAACTAATATTGCCGACAGTTTAATGATCTAATATTGCCAACAGTTTAATGAACTAATATTGTCTACAGTTTAATGAACTAATATTGCCGACAGTTTAATGATCTAATTTTGCCTACAGTTTAATGATCTAATATTGCCTACAGTTTAATGAACTAATATTGCCTACAGTTTAATGATCTAATATTGCCTACAGTTTAATGATCTAATATTGCCTACAGTTTAATTATCTAATATTGCCTACAGTTTAATGATCTAATATTACCTACAGTTTAATGATCTAATATTGCCTACAGTTTAATTATCTAATATTGCCTACAGTTTAATGATCTAATATTGCCTACAGTTTAATGATCTAATATTGCCTACAGTTTAATGATCTAATATTGCCTACAGTTTAATTATCTAATATTGCCTACAGTTTAATGATCTCATATTGCCTACAGTTTAATGATCTAATATTGCCTACAGTTTCATCATCATCATCCTAATATTGCCTACAGTTTCATCATCATCATGTACCCTGCCGGTTGGCGTAGGCGATCATGTCCCTCCACAATCTTCTATCTACGGTGCATCGTATCAGTTCTGTTGTTGACTGTTTTCCATGCCATGACACCAAGCTATCCAGTATTTTCTCTCTTTGTCGTCCGCGATCTCTCTTTCCTTTCATTTTGCCAATTGTAACTAAGTATTCCAACTTTCCTCTTCTCATGATGTGCCCAAAAAATGTTGATTGCTTCTTTCTGATGTTTTTTTAAGAGCTCCCTTTTTGTGCCTACAGTTTAAGGAACTAATATTACCTACAGTTTAAGAAACTAATATTGCCGACAGTTTAATGAACTAATATTACCTACAGTGTAATGATCTAATATTGCCGACAGTCCTATTACGTAACATATCATTAAGTAACATATCATTACGTAACATATCATTACGTAACATATCACGTATTTCCTTGAGCTAATATATCCTGTAGTATCCGTTGATATACATATATAAATTGTATTTCCAAAGTTACATACTAGTGTATTCGTTGATATAAATATATCACTGTAACCGTTTATATATTTATGAGTAAAGAGCCCCTTCACGCAATTGTCATATAGATAATATGTTGTTAGTGACCATAAACATTACGTTCGGCAGATGATTTTTGAGTAAGAAGCTTTGATAATTCCGGGTTCTCATACCTGGCTCAAACACTCAGCTATGGGTTGTGTCTGCTACATATCCTCATCCCCCCCTCTCCCCCCCCACACACACACACACACGTAGCCAGCTGTCAAAGATCGTGGTTTGTTGCCAATTAACGAGAATCCTTTCTTCGTTATGTCTCGATCCTCGTATTTCAATACGAGGATCTGGTTGGTCTCGAGGCATGACGCCGGTCTCGAGACAGAGATGCTGTGAGTTCAAATTGTGGCTGCAACAGTTGGCATTTTGATTTCTCTTTTGATTTCTCTCGGTATCGATCACCCCTGATCACAGCAGCGAGACTCAGCTAGTAACGTGAATTACTCGTCGAAAGAAAAATTATGAAAATCTCCGTGGACAGAGTTATCCGCCTGTGGGGCGAGGGACGCCTGTGTGTACGGTTGCTTGGGAAAGACGGATTAACACGCAAAATGTAGTTCCTCATCGCTAGGAACTTCGCTAGAGGCGAAAGTTGGTGGACGCGAAAAAATAAAATAAATAAAAATATGTAAACTACTCAACCTGCGATTATATCATGATACATTGAAGAATAGAAAACATGCAATAACAAAGGGCAACAGAAGAGCGAAAGATGGATTGATGGAATATTAGGAACATTAGGAGACATAACAGCAGGAGAGACTAAGAGAACAGCAAAAGATGGATTGATTGAATATTAGAAACATTAGGAAACATAACAGCAGGAGAGGTCAACAGAAGAGCAAAAGATGGATTGATGGAATATTAGAAACATTAGGAAACATAACGGCAGGAGAGGTCAACAGAAGAGCAAAAGATGGATTGATGGAATATTAGAAACATTAGGAAACATAACAGCAGGAGAGGTCAACAGAAGAACAAATGATGGATTGATGGAATATTAGAAACATTAGGAAACATAACAGCAGGAGAGGTCAACAGAAGAGCAAAAGATGGATTGATGGAATATTAGAAACATTAGGAAACATAACAGCAGGAGAGGTCAACAGAAGAACAAATGATTGATTGATGGAATATTAGAAACACTTGGAAACATAACAGCAGGAGAGGTCAACAGAAGAACAAATGATGGGATGATGGAATATTAGAAACACTAGGAAACATAACGGCAGGAGAGGTCAACAGAAGAACAAATGATGGAATGATGGAATATTAGAAACATTAGGAAACATAACAGCAGGAGAGACTAAGAGAACAGCAAAAGATGTATTGATGGAATATTAGAAACATTAGGAAACATAACAGCAGGAGAGGCTAACAGAAGAGTAAAAGATGTATTGATGGAATATTAGAAACATTAGGAAACATAACAGCACGAGAGGCCAACAGAAGAGCAAAAGATGTATTGATGGAATATTAGAAACATTAGGAAACATAACAGCAGGAGAGGCCAACAGAAGAGCAAAAGATGTATTGATGGAATATTAGAAACATTAGGAAACATAACAGCAGGAGAGGCCAACAGAAGAGCAAAAGATGTATTGATGGAATATTAGAAACATTAGGAAACATAACAGCAGGAGAGGCCAACAGAAGAGCAAAAGATGTATTGATGGAATATTAGAAACATTAGGAAACATAACAGCAGGAGAGGCCAACAGAAGAGCAAAAGATGGATTGATTGAATGTTAGAAACATTAGGAAACATAACAGCAGGGGAGGCCAACAGAAGAGCAAAAGATGTATTGATGGAATATTAGAAACATTAGGAAACATAACAGCAGGAGAGACTAAGAGAACAGCAAAAGATGGATTGATTAAATATTAGAAACACTAGGAAACATAACAGCAGGAGAGGTCAACAGAAGAGCAAAAGATGGATTGATTGAATATTAGAAACACTAGGAAACATAACAGCAGGAGAGGTCAAGAGAAGAGCAAAATATGGATTGATTGAAATTAGAAACACTAGGAAACATAACAGCAGGAGAAGTCAACAGAAGAAGAAAAGATGGATTGATTGAATATTAGAAACACTAGGAAACATAACAGCAGGAGAGGTCAAGAGAAGAGCAAAATATGGATTGATTGAATATTAGAAACACTAGGAAACATAACAGCAGGAGAGGTCAACAGAAGAGCAAAAGATGGATTGATTGAATATTAGAAACACTAGGAAACATAACAGCGGGAGAGGTCAACAGAGGAGCAAAAGATGGATTGATTGAATATTAGAAACACTAGGAAACATAACAGCAGGAGAGGTCAACAGAGGAGCAAAAGATGGATTGATTGAATATTAGAAACATTAGGAAACATAACAGCAGGAGAGGTCAATAGAAGAACACAAGATGGATTGATAGAATATTAGAAAAACTAGGAAACATAACAGCAGGTGAGGCCAACAGAAGAGCAAAAGATGGATTAATTGAATATTAGAAACACTAGGAAACATAACACCAGCAGAGGTTAACAGAAGAGCAAAAGATGGATTGATGGAATATTAGAAACACTAGGAAACATAATACCAGCAGTGATTAACAGAAGAGTAAACGAAAGTTAACTATATGCCCCTTCAACTCTGTAAGGCAAATAAGAAGTAGAAGAATGACATGTGGTGCCTTACAGCCCAACTTGGGAACCGCTGAGTGCACCTAATTATAGCACTACAGACAAAAATGTCTTACATAACATGAGGTCGTCAAAATGCAATCATGACTTTTGGCTGCAAGTGCTGCCGCATGACAAAACAGTCGTAGAAATTAATGGCTAACGGCTGGCAAAACAGCGGGGAATAACGCTGTTGGATATAGCATGTGTCTGTGCAGTTTGGGTTTATAATCATGATGAGGTTATTGGCTATGGATATAAGGAACAAGGAAACTTCCGTGACAATAAAAGTTAAAACAGTAATGGATAGAGACTTTGATGATTGGAGGTTGTAGTACAGCGCGTTATAAGCACAACCGTCTATAATTTCCTTAGGCCTGCAGGCTGAGAGGGAATTCCCGGAAAACTTAAAACTATCGTGGTGTTTCCAGCTTTGCGAGCAGAAGCGGTTGTGGATAGAGTGAAGTCAGCTGTCCAGAGGTTCTATTGCTGAAAACGTCAGACCAGTTGGCGGATTTTCTGTTTTTTATTTTTTTATTTTCTGTCTGCGGGTCTTAGTAAATCTATAAATCTTGATTGATTGATTGATTCATTTATTCATTAATTTATTCATTCATTAATTTATTCATTAATTTATTCATTCATTTATTCATTCATTCATTTATTCATTCATTCATTCATTTATTCATTCATTTATTTATTCATTCATTCATTCATTTATTCATTCATTCATTCATTCATTTATTCATTCATTTATTTATTCATTTATTCATTCATTCATTCATTCATTTATTCATTCATTCATTCATTTATTCATTATTTATTTATTCATTCATTCATTTATTTATTCATTCATTCATTCATTTATTCATTAATTAATTTATTCATTCATTCATTCATTTATTTATTCATTCATTCATGCATTTATTCATTAATTTATTCATTCATTTATTCATTCATTCATTCATTCATTTATTCATTCATTTATTCATTCATTTATTCATTCATTCATTTATTCATTCATTCATTCATTCATTTATTCACTTCACTCTCGGTCTGAAGATGACAATTAGGGCGGAATGGTTCTCCACGATTGACGATCTACTGCTACTTCTAGTAGTTGTTGCGCACGTTAAGGAATCCTAGGCAGCTAAAAAGTCGAAAAGAGTAGCCCTTAATTAGCCGCTGCCCGGAGAGACATTTTTAAGGAAACACTACACATTCCAAGGGGGGATATGTCGGGACTAAAGTTGAGGATATGGCGAATATTATCTACAGTTTAGTGAACTAATATTGTCTACAGTTTAATGAACTAATATTGTCTACAGTTTAATGAACTAATATTGTGTACAGTTTAATGAACTAATATTGTATACAGTGTAATGAACTAATATTGCCTACAGTTTAATGAACTAATATTACCTACAGTTTAATGAACTAATATTGCCTACAGTTTAATGAACTAATATTGTCAACAGTGTAATGAACTAATATTGCCTACAGTGTAATGAACTAATATTGCCTACAGTTTAATGAACTAATATTGTCTACAGTTTAATGAACTAATATTGCCTACAGTTTAATGAACTAATATTGTCTACAGTTTAATGAACTAATATTGCCGACAGTTTAATGAACTAATATTGCCTACAGTTTAATGAACTAATATTGCCGACAGTTTAATGAACTAATATTGTCTACAGTTTAATGAACTAATATTGCCGACAGTTTAATGAACTAATATTGTCTACAGTTTAATGAACTAATATTGCCTACAGTTTAATGAACTAATATTGTCTACAGTTTAATGAACTAATATTGCCTACAGTTTAATGAACTAATATTCTGTTTACCCGCATCCCCGAGATCCCAGAAATGGGAGAATCCCGTAAAGATATTTCTGAACACAATGAAAGTAATGGATATACACATGAAAGAAGCATGAGACATGTCGCCATATTTGAGAGAAAAAACAAAACGCATTTTTCTGAAAGCCCATACCAATGCCATCGTCAGAGAAATGAATGAGAAAAGTTATGAGAATATTTTTTTTTTTTTTAGAAAGAAACGTAGTAGCTAATGAGGGTGAAAAAAATTATATAAAAAATCAAGTGAAGAAAAGCTACAATCAATAATTTATACAGTTCTCAATTACCCAATCTCCCGGTCCACTAATGCATAATACATTTATTCTGGGCCGCTGTAAGAAGTCCACTGACATATACATAATTAGTGTTTCTGTCTGTTCTTTTTCCTGCCTGTATTTCTATCTGTCTGTTTATTCATCCTACATGTTTTATATCGTCTCCATTTCTTCCTCTTCCAATAGGTTGCTGTTTAATTTTTTTCTGAATGCGTATTTTTTGTTGTTTCTGTTCGGTATTAGTGTTAGTATTTTAAATATATATATATGTCCGCATTATTTTTATATTTATGTCCGTTTTCCATTTTTATATTTATATCCGTATTTTTTAAAATTTATGTGCGTATTTTTTAAAATTTATATGCATATTTTTTATATTTATATCCGTATTTTTTTATATTTATGTCCGTATTTTTTTATATTTATGTCCTCACTTATTATATATTTGTGTCCGTGTTTTTTTTTATATTTATGTCCGTATTTTTCATATTTATATCCGTATTTTTTATATTTATTTCCGTATTTTTTATATTTATGTCTTCACTTTGTATATTTGTTTCCGTGTTTGTATATTTATATCCATATTTTTATATTTATATCTGTTTTTTATATTTATGTCCGCATTTTATATTTATGTCCGCATTTTATATTTATGTCCGTATTTTTTTATATTTATGTTCATATTTTATGTTTATGTCCGTATTTTATATTTATGTCCGTATTTTATATTTATGTCCGTATTTTATATTTATGTCCGTATTTTATATTTATGTCCATATTTTATATTTATGTCCGTATTTCTTATATTTATGCCCGTTTTTCCTTTTTTTAAAATAATATTTATGTCCGCATTTTTACACAGAAATAAAAAGTAGAATAGCTCAAGTCAAAACGTCATTTCAGAAAACAAAACACAACTTGTGTAACAACTCTATGTCAATAGAAGTGATAGAGAGAGTACATTGGTGCAATATAGAGCCAATTCTGGCCTATGGAAGCGAACCATGTACAGTAAACAAACAAATGAAAAGATGATTAGAGGCCGCAGAGACGGAATTTCTCAGAAGAATGTTGAAAGTTCTCTGGACAGCTAAAAAGACCAACTAGGAAATTCTCAAAGAGACCAACACAATAAGGGAGCTCATATGAAACACCAGAGTAAAATAAAACATTCTTTTAACACATCAAGAGAAGAGGAAAGTTGGAGTACTTATTTACAACGGGCAACATTCAGGGAAAGAGATCGCGGATAACAAGAGAGAGAGAGAGAGAGAGAGGGAGGGAGAGAGAGAGAGAGGGAGAGAGAGAGGGAGAGAGAGAGAGGGAGGGAGAGAGGGAGAGAGATCGCGGATAACAGAGAGAGAGAGAGAGAGAGGTTACTAGAGAGCTAGGTGTCATAGCGTGGAAAACAGTCAACAACAGAATTGATACAATGCACCTTGGGTAGAAGACTGTTTAAGGACAGGATCACCTACGTCAATCGATATGGCACATGATGATGATTTTTACAAACAGTTTATTTAGTTTATGTGTTGATTATATTCTTCTTATGTTCTTGTATTTTCTTCCTTTACCCCTTTTATCTTATTATTTTATGCACAATGCAATCCATTTTTGACAACAGAAACAAGAAAAACAGTTAAATGTTATGTAGAACTAGTTTTAACATATGGATGAGAATCATGGACAATAGGACCACAGACAAGAAAACCACTGGAGTCTGTAGAAATATGGTTTTACACAAGAATGTTGAGAATACCATGGACAGCTAAGAAGAGTAATGAAAACGTTCTCAAAGAGGTCAAAGCAAAAAGAGAGCTAATATCCAATATTAGGAAGAAACATCATTTTCTGGCCATGTAATGAGAAGAGAACAACTGGAATATATTGTAACAACTGGGAAAATTGAGGGACGAAGAGATAGATGGAAACAGAGAGAAAAGATACCAGACAGCTTAAGAGAATGGCTTGGCAGAAGGTCAACAACAGAAATGATAAATAACTGTCGAGATCGAAAATTGTGGAGAGACTTGATTACCTACGTCAGCAGGCATGGCACTTGATGATGATGATGATTTTATTCACTGCAGTTGACTTGAAGCATCGCGTGATATATGAGGAATGTATAATATAATGACTGAAGATGTAGTATTGCGTGTTCACTGAGTCACATCCCCGGCTTGCTGCCTGAGCTACTGAGTTTAGTGCTCAGTGCACACCGCGAGCTTTGTTTTCATATGGATCATGTTTCGATATTTCAATTGCTTACGATGAATGATGGTATGGTACGACAAGGACAGATTGATGTGTTCACCTTCTGTGCGGCTTCGCTTTATATCTTTGGCGTGTGCTGTGGCTGCTATGATGGGGACTGCAGCTACCTTTCTTTGCTTGGATCCATCAATAAGAATTAATTTGGATGATTCCACTGCCACGGGCCAGTTAAACAATAATGGATTTCTGTTGATTCCACTGCCACGGGCCAGTTAAACAATTATAGATTCATGTTGGTTCCACTGCCACGGGCCAGTTAAACAATTATAGATTTCTGTTGATTCCACTGCCACGGGCCAGTTAAACAATTATAGATTTATGTTGATTCCACTGCCACGGGCCAGTTAAACAATTATAGATTTCTGTTCGTTGGAGGTGATACCGATGCCTTCAACTAACTATACGTACTACAATTAGTCACATGGCCAGGGCATTCATCTGGTTAGAATCACAAGACTACACCCACGCATGTATACTGAGTGATTCGATGAGCATGATAAGAAATATGGAAGCGTAATCTGTAGGCAGGGAATGGGTAGAGTCATTGCAGAAGTAAAAATACGTAAAGTCACCTTTGTCTATGTCCCTGGACATGCGGGTGTACGAGGAAATGAAAGAGCGGACAGGTTGGCTAGCTGTGCTATTGTTGAAGACGGTCAACCAATGGATCGGGCGGACATCATGAATGCCCTCCGGGAAGTGGGAAGGACACAGGACTTCGATAACCATGAGTCCACGTCACTCCTTCGGATGAAAGAGATGGGAGTTAAGATGGGCACAGCCAGAAACGAGAAACTTAGTGGCCGTGTAAGAAGACTTATCAACCAACATAGAACTGGAGTCGTCAGTCGCTGGACACTGCGGGACTTGCTGAGGAGGGGATCTGAGCACCTATGGACATGTTCGGAGTGCAATGATGATGACCCGCAAATAGCTCAATAACTCAATTAGTTATAATCCATTTTAGTTGTAGTGTCGCTACTGGGTGTGTCTAGGCACTCCTATAATAGGAATATTTTGATTCTAGAATATGCCAACTTGGCACTCTTAAGCTGAACACTCGATGATGCTCAAGACAAGATAGAACAAATCCACACCATTTCAGATCAAATAGACCTCCAGATCAACACAACTAAAGCGAAAGTCTTGTAGATCACCAACAAAGCGATGTAATAGGGTAGGGAGTGTCTACCCATACAGCCCAATATACATACAGTCATTGAAGTGCGGCAATTGTTTTCCCTTCCTAGGTCTTAGAGCCGAAGATTAATCCGCGGAAATTTATAGAAGATAGTTTGAACTGACCAATCAGTGGCACGCTCAGCTTAGCGGCTACCAAAGGAACAATAGAAATAAAATAGTCCCGGACTGGGGAGAATTTTGAAAAAGGTAGAAGAGAGAGGAGAGGGATACTCTATGACCGGCAGTCGAATTGGCAAGTCGATATGTGCCACGAGACTTTTAAACACTGCTAGAGACTCACAGTATAGTTCTATTAGAACCTGGTGGTGATCATCCATCGGACTGTCCCCCAGATCCCTAGTTTAGAACAGAATTAATAGACGGCCACTTGACCAGACTGAGCGATTCATATGAAAGTTGTTTGTATTCGATATCGAGAAATTCTTGTTTGACTTTGCCCACGTGTCTGCTGTCAGAAAGATTGAAGGTGGGTCTGACCATGCCTGTCGGCGAACCAGTCTGAGGTACCGGAGATGCTGGTCAGTTTTGGAAGTCTCTTCCTTTGATGTGTTTGCTGATAAATGAATGTATGTGGTCTGTCACTGCCATATATTATCATTTAAATGGTGTCCGTGATTCCAGGATTCGAAAGAAGTGACGATGTCCAAATATTCAGACTGAGAAGACATCCCGTCACAGTTATTATTGACCCTGGAATTCAAAATGGTGTGAATGGGACTTCCGTTTCCAAGATGGTGGAACGAAGTTCATGTTCTCTCGATCGCTGCAGAAATTGCATTTGGGGACTGATTAATTTCGGCTCTCCAGTGCAATTTTCTGCGTTAAAGTCAAAATGATGTTCTACTTAACAAATCTGCGCCCATTAAGCGGTGTCGTACACACGGCAATATACCTTTTTGACAAGGCAAGAGTTGTGAATGCGACCTTCCACCGTCTGGAGTTGATCTGCGGTTTACGTCAACACATTGAGTGCTGTTCAATGGCAGTCGTTGAATTGTTTGACGCAAGCTATTTACATGTTAGAACTCATTAATGTGGACTGCTCCGTCAAGTCAGCCGAAGTTTTTTTTTTTCTCTTTAGGGACTTTGCGCCGTGTTTCGTTCGTTGTAGGCTGCATTCACTAAAAAAAATCGGAATCTATGGGTGCAGCCATTGTTGTGTGTGCTACGTCGTCACAATGGCTCATCGTATATTCCTAGACCGACCATACGGTACTGTTGAAAAGCGAAATAACGGATCTTTATTCATGACTTTCCATCACCGGGGGTGGCTCCTGGAGTTTTATGTTAGTCTGGATGGATGTTGTCTAGATTCAAGAGGGCTACTGGGAGATCGATGGTAGACATGCTTGCTGCTTGCTTGCTGCGTTCGATGACTAAAGGAGTACACCTCTTCATCATCCGTCCTTAAACGGACGTTAAGTGGGCGTGTCTGCGTTGTGTTGTGGCTTGCAGTATAATTGTGATATTTGCGCCTTTAGGCCCAACACATCCGACTTCAGCTCGACATTTTTGAGAACCAGGTTGTCTTCCCTCTTTGATCCCTACTTGCTTGGCCAGACTAGACAGGGTAGTTTGGTAATAGAGGCACCACTGAGAGGTGGAGCAGGGCCTGGATGGTTCTGATTCACCGATCCTGGCGCAAGCCATCAGCTGTGGGTCGCTGACAACTTTCAGCTCTGGTGCTGTGAGATGCGCCTTCGCTTCCGGGTAGACATGTGATTTTATCATTTCAATTTGTGGTTTATAATTTCACAAATTCACATTGCTGGTAGATCTTACGGTCTGTTGTTTGATGTGTGACTGGGATAATCCGACGAATAACTCGGAATTGGAGTCAAAAATGATGTCCTAACATCATCAAGCGCTATACATTTTTAAAAAAAATATGAAGATCGTCATTTTCATGAGGACGTGAACTTCCGGTCAATATGGTGGATAGGTGGCAGGAACCATTGAAGGCTACGTCTGAAAAGTGTTCCTTGTTGCAGTTTCCTCATATTCCAAGTGCGGCCTGTTGCAGGAGCTACTGAGTTAAGTGCTCTGTGCACACCGTGAGCTGTGTCTCATCCGTTTTGATCATGTTTCGATATTCCAATTTTTTTTTAATGAATGATGATATGACAAGGAACAGTTCACCTTTTGTGTGGTTTCGCCTTATGTCTTTTGTGTGTCGCCGTGTGTGCTGAGACTGCTATGATGAGGGGACTACAGCTACCTTTCTTTATTTAGGAGATGAGTTAGTAATTCGGATGATTCCACTGGCACGGGCGGTTGAGCAATTATGGATTTTAATTTGTTTGCAGTGATACCGGGGCCTTCCATAACCATAACCAATCCATAACCATAACCATAGTGTCAATATCTCATCAAAGTGCTTACTATATGCACATATCATATATTGACATGTATCATATGTTGACACCTTCATATACTGTTACCTAATACGTATATGTTTGAAACGACATAGATAATTTACATACATTATGTTAAGTTTATTGTTGATTATTGAGTGCTAATTGGTCATGTTATGGTTCACGTGATCTCTGTTTCACGCGAGATACCTAATAGTCCAGTTATAGCCCGGTTGTTTGCTTACAAAGGGAACCCGAGTCCCAAACAGACTGATTGTTTCAACGTTATTATTCAATTGTAATGGATCTAAACAGCCAACAACAGAACTGATACGATGCACTGTAGATAAAGAGATTGTGGAAGGACATGATCACCTACGACAACCGGTATGGCACATGATGATGATGAATGGATCTATCTAATGCTGGGCACGGAGTCAAACAGAGTGTGGCCTTACACTCGACAAAGGAACATCGCCATGTTTGTTCTTCACTCCTTAAGAGAAGAGGAGGGGAATGGGTGGAGCAGTGATGTATATGAAGAGAAGTGAGAAAGAGAATTTAACGGTGCTATATAGAAACAATTCTGACAGTAAAAGCGAATCATGGACAGTAAACAAACAAATGAAAAGACGATTAGAGGCCACGGAGATGGGATTTCTCCGAAGAATGTTGAAAGTTCCCAGGACAGCCGAAAAGACCAAGACCACACCAGGAAATTCTCAAAGAGGCCAACACAAAACCAAGCTCATAAGAAACATCAGAAAGAAACAATCAACATTTATCAGGCACATCATGAGAAGAGGAAAGTTGGAATACTTGGTTACAACTGGTAAAATACAGTGAAAGAGAGATCGCGGACGACAAAGACAGAAAATACTGGATATCTTGGTGTCATGGCATGGAAAACAGTCAACAAAGGAATTGATACGATGCCCAGTGGATAGAAAATCGTGGAAGGACATGATCGCCTACGCCAACCGGTATGGTACATGATGATGATAATATTTAATTTGTTTTTTAAGACATATAATTTCCTGTCTACAGTCTTGGCGGATTTTTGACGTTCACATACGTATGTTAGCACTGGCATCACGTTCCTATGTTAGCACTGGTATCACATCCCTATGTTAGCACTGGTATCACATCCCTATGTTACCACTGGTATCACATGTATATGTTAGCACTGGCATCACATCCCTATGTTAGCACTGGTATCACATCCATATGTTAGCACTGGTATCACATCCCTATGTTAGCACTGGTATCACATCCCTATGTTAGCACTGGTATCACATCCCTATGTTAGCACTGGTATCACATCCCTATGTTAGCACTGGTATCACATCCCTATGTTAGCACTGGTATCTCATCCCTATGTTAGCACTGGCATCACATCCATATGTTAGCACTGGCATCACATCCATATGTTAGCCCTGGTATCACATCCATATGTGAGCACTGGTATCACATCCATATGTTAGCCCTGGTATCACATCCCTATGTTAGCACTGGTATCACATCCATATGTGAGCACTGGTATCACATTCATATGTTAGCACTGGTATCACATCCCTATGTTAGCACTGGTATCACATCCATATGTGAGCACTGGTATCACATCCATATGTTAGCCCTGATATCACATCCCTATGTTAGCACTGGTATCACATCCATATGTGAGCACTGGTATCACATCCATATGTTAGCCCTGGTATCACATTCCTATGTTAGCACTGGTATCACATCCATATGTGAGCACTGGTATCACATCCATATGTGAGCACTGGCATCACATCCATGTGTTAGCACTGGTATTACATCCCTATGTTAGCACTGGCATCACATCCCTATGTTAGCCCTGGTATCACATCCATATGTAAGCCCTGGCATCACATCCATATGTTAGCCCTGGCATCACATCCATATGTTAGCCCTGGCATCACATCCATATGTTAGCTCTGGCATCACATCCATATGTTAGCTCTGGCATCACATCCCTATGTTAGCACTGGTATCACATCCATATGTTAGCCCTGGCATCACATCCATATGTTAGCCCTGGTATCACATCCCTATGTTAGCACTGGCATCACATCCCTATGTTTTGGCCTCTGGCATCACATCCATATGTTAGCCCTGGCATCACATCCATATGTTAGCTCTGGCATCACATCCCTATGTTAGCCCTGGCATCACATCCCTATGTTAGCCCTGGCATCACATCCATATGTTAGCTCTGGCATCACATCCATATGTTAGCCCTGGCATCACATCCATATGTTAGCTCTGGCATCGCATCCATATGTTAGCACTGGTATCACATCCATATGTTAGCTCTGGCATCACATCCATATGTTAGCCCTGGCATCACATCCATATGTTAGCTCTGGCATCACATCCCTATGTTAGCCCTGGCATCACATCCATATGTTAGCCCTGGCATCACATCCATATGTTAGCTCTGGCATCACATCCATATGTTAGCCCTGGCATCACATCCATATGTTAGCTCTGGCATCACATCCCTATGTTAGCACTGGTATCACATCCATATGTTAGCTCTGGCATCACATCCATATGTTAGCCCTGGCATCACATCCATATGTTAGCTCTGGCATCACATCCCTATGTTAGCACTGGTATCACATCCATATGTTAGCTCTGGCATCACATCCATATGTTAGCCCTGGCATCACATCCATATGTTAGCTCTGGCATCACATCCCTATGTTAGCCCTGGCATCACATCCATATGTTAGCCCTGGCATCACATCCATATGTTAGCTCTGGCATCACATCCATATGTTAGCCCTGGCATCACATCCATATGTTAGCTCTGGCATCACATCCCTATGTTAGCACTGGTATCACATCCATATGTTAGCCCTGGCATCACATCCATATGTTAGCTCTGGCATCACATCCCTATGTTAGCACTGGTATCACATCCATATGTTAGCTCTGGCATCACATCCATATGTTAGCTCTGGCATCACATCCATATGTTAGCCCTGGCATCACATCCATATGTTAGCTCTGGCATCACATCCCTATGTTAGCACTGGTATCACATCCATATGTTAGCTCTGGCATCACATCCATATGTTAGCCCTGGCATCACATCCATATGTTAGCTCTGGCATCACATCCCTATGTTAGCACTGGTATCACATCCATATGTTAGCTCTGGCATCACATCCATATGTTAGCTCTGGCATCACATCCATATGTTAGCCCTGGGATCACATCCATATGTTAGCTCTGGCATCACATCCATATGTTAGCTCTGGCATCACATCCATATGTTAGCTCTGGCATCACATCCATATGTTAGCTCTGGCATCACATCCATATGTTAGCTCTGGCATCACATCCATATGTTAGCCCTGGCATCACATCCATATGTTAGCTCTGGCATCACATCCCTATGTTAGCACTGGTATCACATCCATATGTTAGCTCTGGCATCACATCCATATGTTAGCTCTGGCATCACATCCATATGTTAGCCCTGGCATCACATCCATATGTTAGCTCTGGCATCACATCCCTATGTTAGCACTGGTATCACATCCATATGTTAGCTCTGGCATCACATCCATATGTTAGCCCTGGCATCACATCCATATGTTAGCTCTGGCATCACATCCCTATGTTAGCACTGGTATCACATCCATATGTTAGCTCTGGCATCACATCCATATGTTAGCCCTGGCATCACATCCATATGTTAGCTCTGGTATCACATCCATATGTTAGCTCTGGCATCACATCCATATGTTAGCTCTGGCATCACATCCATATGTTAGCCCTGGCATCACATCCATATGGAGGCCTCGGTAGCCTAGTTGGAGAGTCACCGACGTTCGACAACCCGTGTTCGGATCCCGCTGGAAGAAGTGTCAATTGTACTAGTGGTTGGAAAAAAAATACCCCGCGGTCGACCCTGCCGCTGGCAGAAATGGGTCAACCGGTATGGCACATGATGATCATAATGATGAATGGTATATATATATATATTGATGGACTGATGAGTCTAAAGGTGGAAAAGGGATCTGGTCGACCCGGAGTGGTTAGTGGGAACAGCTGGTGTAGCTATAATCAGCACCTTACAGGAACAGTCAGTCTGTATACGCTTCGAAAGTTGCTGGAAGCGACGGTGGATCGGATATGGGAATGTCCCGACTGCCGTGAAACTGATACCATGAATAGAATAAAATAAAATGGATCAATGACCGACCTACACTTTCCGATTGCTAATACAGGTCCCGGTACCGTGGACTCCATTTTTATGGAAACTGGTTTTCCCAACACGTTTTCTTCATTATACAGCAACGCCCAATAGTTACAATCTTCCTGGATAGATTAATCCTACAAATAAAGGATAAGTAGTTCTTGGGATATATTCTTCTTTTTCTGCATTTTCTTTCCTGCCTCATTTGCCTTTCAGCGTCGAGTGGAGATATAATTTGCAGTCTTTTGTGATTTTTTTCACTTCTGTTGCTATGTTTCCAAGAATTTATTATATTCCGTCAATCCATCTTTTTGTCATTTGTCAGCCCCTGAATCTGGTGTTCTCGCAACGTTTATTGAAGGCTCGTTGTATTGTGTTTTGATTTTTCTGCCCTATCACGTGGCCAAATTATTTTATCTGTTGTTTCCTTATATATTCTATGGCGAAAATTATTCCTAGCTTTTTTTCTCGATTTTTTTTGTGTTTCTGATCTTATCTCTCAGACTATTTCCTGTCATTCGTCTAACACATTTCATCTCTGTAGAGGTTATTTTTCTTATTGTTCTTGCATCTAGGGTCTAGAACTGGCATTGGTAGCACAACGTTGGGATGAAGATTGTATTGTAGAGTGCCCATTTTGACACAAGAGTTATTTCCTTGTTGGACAATAGTGGTGATAGCTGTCCTAAGCAGTTGGTCATTGAAAAGAGTAGGACAAAAATAGTCGCTGTCAAGGCAAAGTTGATAGGAGAAAAGATTTACCCAAAACGTCAACGCTTTCGACGATTAAAACATAAGGACAGCACTAAGTCAGGAAATGAAACAATGCACATCAACAATAACAAATAGTATATGGGGTTGTATGTAAAGCACCATCGAGTGCCATCTCCGCAACGAAGGTTGGCTACCATGGAGCGCCATTCTGCTCTGCCTCTTGCTTTGATGGTGCAGGTTGTCATAGGCTGGTTTGTCTATCTTTTGATGTTACTCGTCCATGTTAGTCTTGGTCTGTCTCTTTTACCTTGTATTTTCCCCTCCAGGATTACTTTTAGTAGGCTGTTGTGTCTTTTAACATGGCCCAAAAATCGCATTTGTCTTGTTTGAATTGTGTTTAGTAGTTCTCTTTTCATTTTTAATTGTTTTAAAGACTTCCTTTGTTTTCTTTTCCTTCCATCCAATTCTACCTAATCTTCTATATATCCACATTTCAAAGGCTTTAATTCTCTGTTATGTTTTCTATTCTAATGTCCATGTTTCTGCACCATGCAGGAATGTTGAGAAGATGGAACATTTTGCTATTCTTAGTTTTAGACCTGGTGTTATTTCTTCTCTTGTTAGTATGTTCTTCATGACATTAAAATTACTTTTTGCCATTCCTATTCTTTTGCTTATTTCAGTTTTACATTTTCCATCACTGGTTATAGTATGTCCAAGGTAGCTGTAGTTCTGAACTGTTTCCAGGACTATTCCTTCAATTTTGATATCCACTTGTGGGTTTTAAGTATTTTCTTTGTTTATAATCATAGTTTTAGTCTGTTTGATATTCATATCTAGTCCATATTTTTGCTTGTCATGTTTATTACATTAAGTAATTGTTGTAAATCGTTAGAATTTTCTGCTAGTAGTACAGTATCATCAGCATATCTCAGGTTATTGATTATCTTTCCATTAATCTGTAGGCCTGTCATCTCTTTGATGTTTTTAAAGATTTGCTCAGTGTATAGATTGAACAAGCTTGGTGATAGGATGCATCCTTGTCTTACTCCTCTTTTTATTTCAATGGGTGTAGAGAACTCTTTGTTATATTTTATTATTGCTGTTTGTTCCCAGTATAGATTACATATTAGTCGTTTGTCCATGTCATCTAGACAGAAAAAATATAAATAAGCTTAAAATGCTATTATATATCTAATGAAAGCTTTTGACGAAACGTTGGTGTTTACATTGTCTTTCCGTTAGTCTAGCTGCTCAATATAATTTATGTTTATTTTATAAATCAGAAAATATCTGCCTATATGGCGAGGGAGACCTGAGGACGCGGCTGCCAGTTGCGAATATAGGGAGATCAAAATTATGTGGGCGGAAAATTTAGTGTTAATGAACTTCGTTAGAGCTAAAGACGGCACAAACAAAAATACAAACAGGCAAACAAACATACAAACAAGGAAATACGCAAACAAAGAAACAACGAAATAAACAAACAAATTAAAAATAAACAAGCAAAATGCAAACAAATAAACATATAAACAAACAAAGTAACAACTAAATAAAGAAACAAATAAACAAGGAAATATACAAACAAACACCCACTTCCTCTTGTACCACCCACCACCATTCACATGTTTTTCCCTTATCTAATCTTTGACCACAAAATTCCAAATAAATCACACAAATGCCGATTTATAGACAGATTCTAACTTTCAAACGTAAATGTCCCGCTATCTCAAACGTCAAAGGATAATTTCCCCATATCCTAAGAATGTAATTCTAGGTTCTTTATGACCAAGATAAATAATCCCACCTGAGAGTGTTTCTCTTATTTCAATTTCTGATACTTAGAAACACTTAGAGAGGAAATTTTAAGACGCAAAATACGAAGATAAATGTTACCTTGAGAATATATGAAGGTACATCATCATGTGGCACACCGATTGATGTAGACGGTTATTCTTGTTTCCGCAGTATATGGTATCATTTATATTGATTGCTTTCATGCCACGACACCAGACCACAATCAGGTTACCATTTCCTTTTCATTTTGACCTCGGTCTGACACACAGGGGAAGACATTTTTATTTTCTTTAACATATTTCGATTATTTTTGTTTTGGATGTTTCCTTATGTAGGACTAGTTTTACTTACATATCCGTATGTGTGTGTGTTTTTTGTGTGTTCCTGCTGAAGGTCTATTGGGCCGAAACGTAGTTTAATCTGTGTCGTCTACTTATCACGTAAAGCTTCTAACATACCATTTTTTTTTATTTTTTTTTAAATTTTTCTACACCAGACTATCTAGTATCTTCTCTAGGTAGCTCAGTTGGCCGTGTGCTGTAGCTTTTGTTTACTGTGGCAATGCGGTGTGACTAGAAATTTGTGTTCGATCCTACTTCGGGCCGTCTGTTGTTCTTTGTTTTGTATTCTGTTGATTATTTGTGATTTTGTTGCCCCGAGTGTTGTAAACATACCACTTCCCCTTTAATGATTCGCTGATCTATCGCCTCGGAAGTCTCCCTCCATAATAATATTCATTTGTTATGATTTGTCTCTGGTATCTTCTCATTTTGTCATTCGCGATCACAGCTTGTGTTGTCTGCACAGGCTGTTACCCCCGCAGATTGTATTGACTTGTGACCCCAAACATCGGGGGAGATCTCAGCTCTTAGGAACTTGTTTGATGTGCAATGAGGATGATCTGTCGACTAAACTAAACTAAACTAAACTAAACTAAACTAAACTAAACTAAACTAAACTAAACTAAACTAAACTAAACTAAACTAAACTAAACTAAACTAAACTAAACTAAACTAAACTAAACTAAACAAAAGTAAACTAAACTAAACAAAACTGAACTAAACTAAACTAAACTAAACTAAACTAAACTAAACTAAACTAAACTAAACTAAACTAAACTAACTGAACTAAACTAAACTAAACTAAACTGAACTAAACTAAACTAAACTAAATTAAACCAAACCAAACTGAACTGAACTAAACTAAACTAAACTAAACTAAACTAAACTAAACTAAGGTAAACTAAACTAAACAAAAGTAAACTAAGCTTAAACTTTAACTTAAACTAAACTAAACTGAACAAAAGTAAACTAAACTAAACTAAACTAAACTAAATTGAACAAAAGTGAACTAAAATAAACTGAACAATAGTAAACTAAATTAAACTGAACAAATGTGAACTAAACTAAACTAAACTGAACAAAAGTAAACTAAACTAAACTGAAAAAAATGAACTAAACTAAAGTAAATGAACAAAAGTAAACTAAGCTAAACTAAACTAAACTTAAGAAAGTAACCTACACTAAATTAAACTGCACTAAAGTAAACTAAACTAAACTGAACAAAGTGAACTAAACTAAACTAAACTGAACTAAACTTTAAACTAAACTGTAAACTGAACGAAACCTAACTAAAGAGACAAAAATGTACATGAAAAATTGGAGAGTGATCTATATCCCAACGGAAGTATAATTAATAGACAAGAATAAAGTTAAAACTATAAAGAGATAAATCAGACATCGAGCATAAATAGAATGATAAATTGTATTTATAATTTTCTGGTTAAAAAAGTATCTCGATGATAAATTGGTTAGTGCGTTTGTTACGGAACAAAACTGTCAGGGTTCACTTCCTTGTAAAGGCGATACGCTAATGAGTTTCACCCAGCCTCTAAAAATGGGTACCTGAGAGTTTTCAGGGAAGTAAAAACGGCATAACATTCACGTTTGTTTATTTACATCTAAAAGTGGCATTTTGGTTCTAGCCTGGAAACTTTTGTCGCATTTATGGATAGAGATGTCTTTAGTCTAGTACATTCCCCTTAATATAACAAATCGGATATTGTGAGGAAGTGGTTTGAATTCATGAAATCAATCATCATCATCATCATCAAGTACCATGCTTGCTGGCTAGGTGATCATGTCTCTCCACAACTTTCGATCATGACAGTTATTTATCATTTCTGTTGTTGACCTTCTGCCAAGCCATTCTCTTAAGATGTCTGGTATACTTTCTCTTTGCTTCCCTCTATCTACTTCGTCCCGCAATTTTCCCAGTTGTTACAATATATTCCAGCTGTTCCCTTCTCATTACATGGCCAAAATATGACGATTGTTTCTTCATAATATATATATATATATATGTATATATATATATATATATAGTAATCCCTCAGTTATCGCGGTTAATAGGGACCAGAACCGACCGCGATAAGTGAAATACCGTGAAGTAGTGTCACCCTCTCATTGTTAACATACGTACATTTTTTGTGTTTGTATAATATCAATAAGTGTATATGAAACCATATAAGTGCATATGTTATCATTAGAACATTAAAGAATAGTTTCAAACACGTCAATAAAATATGAATAGTAGAAATAACAAACATAAAATAATGTGTTTTTTAAAATCATAAATCCTCAATTTGGAATGTTTGAACAATCTGCGATGTACTGAGGCCGTGATAAATGAACCGCGAAGTATCGACGGATGACTGTACATATATATATATATGGGAGCCGCTGTGGTTAGTGAACTGGACTTCAAAGGACAAGAGGTAGGGTTCGATTCCAAACGACGGCTTCCAGGTTCACCCAGCTTTTAATGGGTACCGGAATTTTTGTCTGGGAAGGTAAAGTGACACGGGCGTAATACCGACCACATTACCCCAAAAATCATGTGCCGAAGGTCTGTAAAATATATGGTCACTAACACCATATTCCCTATACGTCACTTGGCGTGACCGGGGGTACTTTACTTTTATATATATATAATCACACACAAGACGTCAAAGCTCAAGTAAATATTTACGCATGAATGATGTTTTGGTGGCAAATGTTTGTAACAAACAAAAAAAGATCAACGACTGCTAATTCTGTGAGTTCCAGAGAGATGCGATACTCATTTTTTAACCACAAAAGTATTTTATTTTTTTAATTTTAACCCGCAGCTTGTACTGATAACATTGAATGTATTATTGACGTTTTCCTGCTCATTTGTTTGTTTTAGTTGTTAGGATCATCATCATTGCATACCATTTGTTTGTTTTAGTTGTTAGGATCATCATCATTGCATACCATTTGTTTGTTTTAGTTGTTAGGATCATCATCATTGCATACCATTTGTTTGTTTTATTTGTTAGGATCATCATTGCATACCACTTGTTTGTTTAATTGTTAGGATCATCATTGCATACCATTTGTTTGTTTTAGTTGTTAGGATCATCATTGCATACCATTTGTTTGTTTTAGTTGTTAGGATCATCATCATTGCATACCATTTGTTTGTTTTAGTTGTTAGGATCATCATCATTGCATACCATTTGTTTGTTTTAGTTGTTAGGATCATCATCATTGCATACCATTTATTTGTTTTAGTTGTAAGGATCATCATCATTGCATACCATTTGTTTGTTTTAGTTGTTAGGATAATCATCATTGCATACCATTTGTTTGTTTTAGTTGTTAGGATCATCATCATTGCATACCATTTGTTTGTTTTAGTTGTTAGGATCATCATCATTGCATACCATTTGTTTGTTTCAGTTGTTAGGATCATCATCATTGCATACCATTTGTTTGTTTTATTTGTTAGGATCATCATCATTGCATTCCACTTGTTTGTTTAATTGTTAGGATCATCATTGCATACCATTTGTTTGTTTTAGTTGTTAGGATCATCATTGCATACCATTTGTTTGTTTTAGTTGTTAGGATCATCATCATTGCATACCATTTGTTTGTTTTAGTTGTTAAGATCATCATCATTGCATACCATTTGTTTGTTTTAGTTGTTAGGATCATCATCATTGCATACCATTTATTTGTTTTAGTTGTTAGGATCATCATTGCATACCATTTGTTTGTTTTAGTTGTTAGGATCATCATCATTGCATACCATTTATTTGTTTTAGTTGTTAGGATCATCATTGCATACCATTTGTTTGTTTTAGTTGTTAAGATCATCATCATTGCATACCATTTATTTGTTTTAGTTGTTAGGATCATCATTGCATACCATTTGTTTGTTTTAGTTGTTAGGATCATCATTGCATACCATTTGTTTGTTTTAGTTGTTAGGATCATCATTGCATACCATTTGTTTGTTTTAGTTGTTAGGATCATCATCATTGCATACCATTTATTTGTTTTAGTTGTTAGGATCATCATTGCATACCATTTGTTTGTTTTAGTTGTCAAGATCATCATCATTGCATACCATTTATTTGTTTTAGTTGTTAGGATCATCATTGCATACCATTTGTTTGTTTTAGTTGTTAGGATCATCATTGCATACCATTTGTTTGTTTTAGTTGTTAGGATCATCATTGCATACCATTTGTTTGTTTTAGTTGTTAGGATCATCATAATTGCATACCATTTGTTTGTTTTAGTTGTTAGGATCATCATTGCATACCATTTGTTTGTTTTAGTTGTTAGGATCATCATCATTGCATACCATTTGTTTGTTTCAGTTGTTAGGATCATCATCATTGCATACCAGGCCAGTCCATAGGTGCTCGACATCCCCCACCCACCACCCTTTGAGAATCTCAACAAAAACGTGGGAGAATCCTGCCCCATGTGCACGAACTCCGTAGCACGGCCTAGGAACCACGGTTTGGGTAGTTTGTGGAGATAATTTTGCCCGAGCGGCGGCCATATCTACGTCCTACTCTTTTCATCCTTTCAATGCCAATGGCTCTTTTAACGTGCGCGAGTGCACACAACACCTCCTGTTTTTTGCCGCTGTTCAAGAGGGCTAGACATCGGATCTGACTACCCAGAGAGGGCTAGACATCGGATCTGACTACCCAGAGAGGGCTAGACATCGGATCTGACTACCCAGAGAGGGCTAGACATCGGATCTGACTACCCAGAGAGGGCTAGACATCGGATCTGACTACCCAGAGAGGGCTAGACATCGGATCTGACTACCCAGAGAGGGCTAGACATCGGATCTGACTACCCAGAGAGGGCTAGACATCGGATCTGACTACCCAGAGAGGGCTAGACATCGGATCTGACTACCCAGAGAGGGCTAGACATCGGATCTGACTACCCAGAGAGGGCTAGACATCGGATCTGACTACCCAGAGAGGGCTAGACATCGGATCTGACTACCCAATAGCTCAGGGGAAAGGTCAAGTTATAAAGAAACCGAGCATTAACTTTTTTTCCGTTTTGAAAAAAAATGACCGCTTGTGGTGTGCTTTGAACCCTGGTCATCCGGTTGTTCAGCCGATGTCGTACCTCTATACCACACACCCCTTCACCCTCCTCACCCACCTCAACCACAATGTATGTTTTATCATTATGGACAATAATAAACGAGCAAATCAACTATAGTAACATTGACAAACAACTGTAACTGGATCCGATCGTATCAGCAAATATATACCGCTGGTTATTTAGTTATACAAATATAATAGCTACAAATGAATCACACAACAAACAACACACACAACCAACAATGTACAGAATAAGCAACACACACAACCAACAACACACACAACCAGCAACACACACAACTAGCAACACACACAACTAGCAATACACACAACTAGCAATACACACAACTAGCAACACACACAACTAGCAACACACACAACAAGTAACACACACAACCAGCAACACATACAATCAACAATGTACAGATTTAGCAAGACACACAACTAGCAACACACACAACAAGCAATACACACAACGAGCAACACATATAACAATCAACACACACAACTAGCAACACACACAACAAGCAGCACACACAACCAGCGACACATACAATCAACAATGTACAGATTTAGCAACACACACAACTAGCAACACACACAACCAGCAACACATACAACAAGCAACACACACAACTAGCAACACACACAACCAGCAACACAAACAACCAGCAACACACAACTAGCAACACACACAACCAGCAACACATACACCCAGTAACACACACAACAAACAACACATACAATCAACAATGTACAGATTTAGCAACACACACAACCAGCAATACACACAACCAGCAACACACAATTAGCAACACTCACAACCAACAACACACAACCAGCAACACACAACTAGCAACACATACAACCATCAACACACAACTAGCAACACACACAACCAGCAACACACACAACCAGCAACACACAACCAGCAACACACATAACCAGCAACACACACAACCAGCAACACATACAACCAGCACACCACAACTAGCAACACACACAACCAGCAACACATACAACCAGCAATACACAACTAGCAACACACACAACCAGCAACACATACAACCAGCAACATACACAACAAACAACACATACAATCAACAATGTACAGATTTAGCAACATACACAACCAGTAATACACACAACCAGCAACACACAACTAGAAACACTCACAACCAACAACACACAACCAGCAACACACAACCAGCAACTCACACAACCAACAAAACACACAATTAACAACACACAACTAGCAATACACACAACCAGCAACACACACAACCAACAAAACACACAACCAACAAAACACACAACCAACTACTCACGCAACCAACAACACACACAACCAGTAGCACACACAACCAGCAACACACACAACCAGCAACACACAACCAGCAACACACACAAACACAACACACACAACTAACAAAACATACAACCAACTACTCACGCAACCAACAGCCCACATAACCAACTACACAAACAACCACCAACCCACATAGCCAACTATCCACGCAACCAACTACCCACACAAGTGGAACACAACCAACAACAGCCGCAACAAAACCCACACAACTAAAAACCCGCGCAACTCACTCAACCATCAATACACGCAACCAGCAACACACATCACCAACAGTTCACACAACCAACAACACACACAACCAACAACCCACACAACCAACAACACACACAACCCACACACTATCAACAATTACTACTACCTGAACAACAGGCAAGAAAAAAAAAGCAACCTAGAAAAAGAATAATAAACAAATTCTAAGGGAAAAAAACGAGACAGACAACAAGCCAAACAAACAACAAGTCTGCAAACTGTTTCTCTACTCGCACGGCTGTTTATTACTGGTCCTTTAGTTGCCTCGCCGACTTGATCATAAAAAGGAAAAAAAAACCCCGAAATTTGAAGATTTCATTGTAAATTCAATTCAATTTATCATTTGCATCAATTTTTCTGCCTTATTTCTCTCTCTCTCTCTCTCTCTCTCGCTCTCTCTCTGCGATCAGGACTCAATCAGAGTAGGATTCCAGACTCTCACATGAAGTCAGCTGTCAGGTTAAGTGTGTTGATCGCCCCACAGACAGAACATCACAATTAGAGTCTGCCAGATCCACTCTGATTGAACACCCGTTAAAACGTTGCATTGTGTTCTGCGCCTGTGGCCCAGTGCATCCGATTTCAGCCAGCATTTTATTCAGGTTTGCATTCCTTAGCCTTTGATTGTCCCCAATCTTCCTGCAAGGCAGCAGATTGTCTTTTCTGTAGGGGGATTCTGCATGCCTTATTTGAAAGACATGGATACCTAGGGATTGAATATTCCATACTACAAGGTTTACTATTATTAAAATAAAGCAACAAATAAAACTGTCTTTGCGGCACTTAGTAACAATGCTGATGTATGTCGGGGGACTCACAGGAGAGCCAATCTGATTCATTATTAATAAATTTCAAAAATGTATTTTTCATAAGATCGAATTCTTCTTCGTCTTCTACCTTTTTAGCTCCAGTGGAGCATAGGCTTTCAACAAACACTTTCCAAGTTTCATTCTGTTTTTTGCCATTCTTTTAAGATCATTCCATGTCTTCCCCATCATCTTCATCTCTGCTTTTATCTGTCTTCTCCAAGAATTCCTTGGTCTTCCTCTTTGTCTTTTCCCCTGGGGATTCCAAAAAAGGGCCTGTTGTGTAATACTATAAGATCGAATTAGTAAAATAATATTGTGCATACAGGCAGTCGTGTCCATGCAGCTCTACAAATTGATATCAATATAGTTCTGCTATTGTCGTAAGTTATTTATAATATTTACGGCGATTCATGATTATACAAAGAAATTACAACGGTGGTTTTCTGTTGCCTTCCGTCGGTTTGTTTACAGTTGACTCCGCTAGCCTTTGACTAAAAAGTCCCACCCACAAGGCAGTGGGGTTGTTTTACTTCGGGGTACCCTCCCTTAGCCTTTTACTCTCCCGAGCTTACCTGCAAGGCAGCCACAGGTTGTACTGTTTACTGTATACAGTAACAGGTAAAATTACCTGACCTGACATGAAAGCCTAAACGTAGACAGCAAAGGTCTAAGAATAATAAAGAACATGTACTGGCAACAAACAGCGGCCATAAGAACTGGAAACCAATTGAGAATGTTTCAACAAATAAAACAGGGTGTTAGACAAGGTTGTGTGCTGTCACCAGATTTGTTTAATATTTATAGTGAGATTATTTTAAGATCCATAAGGGACATGCCTGGAATAACTATAGGAGGTCATAATATAAATAATCTAAGCTATGCTGATGATACAGTCTTAATCGCTAAGGGTGAAAATGAGTTACAAGAAATGTTGGACATTATAGTGGAAGAAAACAAAAATAAAGGACTCAGCCTTAATAGCAAAAAGACAGAGGTAATGGTAGCAACAAGAAAAAGACATCACCTCAGTGCAAAATAAAGACAAGTAGAACAATATTAAAACAGGTAAATGAATTTAAATATTTGGGAACTTTGTTAACCTCAGACGGAAGATGTACAAAAGAGGTGAGATGCAGAATGGCTCAGGCAAAAGCAGCTTTCCAAAAAATTAGGAAGATACTATGCAATCCATTTTTGACAATGGAAACAAGAAAAAGAGTTCTTAAATGTTATATAGAGCCAGTCTTAACATATGGATGCGAATCATGGACAATAGGACAACAGACAAGAAAATTACTGGAGTCTGTAGAAATGTGGTTTTACAGAAGAATGTTGAGAATACCATGGACAGCTAAGAAGAGTAATGAAAACGTTCTGAAAGAGGTCAAAGCAAAAAGAGAGCTAATTTCCAAAATATTAGGAAAAGACAATCATTATTTTTGGCCATGTAATGAGAATGGAACAGCTGGAATATATTGTAACAACTGGAAAAATTGACGGACGAAGAGATAGAGGCAAGCAAAGAGAAAAAATAACAGACAGCTTAAGAGAATGGCTTGGCAGAAGGTCAACAACAGAAATGATAAATAGCTGCCGAGATCGAAAATTATGGAGAGACATGATCACCTACGCCAGTAGGCCCGGTACTTGATGATGATGATGATTGTCGTAAGTATTAATGTATATAGTTGTGTCTTGACAGACTGTTGGTAGCAAGCAATCATGATAAGTCAGTAGTTTGGTCAAATATTCGTGTCTTATGCTGTTTTACTGAGCAGCTTCTCTCGTGGATGAATCTGGTGATATTTAATAGACAGATTCCGTGGCAGATGAACAAAATGTATTCGTGGTCCCTGGCCTCGTCTTCCTTTACCTGCAACTTTTGTCTTTTGATTATGATACCAGCACTGCATCGAAGTTGCGGTGCCGTTTTCTTTGTGTGTGCTCTTCATGTGCTACGATCTGCAGCTAGATTTTCCCAGTTTCTTTCACTGATAAAAAAAATTGCCTCAAGGAAGTCCTGCAAACATCCTTATATCTCAGCACTGGTCTGCCCTCTGGTCTCTTTCCATCCTTATGTTCGCCATACAATATTTGTTTGGGAATACGATTGTTTGCAAATCTTCTTACATGGCCCAACCACCTTAGTCTACGACTCCTATGTGTTGCCATGATGGATGGGAGTTTGGCTCGTTGTAAGACATTAGAGTTAGTTACTTTGTCCTGCCATGATGGATGGGAGTTTAGCTCGTAAGACATTAGAGTTAGTTACTTTGTCCTGCCATGATGGATGGGAGTTTGGCTCGTAAGACATTAGAGTTAGTTACTTTGTCCTGCCATGATGGATGGGAGTTTGGCTCGTAAGACATTAGAGTTAGTTACTTTGTCCTGCCATGATGGATGGGAGTTTGGCTCGTAAGACATTAGAGTTAGTTACTTTGTCCTGCCATGATGGATGGGAGTTTGGCTCGTAAGACATTAGAGTTAGTTACTTTGTCCTGCCATGATGGATGGGAGTTTAGCTCGTTGTAAGACATTAGAGTTAGTTACTTTGTCCTGCCATGATGGATGGGAGTTTGGCTCGTAAGACATTAGAGTTAGTTACTTTGTCCTGCCATGATGGATGGGAGTTTAGCTCGTTGTAAGACATTAGAGTTAGTTACTTTGTCCTGCCATGATGGATGGGAGTTTGGCTCGTAAGACATTAGAGTTAGTTACTTTGTCCTGCCATGATGGATGGGAGTTTGGCTCGTTGTAAGACATTAGAGTTAGTTACTTTGTCCTGCCATGATGGATGGGAGTTTGGCTCGTAAGACATTAGAGTTAGCTACTTTGTCCTGCCATGATGGATGGGAGTTTGGCTCGTAAGACATTAGAGTTAGTTACTTTGTCCTGCCATGATGGATGGGAGTTTAGCTCGTTGTAAGACATTAGAGTTAGTTACTTTGTCCTGCCATGATGGATGGGAGTTTGGCTCGTAAGACATTAGAGTTAGTTACTTTGTCCTGCCATGATGGATGGGAGTTTGGCTCGTTGTAAGACATTAGAGTTAGTTACTTTGTCCTGCCATGATGAATTGGAGTTTAGCTCGTTGTAAGACATTAGAGTTAGTTACTTTGTCCTGCCATGATGGATTGGAGTTTAGCTCGTTGTAAGACATTAGAGTTAGTTACTTTGTCCTGACATGATGGATGGGAGTTTGGCTCGTAAGACATTAGAGTTAGTTACTTTGTCCTGCCATGATGGATGGGAGTTTAGCTCGTTGTAAGACATTAGAGTTAGTTACTTTGTCCTGCCATGATGGATGGGAGTTTAGCTCGTTGTAAGACATTAGAGTTAGTTACTTTGTCCTGCCATGATGGATGGGAGTTTGGCTCGTAAGACATTAGAGTTAGTTACTTTGTCCTGCCATGATGGATGGGAATTTAGCTCGTTGTAAGACATTAGAGTTAGTTACTTTGTCCTGCCATGATGGATGGGAGTTTGGCTCGTTGTAAGACATTAGAGTTAGTTACTTTGTCCTGCCATGATGAATGGGAGTTTAGCTCGTTGTAAGACATTAGAGTTAGTTACTTTGTCCTGCCATGATGGATGGGAGTTTGGCTCGTAAGACATTAGAGTTAGTTACTTTGTCCTGCCATGATGGATGGGAGTTTAGCTCGTTGTAAGACATTAGAGTTAGTTACTTTGTCCTGCCATGATGGATGGGAGTTTGGCTCGTAAGACATTAGAGTTAGTTACTTTGTCCTGCCATGATGGATGGGAGTTTGGCTCGTTGTAGGACATTAGAGTTGGTTACTTTGTCCTGCAATGATAGATGGGAGTTTGGCTCGTTGTAAGACATTAGAGTTAGTTACTTTGTCCTGCCATGATGAATGGGAGTTTAGCTCGTTGTAAGACATTAGAGTTAGTTACTTTGTCCTGCCATGATGGATGGGAGTTTGGCTCGTAAGACATTAGAGTTAGTTACTTTGTCCTGCCATGATGGATGGGAGTTTAGCTCGTTGTAAGACATTAGAGTTAGTTACTTTGTCCTGCCATGATGGATGGGAGTTTGGCTCGTAAGACATTAGAGTTAGTTACTTTGTCCTGCCATGATGGATGGGAGTTTGGCTCGTTGTAGGACATTAGAGTTGGTTACTTTGTCCTGCAATGATAGATGGGAGTTTGGCTCGTTGTAAGACATTAGAGTTGGTTACTTTGTCCTGCCATGATAGATGGGAGTTTGGCTCGTTGTAAGACATTAGAGTTGGTTACTTTGTCCTGCCATGATGGATGGGAGTTTGGCTCGTTGTAAGACATTAGAGTTAGTTACTTTGTCCTGACATAATGGATGGGAGTTTGACTCGTTGTAAGATTAGAGTTGGTTACTTTGTCCTGCCATGATGGTTGGGAGTTTGACTCGTTGTAAGACATTAGAGTTGGTTACTTTGTCCTGCCATTTGATGTAGATAATCTTGTGAAGGCAAGAAGTTTTAATCTAGAACAGTTCAACAGTAATCAACACAGCTAACAATATCAACAGGGGCTAGCACAAGAACGACGCCGGCCTCCCATCGGGAAGAACCCGGGTTCAAAGCCCACCGGTGGTAATTTTCTTGTCAAAAAAAAATATAAATAAATCCGTGGTTTCTTTATGACGTCAGTCTCCCCTGACTTCTTGGGTAGTAAGACCCGGTGTCTAGTCCTCTGGAGTGATGGCAAAAAATATGAAGTCCCGTGTGCACTCGCACACGGTTAAAGAACCCTTGGGAGTTAAAATCGAAAAGAGTAGGCCAAAAAAAGGCCGCTGCCCGTGCAAAATTGCCAGCAAAAACCTCAAACCGTTGATTCAAGGCTGTGCTACGGAGTTCGTGCACGTGGGACGGGATTCTTCTTTGATTTTCTCGATGACTTTCGAGAGGAATTTCAGAGGACCTATAGGTTTGTCCGGTGTGCAGTGACAATGATCCTAACAGCAAATAAACGAACAATATATATATAACCACCAACACACAATCAACAACACACACAACCAACAAATCACACAACCAACAACACACACAACAAGCAAACATAACCAACAACACACACAACCAACAACACACACAACCAACAACACACACACAACCAACAACAAACACAACCAACAACACACACAACTATTGTGTTACAATTTGGAGCCACCCCTTTACAAAAGCAGCTTAAAGATTAAAAGGGATGTAGAATTCTCAAATCATCCTCACTGCTATTTACATGCCAGTTTCTAGATCCGTGTCTGAAAATGCACTTTAACATTATAATAAATAGATGTGCTCGACGCTGTAAGGCACGCTAGGAAAGGAGGATGAAGTGGTAGTAGAAGAGCATTTGAAAAAATGCGGTTTTGACCGCTACAGTAATAAAAATAACAGAAACAATAGTAAGATGGGGTCACAAAGAAATAAACTATCATAACTTTATCAATCGCCATCTTGTTTCATCTGTGCTAGAACGGCTGGCTACAATGTGGCGGGATTTTACTTTGTCTCTTGTCTTACACTGTCATAGGTTCTCCTGTCTCTTGTCTTACACTGTCATAGGTTCTCCTGTCTCTTGTCTTACACTGTCGTAGGTTCTCCTGTCTCTTGTCTTACACTGTCATAGGTTCTCCTGTCTCTTGTCTTACACTGTCATAGGTTCTCCTGTCTCTTATCTTACACTGTCATAGGTTCTCCTGTCTCTTGTCTTACACTGTCATAGGTTCTGCTGTCTCTTGTCTTACACTGTCATAGGTTCTCCTGTCTCTTGTCTTACACTGTCATAGGTTCTGCTGTCTCTTGTCTTACACTGTCATAGGTTCTCCTGTCTCTTGTCTTACACTGTCATAGGTTCTCCTGTCTCTTATCTTACACTGTCATAGGTTCTCCTGTCTCTTGTCTTACACTGTCATAGGTTCTGCTGTCTCTTGTCTTACACTGTCGTAGGTTCTCCTGTCTCTTGTCTTACACTGTCATAGGTTCTCCCTCCAGTCTCTTGTCTTACACTGTCATAGGTTCTCCTGTCTCTTGTCTTACACTGTCATAGGTTCTCCTGTCTCTTGTCTTGATGGTTCACACTGTCATAGGTTCTGCTGTCTCTTGTCTTACACTGTCATAGGTTCTCCCTCCAGTCTCTTGTCTTACACTGTCATAGGTTCTCCAGTCTCTTGTCTTACACTGTCATAGGTTCTCCTGTCTCTTGTCTTACACTGTCATAGGTTCTCCTGTCTCTTGTCTTACACTGTCATAGGTTCTCCAGTCTCTTGTCTTACACTGTCATAGGTTCTCCTGTCTCTTGTCTTACACTGTCATAGGTTCTCCAGTCTCTTGTCTTACACTGTCATAGGTTCTCCTGTCTCTTGTCTTACACTGTCATAGGTTCTCCTGTCTCTTGTCTTGATGGTTCACACTGTCATAGGTTCTGCTGTCTCTTGTCTTGATGGTTCACACTGTCATAGGTTCTCCTGTCTCTTGTCTTGATGGTTCACACTGTCATAGGTTCTCCTGTCTCTTGTCTTACACTGTCATAGGTTCTCCTGTCTCTTGTCTTACACTGTCATAGGTTCTCCTGTCTCTTGTCTTACACTGTCATAGGTTCTCCTGTCTCTTGTCTTGATGGTTCACACTGTCATAGGTTCTGCTGTCTCTTGTCTTGATGGTTCACACTGTCATAGGTTCTCCTGTCTCTTGTCTTGATGGTTCACACTGTCATAGGTTCTCCTGTCTCTTGTCTTGATGGTTCACACTGTCATAGGTTCTGCTGTCTCTTGTCTTGATGGTTCACACTGTCATAGGTTCTGCTGTCTCTTGTCTTACACTGTCATAGGTTCTCCCTCCAGTCTCTTGTCTTACACTGTCATAGGTTCTCCAGTCTCTTGTCTTACACTGTCATAGGTTCTCCTGTCTCTTGTCTTACACTGTCATAGGTTCTCCTGTCTCTTGTCTTACACTGTCATAGGTTCTCCTGTCTCTTGTCTTACACTGTCATAGGTTCTCCTGTCTCTTGTCTTACACTGTCATAGGTTCTCCTGTCTCTTGCCTTACACTGTCATAGGTTCTCCTGTCTCTTGTCTTGATGCTTCACACTGTCATAGGTTCTGCTGTCTCTTGTCTTGATGGTTCACACTGTCATAGGTTCTCCTGTCTTTTGTCTTACACTAACGTAGGTCTTGCAGTCTCTTATCTTACACTGTCATAGGTTCTGTTGTCTCTTATCTTACACTGTCATAGGTACTGCTGTCTCTTGCCTCTTACACTGTCATAGGTTCTCCCTCCAGTCTCTTGTCTTACACTGTCATAGGTTCTCCCTCCAGTCTCTTGTCTTACACTGTCATAGGTTCTGTTGTCTCTTATCTTACACTGTCATAGGTACTGCTGTCTCTTGCCTCTTACACTGTCATAGGTTCATCTGTCTCTTGTCTTACACTGTCATAGGTTCTCCCTCCAGTCTCTTGTCTTACACTGTCATAGGTTCTCCTGTCTCTTGTCTTACACTGTCATACGTTCTCCTGTATCTTGTCTTACACTGTCATAGGAACAGGCTGTCATAAATTGACTTGTCCATCTTTTGATGTTACTCGTCCATGTTAGTCTTGGTCTGCCTCTGCCTCTTTTACCTTGTATTTTCCCTTCCAATGTTACTTTTAGTAGGCTGTTGTGTCTTTTAACATACCCAATAAAATTCATTTGTCTTGTCTTAATTGTGTTGAATAGTTCTCTTTTTATTTTCAGTTGTTTTAAAACTTCATCGTTTGTTTTCTTCCATCCAAATTCTACCTCTTCTATATATCCACATTTCAAAGGCTTCCATTTTCTGTTCTGTTTTCTTGTCTAATGTCCATGTTTCTGCACCATAGTATGTCCCAGGCAGTTGTAGCTCTGGACTGTCTCCAGATGTATTCCCTCAACTGTGATATTTAATTGTAGGTCTTGATAATTTTCTTTGTTTATGATCATAGTTTTAGTCTTTTTGATATTCATTTCTAGTCCATATTTTTTGCTTGTTGTGTTTATCACATTAAGTAATTGTTGTAGGTCTTTAGGATTTTCTGCTAGTAGAACAGTATCATCAGCATATCTTAGGTTATTGATTATCTTTCCATTAATGTTTAGGCCTGGTATCTCTGAGATGTTTTTAAAGATTTGCTCAATGTATAGATTGAACAAGCTGTGTGATAGGATGCATCCTTGTCTTACTCCTCTTTTTATGTCCATGGGTGTAGAGTTCTCCTTGTTATATCTTATTATTGCTGTTTGCTCAGTACAAATTACATATTAGTCGTATGTCTGTGTCGTCTAGATTTATATCCTTTAGGCAGTCTATGAGTTGGTTATGGTGTATTCTATCCAAAACCTTGGTGTAGTCTATAAAGCAGGCATATATTGGTTTGTTTACTTCTGTGTACTTTTCAATCAATGTTTTCATGCTAAATATGGCTTCTTTTGTGCCACTCTTTTTCCTGAATCCAAATTGTTGCTCATCTAATTCAGTATTGATTTTATTCTGAATCCTTCCCTGTATAACTTTTAGTAAAATTTTTGTTATCTGGCTCATTAGGCTTCATCATCATCATCATCACCGAGTGCCTTCTCCGCAACGAAGGTTGGCTACCATGGAGCGCCATTCTGCAATTCAACTGCACCATTCTTTTTAGGCAATGCAGTGAAAGTTGATGTTTTTAGATTGTTTGGTATGTATCCTGTATGGTATATGTCATTGCATATGTCTGTGATCACTTCGATGCCAAACTCTTCTAGAGCATGTATCATCTCTATCTGTATATTTTCAGGTCCTGCTGCCTTTCCCCTTTTCATAATTTTATCGCTTTTTCTACTTCAGATTTCAGGATTTTATAGTTGTATGTACATTTTATGTCTGGCTTTTTGTCCCTTTCGTCATGAAATAATTCTGTTATATATTCCTGCCATTTATCGATTATATCTTTGTTGTCTGTTAGCATTCTTCCCTCTTTGTTTGCAATACATCCGTTTCCTGCAGCTTTTTTGTCTTTATTAGTCATTCTCTTTATTTCTGTGTGCATCTCTCTTAAGTTTTGTTTACTTTCCATAGTTTCGACTTCTAGACATCTTTGGTTGAGCCAGTCTTATTTTGCCTTTTTGCACATTCTCCGTATTTCATTGTCTATATCCTTGTATCTGGCAGTGTTTTTTTGCTTGTCTTCTTTCTTCCATTTTTTCTAAGATTTTGTCAGTTTTCCATTTTTATTATTTATAATATTAGTTCGTTTTCTGGCTTTTTTCTTGCTCTGTCTATCTGATTTTTCCATGTCATTCTGTGATTCATGGTTCGCACAAGGATACAAGAAGCAATATGAGTACATGATCTCTGGACTATTGTGAAGTGACGCAAACTGGAATTGTTTGGTCACGTGTCTCGATCGCCTGGCCTGGCAAAGACAACTATAAATGGAAATGTAAAAGAAGCGACAAGGAGAAATATGTAGAGAAAGAAATAGGAAAATGACATCAAAGAATGGATAGGTCTCGACTACGCAGTCTAAAAATATTCCCCAAGATTGAGATAAATGGAAAATGTTGATGAAGTATGTCAGTGGTGCTGCAACGACCGCTAAGGATTTCTGGGAGATGAAGAAGAAAAGAGGAGGAATTAATCCCCCCCCCCCCCCTCTCAGTATATCCCTCATTCTACATTCTGAGAGACAGGCGCGCTTACACAAAAAAAAAAAGAAAAGAAAACTTTGATTTCGCATTACTTTGATTACACCTGCCTGTGAAAATAAACCTTACCTGGCCGCAAGCACGTGATAAATCACACACAGGTGAGCATTGAGTCAATATGAAAGTGTATAAAATCACACAGCCAAGAATCACGCACTGAAACACACAATATTTATCACACGTAATAGTTAATAGTTTCCACAGGAAATTCGCGTTATCACAAACTTGGTACTCGGTGTTTAAAGTAAACACTGTGAATATCACAGAAAATGTGATAGCCGGTGGATCACAATCAAGTGTCTTTAGCTAAGGGACAAATTCCCCCATTAGACGAGTCGTGTCACTTTCCACACTCGTCTGTTGAACCACTCGCATTCTCCTCGCCGGATTGAACGTTTCCTGAGCTCGCTAATTAGTATGGTGCTCCGAATGGGTAATCAATTGAGAATATTGGCTTTCTTCTACACTGTTAGTAAAGTAAAGTACCCATTTCACGCCAAGTGGCGTATAACAAATATGGTGTTAGTGACCATACATTTTACAGACCTTCAGCACATGATTTTTGGGTAATGTGGTAAGCATTACGCCCGTGCCGCTTTACTTTCCCAGAAAAAAATCGGGTACCCATTTAAGGCTGGGTGAACCCGGGAGCCGTCGGTTGGGATCGAACCCTACGTATTAAAAAAGTAAAGTACCCCCGTCAAGTCCAAGTGGCGTATAGGGAATATGGTGTTAGTGACCATACATTTTACAGACCTTCAGCACATGCTTTTTGGCGTAATGTGGTCAGCATTACGCCCGTTTTTTTTTCTACACAGGCATCTATTAAAGAAAGTTTGATTCTTCCTGACTGTCATTTTTATCGTTCTCCATGTTTTGCGGCCATATAAGAAGACTGATTTATCTTTAGAGTTGAGTAATTTTATAGTTCACCAGGGCTAAACCTCACCAGACACCAGGGCTACAACTAAGAACAGCAAAATGTTATATCTTCTCAATACTCCTGTATGGTGCAGAAACATGGACATTAGACAAGAAAACAGAACAGAAAATTGAAGCTTTTGAAATGTGGATATATAGAAGAATATGTAGAATTGGATGGAAAGAAAAGAAAACAAACGATGCAGTCTTAAAACAACTAAAAATGAAAATAGAACTACTAAACACAGTTTAAACAAGACAAATGCGATTTTTGGGCCATGTTAAAAGACACAACAGCCTACTAAAAGTAATATTGGAAGGGAAATTACAAGGTAAAAGAGGCAGAGGCAGACCAAGACTAACATGGACGAGTAACATCAAAAGATGGACAAATCAACCTATGACAACCTGCACCATCAAAGCAAGAGACAGAGGCAGACCAAGACTAACATGGACGAGTAACATCAAAAGATGGACAAATCAACCTATGACAACCTGCACCATCAAAGCAAGAGACAGAGCGGAATGGCGTTCCTTGGTAGCCAACCTTCGTTGCGGAGATGGCTCTCGATGATGATGATGATGATGAATTATATTTTTGGACTTAATTTAATTGGATGTGCCTATATGTTTCCTTGTGTAATGAAGGCTCCTCTTGCTAGTTATCTTCTTATTTTTGTATCATTCTCTGTTCCTTCTTCTGTGTTTATATTACTGCCTAAATATATGATGCTACGTCTGTTTGGTTATTGCAAATTGCTCCCATTTTTAGTAAAATCTGTATGTTGAGTTCTAACTATCCGAGAGGGATAGGCATCGGATCTCACTAACAAAGAGAACAGGGAAGAGTAACGTCATAAAGAAACAACAGATTAATTTTTCCTATTTTTGAAAAAAAAAAACCACCCCTACTTCTGGTGTGTTTTGAACCCGGTTCCTTTCTGTCCTAAGGCCCCGACACTCTACCTTTAAATACCCACCTCCCTTTTAGTATCGTTTTTTCGTGTTGTTTGTACGTGTCGTTTGTAAATGTTGTTTGTACGTGTCGTTTGTAAATGTCGTTTGTACGTGTCATTTGTAAATGTCGTTTGTACGTGTCGTTTGTAAATGTCGTTTGTACGTGTCGTTTGTAAATGTCGTTTGTACGTGTCGTTTGTAAATGTCGTTTGTACGTGTCATTTGTAATGTCGTTTGTACGTGTCGTTTGTAAGTGTCGTTTGTACGTGTCGTTTGTAAGTGTCGTTTGTACGTGTCGTTTGTAAATGTCGTTTGTACGTGTCATTTGTAAATGTCGTTTGTACATGTCGTTTGTACGTGTCGTTTGTAAATGTCGTTTGTACGTGTCGTTGGTCAGAAATCTACTTTTAAAGTGCTGACCACAGTTGTCCGTATATCTTTCTGTGTTTATTTTTCCTCTTTGACGGTACACGCGTGGCTGTCATATTTTACACTTTTTTTTTATATTTGTGTAACGAGTTTTAACTACTGAAATACCAGCCACACATAAATATTACATTCACATCAAATCTGACGTTGTGTGTGTGTGGCTGCCATACATAAATATTACATTCACCACAAATATGACGTTGTGTGTGTGTGTGTGTGGCTGCCACACATAAATATTGCATTCACCACAAATCTGACGTTGTGTGTGTGTGTGTGTGTGTATGTGTGTGTGGCTGTCATACATAAATATTACATTCATCACAAATATGACGTTGTGTGTGTGTGTCGCTGCCACACATAAATATTACATTCACCACAAATCTGAAGTTGTGTGTGTGTGTGGCTGCCATACATAAATATTACATTCACCACAAATCTGACGGTGTGTGTGTGTGGCTGCCAAACATACATAAAACATTCACCACAAACATGACGTTGTGTGTGTGTGGCTGCTATACATAAATATTACATTCACCACAAATCTGACGTTGTGTGTGTGTATGTGTGTGGCTGCCATACATAAATTATACATTCACCACAAATCTGACGTTGTGTGTGTGTGTGGCTGCCACACATAAATATTACATTCAACACAAATCTGACGTTGTGTGTGTGTGTATGTGTGTGGCTGCCACACATAAATATTACATTCACCACAAATCTGACGTTGTGTGTGTGTGTGTGTGTGACTGCCATACATAAATATTACATTCATCACAAATATGACGTTGTGTGTGTGTGTCGCTGCCACACATAAATATTACATTCACCACAAATCTGACGTTGTGTGTGTGTGTGGCTGCCATACATAAATATTGCATTCACCACAAATCTGACGGTGTGTGTGTGTGTGTGGCTGCCATACATAAATATTACATTCACCACAAATATGACGTTGTGTGTGTGGCTGCCACACATAAATATTACATTCACCACAAATCTGACGTTGTGTGTGTGTGGCTGCCATACATAAATATTACATTCACCACAAATCTGACGTTGTGTGTGTGTGTGTGTGTGTGTGTGGCTGCCATACATAAATATTACATTCACCACAAATCTGACGTTGTGTGTGTGTGTGTGTGTGTGTGTGCCTGCCATACATAAATATTGCATTCACCACAAATATGACGTTGTGTGTGTGTGTGTGTGTGTGGCTGCCACACATAAATATTACATTCACCACAAATATGACGTTGTGTGTGTGTGTGTGGCTGCCACACATAAATATTACATTCACCACAAATATGACGTTGTGTGTGTGTGTGTGGCTGCCACACATAAATATTACATTCACCACAAATCTGACGTTGTGTGTGTGGCTGCCACACATTGAAACCACTTCAATAATATTTCAGCCTTAACTCTTTCCGTACGTTTAGCCGCACAGTGCGTCACTCACAGTTTGATTAGTGTCAACTTTCATAAAACCATATTCCTTTTATATGCCTTGTATCATCTTGGTATTCCTCTTCCTCTTCTGCTTCTACCTTTTTAGCTCCCAGTGGAGCATAGGTCTTCAACAAACACTTTCCAAGTCGTTCTGTCTTTTGCCATTCTTTTAAGATCATTCCATGTCTTCCCCATCATCTTCATCTCTGCTTCCATCTGTCTTCTCCAAGAATTCCTTGGCATTCCACTTTGTCTTTTCCCCTGTGGAATCCAAAAAAGGGCCTGTTGTGTAATACTCTCAGTTGGCTTCGGTAGTGTGTGTCCTATTCAGCGCCATCGTCTTCGCTGTATCTCCGCCGCGATAGCTCAGTGGTTAGTGAACTGGACTACCACGGACAAGGGGTAAGGTTCGATCCCAACCGACGGCTTCCGGGTTCACCCAGCCTTAAATGGGTACCGGATTTTTTTCTGGGTAAGTAAAGCAGCACGGGCGTAATACTGACCACATTACCCCAAAAATCATGTGCTGAAGGTCTGTAAAATATAGGGTCACTAACACCATATTTCCCCATACGCCACTTGGCGTGACGGGAGTACTTTACTTTACTTTTATTTGAATCTTAGTATTGGTGAAATCTAATCCCCTCTTTAATTATGTGCAAATTCAAATATAATATGTTAAGTATCAGATAAATATAAACATGTAGAGTAATATTTAAGAACATGAAAGTTTTGTCTTCTCTAGGAACTCGTTGTCTTCCTCTTTGTCCAGCTGTAGAGATACAGACAGAAGCAGAGATGAAGATGATGGGGAAAATATAGAAGGATCTTAAACGAATGGCAAGAAATAAAATGACTTGGAAAGTGTTTGTTGAGGACCTATGCTCCACAGGGAGCTGAAAGTGTTTGTTGAAGACCTATGCTCCACAGGGAGCTGAAAGTGTTTGTTGAGGACCTATGCTCCACAGGGAGCTGAAAGTGTTTGTTGAAGACCTATGCTCCACAGGGAGCTGAAAGTGTTTGTTGAGGACCTATGCTCCACTGGGAGCTGAAAGTGTTTGTTGAGGACCTATGCTCCACAGGGAGCTGAGAATGTTTGTTGAGGACCTATGCTCCACAGGGAGCTGAGAGTGTTTGTTGAGGACCTATGCTCCACAGGGAGCTGAGAGTGTTTGTTGAGGACCTATGCTCCACAGGGAGCTGAAAGTGTTTGTTGAGGACCTATGCTCCACAGGGAGCTGAGAGTGTTTGTTGAGGACCTATGCTCCACAGGGAGCTGAAAGTGTTTGTTGAGGATCTATGCTACACAGGGAGCTGAAAGTGTTTGTTGAGGACCTATGCTCCACAGGGAGCTGAAAGTGTTTGTTGAGGACCTATGCTCCACAGGGAGCTGAGAGTGTTTGTTGAGGACCTATGCTCCACAGGGAGCTGAAAGGTAGAAGAAGAAGAATCTCTACAGCTCATCATCATCATCGAGTGACCTCTCCGCATCGAAGGTTGGCTACCATGGAGCGCCATTCCACTCTGTTTTGCTGGTGCAGATTGCCATAGGCTGATTTGTCCATCTTTTGATGTTACTCGTCCATGTTAGTCTTGGTCTGCTTCTGCCTCTTTTACCTTGTATTTTCCCTTCTAATATTACTTTTATTAGGCTGTTGTGTCTTTTAACATGACCAAAACATTTCCATAGCTGAATTGATAAAAACTGTCCGTACTGAAAGAGTTAAGAATGAGGGGAATGTAGTATACTAAGGTCATCAGTATTCACCTATGATGTAACATTTCCAATATTAGAATTAATATGTCACTTTTAGATGAAAACAAACGACTGTGAAATACTCATCACGTGATCAAAACAGCCCTTGAAATCGCTCAATGACTCGACAACATCCTGGCGCTACACCCCGCGCGGCGTGGTGTCTCTCCGATCGTCAACAAATAAACTCAAGGTAACAATTGATAGACGCTCTTGAGAAAGATGAGTCAAAGAATGTAAATGTTGAAGGAGAAGAGAAGACGGGATACATTCGGCAGGTTTGTTCTAAGAATAGACACAAAGGATGATGACGTCATTTGCTATGGGAAATGCTTTGGTAAATGGGAAGATTCGATCGGAGAAATGTCAGTTTTATTCGGGAAAATTCGGTTCCCTTTTTTTCCAATCACTTTTCTCTGCCCTGATTTTGTAGTGAAGAAATATTTGCAATTAGGAGTGGAAGGTTGTGGGTTGAGGTGTGGGATGTGGGAGTATTGGTGAGTGTGGGCGTGAGGTGGGTGGGGTTGGGATGCTCGTGCGGAGAGAGACAGAACAAGAAAAAAGGGAGAAGGAGAACGAAAAAATAAAGAGTAAAAAGAGTGAGTGAAATAAATAAAGAATGAATGAGAGAGGAAGAGGGAGAGAAGTAAAGGAGAGAAAAGGAAAGATTAAGAGAGAGAGAAAGAGAGATAGAATATGAGAGAGAGTGTGCAGGAAAGCAGGAAAGAAAGAAAAAAGACAGAGAGATAGACAGTGAGATACATGGAGACATATATAGATAGAAAGAAATGAGTGAGTTAGAAAGAGAGATAGGGAGGGACAGATAAAGAGACATGTTGATAGATAGATAGATAGATAGATAGATAGATAGATAGATAGATAGATAGATAGATAGATAGATAGATAGATAGATAGATAGATAGATAGATAGATAGATAGATAGATAGATAGACAGACAGACAGACAGACAGACAGACAGGCAGACAGACAGACAGACAGACAGACAGACAGAGAGACAGATAGATAGATAGATAGATAGATAGATAGATAGATAGATAGATAGATAGATAGATAGATAGATAGATAGATAGATAGATAGATAGATAGATAGATAGATAGATAGATAGATAGATAGATAGATAGATAGATAGATAGATAGATAGATAGATAGATAGATAGATAGATAGATAGATAGATAGATAGATAGATTAAAGTCTTGAATTTCTTCGTCCATCTATCAATCTCAGCTCCTCTCTCTATCCCAGACACCCTCCTCCATCTCTTACCCTGCTCCCACACAACCGATCCCACATAAAGCAGCAACAATCAACACACAAACCCACACCCACTCACACTGACCAGATAATTAAAAAGACAGTCGGTCAAGCACATTAAATATTTACAACACAGTTTTCCCAATTCCTAGTGGATTTACAATAGAGCTGAGATGCAGAATGGCTCAGGCAAAAGCAGCTTTCCAAAAAAATGAGGAAATTACTATGCAATCCATTTTTGACAATCGAAACAAGAAAAAGAGTTCTTAAATGTTATATAGACCCAGTCTTAACAATATGGACGTGAATCATGGACAATAGGACAACAGACAAGAAAATCACTTGAGTCTGAAGAAATATGATTTTACAGAAGAATGTTGAGAGTACCATGGGCAGCTAAGAAGAGTAATGAAAACGTTCTGAAAGAGGTCAAAGCAAAAAGAGAGCTAATTTCCAATATTAGGAAGAAACAATCATCATTTTTTGGCCATGTAATGAGAAGAGAACAACTGGAATATATTGTAACAACTGGGAAAATTGAGGGACGAAGAGATAGAGGGAAATAAGGAGAAAAAATACCAGACAGCTTAAGAGAATGGCTTGGCAGGAAGGTCAACAACAGAAATGATAAATAGCTGCCGGGATCGAAAATTGTGGAGAGACATGATCACCTACGCCAGTAGGCCCGGTACTTAATGATGATGAGTGGATTTACCGAGTCCATACACAGTGACGGGACCAAAATGACAAAACTGACCTCTAGTGAGGGTAGGTAGAACTGGATGGAAAGAACAGAAAACAAATGATGACGAGTAAATGCAACTCTCTTACAGTGTAAATGCAATGGCAACTGTAATGTCGTAAATACAATTTAGAAATGTAAAGAGTAAAATTAAGATCAAAGATAAAAAAGTAAAACAAGTAGAAGAATTCAAGTATTTAGGTACAATGTTCACAGAAGATGGAAAACTAGACAGAGAAATTGACATGAGAATATAAAAAGCAAATGCTGTCACATACCAGCTTTCACCATTGCTAAGACATCCAAACATTTCTATGCCAGCTAAACAACAAATGATAAATAGCATCTTCATACCAACTTTGTGATATGAAAGTCAAACATGGACCCTTTCTAAATCACTTTTAAGAAAGATCAATACATGTGAGATGTGATGCTTGAGAAAAGTAACAAACAACACAAGAAGAGATAGAATACCAAATGAAACCATAAGAAAAATAGTAGGAACAAAACCCTGCCAAGAATATATAGAACAACAACAACTTAAATGGTTTGGCCACCTGGTCAGAATGAGTCCTCACCAATCACCATCAAGGGCGTTCTACTCGAGAATGCATGGAAAAAGACCAAGAGGAAGACCCAGAAGAAGATGGATAGATGCAGTAACAGAGACATGTAACAACAAAGGAAAATCACTAATTCAGACAGTTCGAGCAGCTCAAGAACGACAAATGATATAAACCACGACACATTTTCGGTGTCAGTGAAAAGAGAAAAGAAGAGGTAGAAGAAGGAGAGAAGAAGAAGAAGAAATAGTAAAATATAAAAAAAGACTAAAACTATGATAACAAACAAAGATAATACTCAAAACCTACATGTGGATATTAAATTTGAATGATTAGACTGGAGACAGTTCTGAGCCACAACTACCCTGGACGTTCTATAACCAGTGATGGAAAATGTACAACTGAAATAAACAAATGAATCATCATCATCATGTGCCATACCGGTTGGCGTAGGTGATCATGTCCTTCAAAATCTTCTATCTACAGTGCATCGTATCGGTTCTGTTGTTCACTGTTTTCCATGCCATGACACAAAGCTATCCAGTATTGTCTCTCCTTGTCGTCCGCGATCTCTCTTTCCTTTTATTTTGCCAGTTGTAACCAAGTATTCCAACTTTCCTCTTCTCATGATATTCCCGAAAAATGTTGATTGTTTCTTTCTGATATTTTTTAAGAGCCCCCTTATCAGAAGAATAGGAAATGCAAAAAAAATTTTAGTGCCATGGAAATTATACTAACATCAAAACAGATAGTCACATCTCCTATCTTTGTGTGTGCATGTCCGTGTTAGTCACCTCTAGTGACTCGGGCAGATAGTGCTCGTAAACCTGGGACGGCCGACCATCTAAGGGCAGAATCCCCCTACAGAAAAGGTCATCTGCTGCCTTGCAGGAAGATTGGGGACAATCAAAGGCTAAGGAAAGCAAACCTGAATAAAATGCTGGCTGAAATCGGATGCACTGAGCCACTGGCGCAGAACACAGTGCAACGTTTTAACGGGTGTTCAATCACAGTGGATCTGGCAGACTCTAATTGTGATGTTCTGTCTGTGGGTGCGATCAACACACTTAACCTGACAGCTGACTTCATGTGAGAGTCTGGAATCCTACTCTGATTGAGTTCTGATAGCAGAGAGAGAGAGAGAGAGAGAGAGAGAGAGAGAGAGAGAGAGAGAGAAAACAAATAACAATACGTAATAATAACGATAAGAATATCAAAAAGTTACATTTTCTCAACATTCCTGTATGGTACAGAAACATGGACATTAGACAAGAAAACAGAACAGAGAATTGAAGCCTTTGAAATGTGGATTTATAAAAGATTAAGAAGCATTGGATGTAAAGAAAAGAAGAGAAATGATACTTGATGAGAGATCACAGCAGATGGGACTAAAAATAAAAAGATATAAGACCAATATTATGAGAATTAATGCAGTTGGCAATAACCAAATAAAAATAGAAGAAATACCTCTACTAGACGTACAATCTTACATATATCTGGACATTAATATAGACAAAGAGGGAGGAACAGAAAATGATACCAAAATTAGGATATCAAAAGCAAGAGGAGCATTTTATTGCACTGAGAAACATATGGAAGTCCAAAGAAATTAGGTTAAATGTTAAAACAAAAAATTTCAACTGCAATGTTAAGTCAGTCTTATTCTATAGCAATTAAGCATGGAGAACAACAAAAATGACAATCATAAAGATACAGACTTTCATTAATGGATGCTTACACAGAATAAAAGGATGAAAATTGCAGGACAAAATCACTAACATAGAATTATGGAAATGTACCAGTCAAATACCAGTGGATAAAGAGATACAGCGAAGACGATGGCGCTGGATAGGACACACACTACGGAAGCCAACTGAAAGTATTACAAAACAGGTCCTTTTTTGGAATACCCAGGGAAAAAGACAAAGAGGAAGACCAAGGGATACTTGGAGAAGACAGATAGAACAGAGATAAAGATGATGGGGAAAACACGGAATGATCTTAAAAGAATCGCAAGAAACAGACTTAGAAAGTGTTTGTTGAAGACCTATGCTCCACAGGGAGCTGAAAGTGTTTGTTGAAGACCTATGCTCCACAGGGAGCTGAAAGGAAGAAGTAGAAGAAGCAGCATTGGATGGAAAGAAAAGAAAACAATGTCGTCTTAAAACAAAAATGAAATGAAAACTACTAAACACAATTCAACAAAATATAAAGGGAATTTTTGTTAAGCATGTTCAAATACACAACAGCCTATTAAAAGTAATCTTGGAAGGGAAAATACAAAGTAAATGAGGCAGAGGCAGACGAAAACTAACATGAAAGAGTAATATGAAAAGGTGGACATGGCGCTCCATGGAAGCCAACCTTCCATGCGGAGACGGTACCCAATGAATGGCGCTCCATGGTAGCCAACCTTCCATGCGGAGACGGTACCCAATGAATGACGATCCTTGGTAGCCTACCTTCGATGTGGAGACGGTACCGTATGAATGGCGTTCCATGGAAGTCAACCCTCGATGCGGAGACGGCACTAAATGAATGGCGCTCCATGCTAGCCAACCTTCGATGCGGAGACGACACCCAATGAATGGCGCTCCATGGTAGCCAACCTTCGATGCGGAGACGACACCAAATGAATGACGCTCCATGGTAGCCAACCCTCGATGCGGAGACGGTACTAAATGAATGGCGCTCCATGGTAGCCAACCCTCGATGCGGAGACGACACCCAATGAATGGCGCTCCATGGTAGCCAACCTTCGATACGGAGACGGCACTCAATAAATGACGCTCCATTGTAGCTAACATTCGATTCGGAGACCGCACATAATGATGATGATGATGACTTCCATTAGGACGAAATGTAAACAAGACTCGTGGATTTTTCGTTTTAATTGAGCCAACGATGGGAAATGTACGGTAAATAATGAGTGGTTTGCTCGTCAACAAAGGGGGAGATAATTTACTGGTTGATATAAGCGTGAATGGTCTACAGCTGGTGTTAATATAGAATAGAGACAGATAATTTGTGTGGGTTGGAGTGTGTGAGGGGTCGAACTGTGGGAGTGGCTATACAATATGGCTATTATATTGTGGGGGTGTTATGTTGAATATCGATGACAATAAAAGAGGAACAATAATGTTTGTTGGTGGTGGGAAGATAACATAAAAATGTGATATCGTGTGGAGGATGCGGCATAACAGTTGTGTAACAGGTAGGGATAGGGGGCATATATGTTGAGTAACAGTTACAGATGGGGGCATATATGTTGAGTAACAGTTACAGATGGGGGCATATATGTTGAGTAACAGTTACAGATGGGGGCATATATGTTGAGTAACAGTTACAGATGGGGGCATATATGTTGAGTAACAGTTAGAGATGGGGGCATATATGTTGAGTAACAGTTAGAGATGGGGGCATATATGTTGTGTAACAGTTAGAGATATGGACATAAAGATTGTGTAACAGTTAGAGATATGGACATACAGATTGTGTAACAGTTAGAGATATGGACATACAGATTGTGTAACAGTTAGATATATGGACATAAAGATTGTGTAACAGTTAGATATATGTACATACAGATTGTGTAACAGTTAGATATATGGACATACAGATTGTGGCACAGTTAGAGATATGGACATAAAGATTGTGTAACAGTTAGAGATATGGACATACAGATTGTGTAACAGTTAGATATATGGACATAAAGATTGTGTAACAGTTAGATATATGGACATACAGATTGTGTAACAGTTAGAGATATGGACATACAGATTGTGGCACAGTTAGAGATATGGACATACAGATTGTGTAACAGTTAGAGATATGGACATAAAGATTATGTAACAGTTAGATATATGGACATAAAGATTGTGTAACAGTTAGAGATATGGACATAAAGATTGTGTAACAGTTGAGATATGGACATAAAGATTGTGTAAAAGTTATAGCTATGGACATAAAGATTGTTTAACAGGTAGATGTTGGTTCGTATGTGTAATGTAACAAATAGCGATCCTCCACCATTACGCACGCATATACTGATGATGGCACGCATATATTGATGACGGCACTTACATACTGATGATGGCACGCATATATTGATGACGGCACGTATATACTGATGACGGCACTTATATATTGATGACGGCACTTATATACTGATGATGGCAAGCATATATTGATGACGGCACTTATATACTGATGATGGCACGCATATATTGATGACGGCACGTATATACTGATGATGGCACGCATATATATTTGACGGCACGTATATATTGATGACGGCACGTATATACTGATGATGGCACGCATATATGGATGACGGCACGTATATATTGATGACGGCACGCATATATTGATGACGGCACGTATATACTGATTATGGCACGCATATATATTTGACGGCACGTATATACTGATGATGGCACGCATATATTGATGACGGCACGTATATATTGATGACGGCACGTATATACTGAGGATGGCACGCATATATGGATGACGGCACATATATATTGATGACGGCACGTATATACTGATGATGGCACGCATATATTGATGACGGCACGTATATACTGATGATGGCACGCATATATTGATGACGGCACGTATATATTGATGACGGCACGTATATATTGATGACGACACGTATATATTGATGACGACACGTATATACTGATGAGGGTACGCACATATTAATAACAATACGTACATTTTTAAATTCACCATCAACTACTGGGCCTGCTGGTGTAGGTGATCATGTCTCTCCACAATTGTCGATCTCGACAGTTATTTATCATTTCTGTTGTTGACCTTCTGCCAAGCCATTCTCTTAAGCTGTCTGGTATCTTTTCTCTTTGCTTCCCTCTATCTCTTCGTCCCTCAATTGTCCCAGTTATCACAATATATTCCAGTTGTTCCCTTCTCATTACATGGCCAAAAAATGATGATTGTCTCATCCTAATATTGGAAATTAGCTCTCATTTTGCTTTGTCCTCTTTCAGAACGTTTTCATTACTCTTCTTAGCTGTCCATGGTATTCTCAACAATTTTTTGATTACGAAACGCATATATTGATGATGATCCGCATATAATGATTGACGATGTGCACATATTAATGATGCGACACCACATAGGCAGTGCAATACGTTCACTTTCTACTACTTTTTATGTAAGATTTAAAAAAAATTTTTTCGTTCGTCAGCTTTTACCTCAGGCGAAGTCCCTAGAGACTAGGAACTGAATTTTCCGTGTTAATCTATTTTTCCCTGGCAGCTGTGTGCACAGTAGTCCCTCGTCGAACAGGCAGGAAACTCCGTCTTCGGAGGTACTCATATTTTTTCCGTGGATTAGTAATTAACCGTTCTAACCGGGCCTCGCTGCTAAGACCAGGGGTGGTTACCTCAGAGAGAAATCATAAATAAAAATCCCAACTGGTGCAACCGGTTTTGAACTCACAACCTTTCAATCTTGAGGCCGGCGTCTTGCCTCTAGACCAAGCAGTCCCCACCAATCGGGTCAGTGAAGGGAAGTAACCGCGATAAAACTTCCCACATTTATCCACCTGAAGTTAGTACCCCTTGTTCACTGTACAACAAATGTTTATTTGTATTTTAGTTCCGAAGAGTTATCTTTTCTTTAATGTTAGGACATAGCCTACTTGAAGAAAGACCAGAGCGCTGAAATGGAAAACCCAGGAAAACCTCTACGAGTGTGACGTATTGAACAGGGGCGGTTTTGACTAGAATGATGCCATCGACTCATTCATTCATTGAGTGCCGTCTCCGCATCGAAGGTTGGCTACCATGGAGCGCCATTCCACTCTGTCTCTTCCTTTGATGGTGCAGATTGTCATAGGTTGACTTGTCCATCTTTTGATATTATTTGTCCATGTTAGTCTTGGTCTGCCTCTGTCTCTTGCTTTGATGGTGCAGATTGTCATAGGCTGATTTGTTCATCTTTAGATGTTGCTCGTTCATATTAGTCTTGGTCTGCCTCTGCCTCTTTTACATTGTATTTTCCCTTCCAATATTAATTTTATTAGGCTGTTGTGTCTTTCAACATGCCCCAGAAATTTCATTTGTCTTGTTTGAATTGTGTTTAGTAGTTCTCTTTTCATTTATAGTTGTGTTAAAACTTCATCGTTTGTTTTCTTTTCCTTCCATCCAATTCTACCTATTCTTCTATATATCTACATTTCAAAGGCTTCAATTTTCTGTTCTGTTTTCTGGTCTAATGTCCATGTTCCTGCACCATACAGGAATAATGAAAAGATGTAACATTTTGCTATTCTTAGTTTTAGCTCTGGTGTTATTTGTTTTGACGTTAGTATGTTCTTCATGACATTGAAATTACTTTTTGCCATACCTATTCTATTGTTTATTTCAGTTGTACATTTTCCATCATTGGTTATAGTATGTCCCAGGTAGTTGTAGCTCTGAACTGTCTCCATGTCTATTCCTTCAACTTTGATATTTAATTGTAGGTCTTGAGAATTTCCTTAGTTTATGATCATAGACTATAGTTGATCAATAGACTATAATTCGAATAGCTGAATACGTCACGCTAATGGTGGTGGTGTTTCCTTTCCCGCGCTCAGGCTATCTCTAAAGTAGGCTATAGTAAGAACTACATCAACTGTAGCCCAACATCATGCACAGCTGCTCTTCTCCTTGAAATGATGAGAGCATCTGAGGAAAACGATGACCCACGTGCACGAACTCCGTCGCACCACCTAGGATGTACAAACTGTAGAGATGTGTGATCGGAAACCGTCTTCCTCCTTGTGGACGTGCTTGCGTCGTGTCGCTAGTTCACGACACCGCTGCGATATGTGCGCTTCGACCTGACACATACGTCCTTCGCATGAATCAGTCAACTTCAATAAAAATGGTTTGCCCGGACAGCGGCCATTTTGAACTAGTGTTTTCGACCTTAACTGGAGATGGTTTTTTTAAGGTGCGCTAGAGCTCACAGGACTTCCGGTTTCTTACCGTTTTCAGAGAAGGCTAAGCATCGGATCTCACTTCCCAGAGAAGGCTAGGCACCGGATCTCACTTTCTAGAGAAGGCTAGGCATCGGATCCCACATCCTAGAGAAGGCTAAGCATCGGATTTCACTTCCCAGAGAAGGCTAGACATCGGATCCCACATCCTAGAGAATGCTAAGCATCGGATTTCACTTCCCAGAGAAGGCTAGACATCGGATCCCACATCCTAGAGAAGGCTAAGCATCGGATTTCACTTCCCAGAGAAGGCTAGACATCGGATCCCACTACCCTGAGACCGGGAGAGGTTGACGACACGAAGAAACCATGAGTTCGAGTTTTGAAAAAAAACTTGTACAGAAATGAACAGAAAGTAAAGATATGAACAACTTGTACAGATATGAATAGCAAGTAATGATATGAACAACTTGTACAGAAATGAACAGAAAGTAAAGATATGAACAACTTGTACAGAAATCTATCTATCTATCTATTGACCTTTCGAGCCGTAACCGGCCCATAGGGCGTAGACCAAGATACACCTTCTCCTATATGAATTTTTGTTCTAGCAGTTTTCTTTTAAAGATATTTTATCAAATCTCGCCATCTGTCTCTGTTCTGTGCAAGCAGTTCTATCTCATTGAGGGAGCCGATTCCTGCTGCTCTTGCCTCTCTCATCAATGTTCTTCTCAGTGTCTCCCTGGGTCTTCCTCTTTTTCTTTTACCTGTTGTTTCCCATATGAGGGCTTGCTTTGCTATTCGATTATTATCTCTTCTCATCACATGTCCAACGTATGACCATCGTCTTTTCTTTATTACTGAAGATATTAGTGGTTGATTGGCGATTTCTCTAATTTCCTCGTTTGTTTTGAATTCGTTGCATTCTCAAAAAAACAAACTGTACAGAAATGGACAGCGAGTAATGAAATGAACAACTTGTACAGAAATGAACACCATGTCAAAATACGAACAACATGTACAGAGATGGACATGTACAGATATGGACAACATGTACAGATTTGAACAACATGTACATATATAGACAACATGTACAGATATGAACAACATGTACGGATATGGACACATAGTTATTGACTCTAGTGTGTACAAGAGATATCGACAACTTTTCTTAAACTTGAAAAATGAGCGCGACTCTTACAAAGGGATTAAGAAACCAATCAATCGACACCAGATGGCGCTATAGACTTTAGACGCAACACGTCACCACATTTGACACAACAAAAATCTACGTTCAACATTGTGAAAAGTCGTTATTTTGAACGACAGTCTTGCAGCAGAGTTAATATTAGCATCAGCTCTATATTATAAAGAGGTAGTTCCTATATGCAAGTGTTGATATATTACGAAATATTTCAATATATTTCAACATATTTCAACATATTTAATATCATTCAGTGTTTACTATTTTTATATTTTAGTACGGTACGTATTTTCAACTGCTGAAGAACTGGTAAGTTTTTAATTGTAGTAAAGTTATATTTAGCCTGATATTTCTTAATTTCTTTCCTTCCTCATTTGTCTTTCGTAGTCGAGGGGAGATATAATTCACGGTCTCTTTCTCTTCTCTTGGCTTTTCCTACTGTTATGTTTCCTAGTGTTTCTAATATTCCATCAATCCATCTTTTGCTCTTCTGTTGGCCTCTTCTGCTGTTATGTTTCCTAGTGTTTCTAATATTCCATCAATCCATCTTTTGCTCTTCTGTTGGCCTCTTCTGCTGTTATGTTTCCTAGTGTTTCTAATATTCCATCAATCCATCTTTTACTCTTCTTTTGACCTCTCCTGCTGTTATGTTTCCTAGTGTTTCTAATATTCCATCAATCCATCTTTTGCTCTTCTGTTGGCCTCTTCTGCTGTTATGTTTCCTAGTGTTTCTAATATTCCATCAATCCATCTTTTGCTCTTCTGTTGACCTCTCCTGCTGTTATGTTTCCTAGTGTTTCTAATATTCCATCAATCCATCTTTTACTCTTCTTTTGACCTCTCCTGCTGTTATGTTTCCTAGTGTTTCTAATATTCCATCAATCCATCTTTTACTCTTCTGTTGACCTCTCCTGCTGTTATATTTCCTGGTGTTTCTAATATTCTCTCAATCCATCTTTTACTCTTCTGTTGACCTCTCCTACTGTTATATTTCCTGGTGTTTCTAATATTCTATCAATCCACCTTTTTCGTGTTCAGCCCTTTGGTCTTGCATGTGTTCTCGCAACGTTTATTGAAAGTTCTTTGTGTTTGCCTTTTTGATCTTTCTGTCGAGTCACGTTGCCAAAACATTTAATCTGTTGCCTCTGTATCTATTCTATGACAGGAATTATTCCTAGATTTCTTTCTCGGTTCTTCATTTCTGATCTTATCTCTCATGCTGCCTTCTCTCATGATGCCTTCTCTCATGCTGCCTTCTCTCATGCTGCCTTCTCTCATTCTGCCTTCTCTTATTCGTCTAACACATTTCATCACGGTAGTGGTTATTCAAACTAAAATAGAAAAACCGTTACTGGACCCACATAGTCCTACTCCTATAAAAATGAAGATCATAACACGCCAGCGCTCTAAATCACTGATGTAATTGTCTCTTCTTTTCTTCCTCCATTGCCGTTGGCGTCGAGGGGAGATACAATCTGCGATTCGTTGCTCTTCTGTTGGCCTCTTCTGGTGTTATCCCTCCTAGTGACTCTAGTATTCCCTTTATCCATCTCTTTCTCGGTCTTCCTCTTAATCTGGCGTTTTCGTAGCGTTTGTTTATGGCTCTTTGAGTCATTGTTAGTTCTTTTTGTCTTGTTATGTGGCCGAACCAATTTATCTGTTGTTTCTTTATGTATTCGATGGCTGGTTCAATTTCGAGTTTCTTCCTCAGGTCAGTGTTTCTTACTCTGTCCCTTAAGCTGTTTCCTGTCATTCTTCTGACACATTTCATTTCGGTGGTCATTATCTTTCTTATTGTTCTAGAGTCCAGCGTCCAATTCTGGCACTGATAGCGCAGAGTTGGTAGAAAAATTGATTTGTATATTGCCCTTTTTGCTTCCATATTTATTGCTTTGTTTTTCAATAGTGTTGATACTTGGCCTATAACTTGGCATGCTTTGTTACACCTTATATCTATCTCTGTCTCTTGGTTGTTGTCTTGTGTTAACGTGCTACCCAGATATTTAAAATTGTCTACTTGCTTCAATGTAATTCCGATTATCGAGTTATGTTTATGTTATTGGCAACAAAGGGTTTAACAATAGGCACAGAGGCAAGCACAGATATCAAATATCGATCTATCGATCTATCGATCTATTGACCTCTCGAGCCGTAGCCGGCCCATAGGGCGTAGACCAAGATACTCCTGCTGTTATCTAAATTTTTTGTTCTAGCAGTTTTCAATTCTTTTAAAGATATTTTATCAAATCTCGCCATTTGTCTCTGTTCTGTGCAAGCAGCTCTATCTCATTGAGGGAGCCGATTCCTGCTGCTCTTGCCTCTCTCATCAATGTTCTTCTCAGTGTCTCTCTGGGTCTTCCTATTTTTCTCTTACCTGTTGTTTCCCACATGATGGCTTGCTTTGCTATTCGGTTATTACCTCTTCTCATCACATGTCCAACATATTACCATCGTCTTTTCTTTATTACTGAAGATATTAGTATCAAATATAACAAATATGAAATACTACGCGGGGCCGAGTATATAACTCCAGGAAAGACATAAAGTAAATATATAATGGTATTGTGCTGCTAAACTAGCAGAACGGCAAGATATAATACAACGTTTCGGCAAAAAGCCTGCATCAGGTATAACAAACTGTACACATTAAACACAAAATTCTGAGTTAGAATACACAACAAGACAGCTTAAAATAATTGCAGAAATGTAATTATTCTATGGTTGATGGTTGAGGATTCAGGCTAAGATAAACCACACTTTCCTGCATTGTTCTGTCTAGCTCACTCTGTCACGTGACCGTAGTATTGAATTATCTATGTCAGATATCAAATAAGCCAGTTTTTTCGATAAGTTGTTTTCTTTCTTTCTTTCTTTTTGGCGTTCACCTGAAGACTATTAAAGGAATGGATATTCTTTCTTTCTTTTTTCTTTTTTTTCTTTCTTTCTTTCCATTCTTTCTTTCTTTTCTTTCTTGTATTCTTTCTTTCTTTCATTTCTCTCTTTCTTTATTTCTTTCTTTCCTGCGTTCATCTAAAGACTAACCAAGAAGTAGATTGTCCTCTCTGTGGTCTGTCTTAACAAAAAACGTTAAGTGGGCTCAGATACCTTGTGAATGTAGTTTATTAGCGCTTTCCGGCTCAGAACATCCGACTCCAGTACGACATTTTTGATTACCGTGTTGCCTTCCCGCCTCCATGCCTATTCACTTGGCCAAACTAGACTGGTTAGGCTCTTTCTACAGGGCACTACGAATAGATGGAGAATTGTCTAAAGACTATGATCCTTTAATCCTGTAGGTAACCATCAGCTATGAGTTGCTAGTTAATTATACCAGATAGAATTCCTTCCTTTCTTTCGTTTTTTATGCCTTCCTTCCTTCCTTCCTTCCTACCTTATTTGCCTTTCAGCGACGAGGTATTCATTGACAATTTTAAAAAAAAGAAGGAGAAAAAAGTGCTATGGTAACAGCTTTACATGGTAATTAACAAAACAAAAATCTACGTTTCGGCCGAGTTGGTCTTCAGCTGGAGCAACAAACAGCAGTAGAACATATATAAGGATATGTACACAAATCTAACTACATGGTGAGAATTTTCTAGAAACTCAAGACAGGAAATAATGAGATAATTAAGCCCTAGTTAACAGTTCATTACCAAATCTTCTTCTACTTCTTTTCTCTTGTCACTGATACCTAAAAGGTGTTGTGGTTTATATCATTTGTCGTTCTTGAGCTGCTCGATTTGTCTGAATTAGTGATTTTCCTTTATTGTTACATGTCTCTATCACTGCATCTATCCATCTTCTTTTCTCTTTCTCACTGATACCTAAAAGGTGTTGTGGTTTATATCATTTGTCGTTCTTGAGCTGCTCGAACTGTCTGAATTAGTGATTTTCCTTTGTTGTTACATGTCTCTATCACTGCATCTATCCATCTTCTTCTGGGTCTTCCTCTTGGTCTTTTTCCATGCATTCTCGAGAAGAACGCCCTTGATGGTGATTGGTGAGGATTCATTCTGACCAGGTGGCCAAACCATTTAAGTTGTTGTTGTTCTATATACTCTTGGCAGGGTTTTGTTCCTACCATTTTTCTTATGGTTTCATTTTGTATTCTATCTCATCTTGTGTTGTTTGTTACTTTTCTCAAGCATCGCATCTCACATGTATTGATCTTTCTGGATGTCTTAGCAATGGTGAAAGCTGGTATGTGACAGCATTTGCTTTTTGTGTTCCCATGTCAATTTCTCTGTCTACATTACCAAACATTACTGTAGGTAATTGTGAATTACTAAAGTTAACAAATCTAAAACAATGTTAATGTATAACTTTAGGAATTTCAACTTTGAAGAATATAAAACTGTTGCTCCTTATAACCATTCTTTGTGTTTGTCAATTTTATAGAATTATGCCAAAAATTTGATTAGGTATGAATATCAAAAATACTAAAACTATGATCACAAACAAAGATAACACTCATAAACTACAAGTGGATATCAAAGTTGAAGGAATAGACCTGGAGACAGTTCACAGCTACACCTACCTTGGACATACTATAACCAGTGAAGGAATAGACCTGGAGACAGTTCACAATTACAATTACCTTGGACATACTGTAACCAGTGAAGGAATAGACCTGGAAACAGTTCACAGCTACACCTACCTTGGACATACTGTAACCAGTGGTGGAATAGACCTGGAGACAGTTCAGAGCTACAACTACCTTGGACATACTATAACCAGTGATGGAAAATATTAAATGGAAATAAACAAAAGAATAGGAATGGCAAACATGCCATGAAAAATATACTAACGACAAAACAAATAACACCAGGGCTAAAACTAAAAATAGCAACATGTTATATCATTTCAACATTCTTACATGGTGCAGAAACATGGACATTAGACAAGAAAAAAGAACAGAAAATTGAAGCTTTGAAATGTGGATTTATAGAAGAATGTGAAGATTTGGATGGAAAGAAAAGAAAACAAATGATGAAGTTTAAAAAAAAAAGATAAATATTAAACACAATTCAAACAAGATATATTCACTTCTCCAACATCTTTTACTTCATCAACAACATCTTTTACTTCATCAATAACATATTTTACTTCATCAACAACATCTTTTACTTCATCAACAACATATTTTACTTCATCAACAACATATTTTACTTCAACAACAACATATTTTACTTCATCAACAACATCTTTTACTTCATCAACAACATATTTTACTTCATCAACAACATATTCTACTACATCAACAACATACTTTACTTCATCAACAACATATTTTACTTCATCAACAACATCTTTTACTTCATCAACAACATCGTTTACTTCACCACCATCATCACCTACGCTAAGAACATCATTTCCTTCACTAAGAACATCATTTCCTTCACTAAGAACATCTATTTCTTCACTAAGAACATCATTTCCTTCACTAAGAACATCATTTCCTTCACTAAAAACATTATTTCCCTCACTAAGAACATTATTTCCTTCACTAAGAACATTATTTCCTTCACTAAAAACATCATTTCCTTCACAAAAAACATCATTTACTTCACTAAAAACATCATTTCCTTCACTAAAAACATCATTTCCTTCACTAACACCATCTTTTACTTCACCAACAACATCTTTTACTTCACCAACACCATCTTTTACTTCACCAACAACATCTTTTACTTCACCAACAACATCATTTCCTTCACTAACACCATCTTTTACTTCACCAACACCATCTTTTACTTCACCAACAACATCTTTTACTTCACCAACAACATCTTTTACTTCATTAACACCATCTTTTACTTCACCAACAACATCTTTTACTTCACCAACAACATCTTTTACTTCCCCAACAACATCTTTTACTTCACCAACAACATCATTTCCTTCACTAACACCATCTTTTACTTCACCAATAACATCTTTTACTTCACCAACACCATCTTTTACTTCACCAACAACATCTTTTACTTCACCAACAACATCTTTTACTTCACCAACAACATCTTTTACTTCACCAACAACATCTTTTACTTCAGCAACAACATCTTTTACTTCACCAACAACATCTTTTACTTCACCAACAACATCTTTTACTTCACCAACAACATCTTTTACTTCACTAACACCATCTTTTACTTCACCAACAACATCTTTTACTTCACCAACAACATCTTTTACTTCACCAACAGCATCTTTTACTCCAACATCTTTTAAATCTTCATCTTTTACTTCTCTAGCATCTTATTCATCACAAACATCATTCTTCTCATCAACATCATTTCCTTCACCAACAAACAAACATCCATCTCATCATCTAATATCTTATAAATTATCCATGATTGACAGCCATCAAGATGACGCCATTGATTACATTGTTGATCTTACTACCCAGCTGCTCTATTGTAGTCTCAAACCCAACAGAAGTACAAGGTGAGTCCCCCAATATATTGATGCTTCGATTTGGGTTTTTCTATTAATTTCCTTATGCCTCCTTTCCAATGTGTTTTCCTTTGCTATGGGTTCTTTGGTTGGTTAGATCTTTGGTTGGTGGGTTCTTTGTTTGGTGGGTTCTATTGTTGGCTGGATCTTTGGTTGGTGGGTTCTTTGGTTGGTGGGTTCTTTGGTTGGTTCTTTGGTTAGTTGGTTCTTTGGTTGGTTGAATCTATGGTTGGTGGGTTCTTTGGTTGATTGGATCTATGGTTGGTGGGTTCTTTGGTTTGTGGGTTCTTTGGTTGGTTGGATGTTTGGTTGGTGGGTTCTTTGTTTGGTGGGTTCTATTGTTGGTTGGACCTTTTTTGGTGGGTTCTTTGGTTGGTGGGTTCTTTGGTTGGTTGGATCTATGGTTGGTTAGTTCTTTGGTTGGTGGGTTCTTTGGTTATTGGGTTCTTTGGTTGGTTGGTTCTTTGGTTGGTTGGTTCTTTGGTTGATTAATTCTTTGGTTGGTTGGTTCTTTGGTTGGTTGGTTCTTTGGTTGGTGGGTTCTTTGGTTGGTTGGTTCTTTGGTTGGTTGGTTCTTTGGTTGATTAATTCTTTGGTTGGTGGGTTCTTTGGTTATTGGGTTCTTTGGTTATTGGGTTCTTTGGTTATTGGGTTCTTTGGTTGGTTGGATCTTTGGTTGGTTAGTTCTTTGGTTGGTTGGTTCTTTGGTTATTGGGTTATTTGGTTATTGGGTTCTTTGGTTGGTTGGTTCTTTGGTTGGTTGGTTCTTTGGTTATTGGGTTCTTTGGTTGGTGGGTTCCTTGGTTGGTTAGTTCTTTGGTTGGTTGGTTCTTTGATTGGTTGTTTCTTTGGTTGGCTGGTTGGTTCTTTGGTTGGTTGGTTTTTTGGTAATGGAAGGCCCCGGTATCACTGCAAACGAATTAAAATCCATAATTGCTCAACCGCCCGTGCCAGTGAAATCATCCGAATTAATATCTCATCTAGTCTCAGCACACGCCAAAAGACATAAGGCGAAACCGGACAGAAAGTGAACACAGCCAATTGTTCCCTGTCATACGATATCATCACTCATCGTAAACAATTGGAATCTCGAAACATGATCAAAACGGATGAGATACACAGCTCACGGTGTGCACAGAGCACTTAACTCAGTAGCTCCTGCAACAAGCCGGACTTGGAATATGAGGAAACTGCAACAAGGAACACTTTTCAGACATAGCCTTCAATGGTCCCTGCCGCCTATCCACCATATTGACCGGAAGTTCACGTCCTCCTGAAAATATGATCATCATATTTTCTTAATGTATAGCACTTGAAAAATGGAGCTATTAAAAAAAACATCAGAAAGAAGCAATCAACATTTTTCGGGCACATCATGAGAAGAGAAAAGCTGGAATACTTGGTCACAACAGGCAAAATAAAAGGAAAGAGAGATCGCGGGCGACAAAGAGAGAAAATGCTGGATAACTTGGTGTCATGGCATGGAAAACAGTCAACAACAGAACTTATACGATGCACTGTAGATAGAAGATTGTGGAGGGACATGATCACCTACGCCAACCGGCATGGCACATGATGATGATAGCACTTGATGATGTTAGGACATCGTTTTTGACTCCAGTTCCGAACATATAAAACACAGTTATGGGATTCTAGGCCAGAGGTTTCCAAACTGTTGGCACCCGTGGCTCCCTTTCCTTTCAGACCACACATTTTTTTTTCGTTTGTATTCACCATCATTCACTTCTTGTGAAGTCCATACAGATTAGGAACTGAATTTCGCGTGTTCATCCGTTTTTCCATATCAGTCGTGTGAACGGGGGTCCCGCGCAGCACAGGCAGATAACTCCGTCTTCAGAGGTACTCATATTTTATCCGTCGATGAGTAATTGACATTTCAAGCCGGGCCCCGCTGCTGAGACCAGGGGTGGTTGCCTCAGAGAGAAATCACAAATAAAAATCCCAACCGGTTCCGCCGGGATTTGAACTCACAACCTCTCTATCACGAGACCGGCGTCTTGCCTCGAGACTAACCCTTCCCCCTGCTGATCATATATCGGTGACGTTCTCATGGTAGTCACGATCGTATAAACTTGGTAACCTCTGATTCTTGTATTCATTTTAGGCTAGGTTACTAATTGAGGCTAGGTTACTAATTGAGGCTAGGTTACTAATTGAGGCTAGGTTACTAATTGAGGCTAGGTTACTAATTGAGGCTAGGTTACTAATTGAGGCTAGGTTACTAATTGAGGCTAGGTTACTAATTGAGGCTAGGTTACTAATTGACGCTAGGTTACTAATTTAGCCACGTAAATGAAGTTCATTAATCACCATCATCACGTGCCATACTGGTTGCGTAGGCCATCATATCCTTCCACGAATTTATATCCACATTACATCGAATCAGTTCTGTTGTTGACTGTTTTCCATGCCATGACACCAAGCTATCTAGCATCTTCTCTCTTTGTTGTCTGCGATCTCTCTTTCCATGTATTTTGCCAGTTGTTCTTTAATTGTAACGATATTAAAGTGATTTAATGTAGCAACAACAAGAAAATAGCACGAAAAAGCTTGTACTATATTTAGCGCATATCCACAAGTATTAACTTAATACGGTACCTATATATAAGATGAGAAATGAGAACAGAATTAAGACTGTCCTGTAGACACGTGTTGATGTACTAAATATATTAAGCCTGTGGATTTGTCATGTTATGATTTCTGACGAATAAGTAGACGCACGACAGTAACATCGTCGCTACCGCCTGTCAATGTTTGACAGTAACTCTGGGAGCCGCTGTTTGTCCTGATATAAGGGAGAATGTCGATATAGAAAGTCAAAACAAACGACATAAAAATTTATTGTACTTTAGATTGAGAGGGGAGGGCTGATAGAAGATAAAGAAGAGATGCAGTGATGAAAATAGATATAAAGAGAAAGATACTAAGACGATGATAATGAGATAAATAGTGGGAGACTAATATATATATATATATTATATATATATATATATATATATATATTAAAAAAGATATATAAATAAAGCTCTTGTGACAAATAGTATTTCAAAAAATGAAGAATATTATACTTCAATTCAATAGAAAAATGAAAGAAATGAAAGAGAGTTCATCGGTGCTGAATAGAGCCAATTTTGACTTGTGGAAGCAAAACATGGAGAGTAAACAAACACATGAACAGACGATTAGTAGCTGTAGAGATATGATTTCTCAGAAGAATGTTGAAAGTTCACAGGACAGTTAAAAAAGACCAACGAGGAAATTCTCAAAGAGGCCAACACAAAAAGGGAAACAACTCGTAAACAACAGAAAGAAACAATCAACACTTTTCGGGCACATCATGAGAAGAGGAAAGTTGGAATACTTGGTTATAACTCAAAAATTCACGGAAAGAGAGGTCCCGGACGACAAAGAGAGAAAACACTGGATAGCTTGGTGTCATGGCATGGAAAACAGTCAACAACAGAACTGATACGATGTACCATGGACAGACAAATGTGAAAGGACATGATCGCCGACATCAATCGGTATGGCACATGATGATGATGGTATACATATATATATATATATATATATATATGTACGTTCGCCCAACGGCTTGCATGACTTATATGGTGTAAGTGGATATGTTGATAACCCAATGCCTTTTGTTTAGGGAAGGCCGGGATGGGGGGGGGGGGGGGGGCAAGAAGAGTGTGTTGGAGGGTGGCCGGGGGTGGGGTTAAATTTGAGGTATCTCGTCAAGGTAGAATCACGGAGAAGCTGAGAGATCAACAAATGAACTTCTACATATATCTGAGAGATCAACAAATGAACTTCTACATATATCAGAGAGATCAACAAATGAACTTCTACATATATCAGAGAGATCAACAAATGAACTTCTACATATATCTGAGAGATCAGCAAATGAACTTCTACATATATCTGAGAGATCAACAAATGAACTTCTACATATATCTGAGAGATCAACAAATGAACTTCTACATATATCTGAGAGATCAACAAATGAACTTCTACATATATCTGAGAGATCAACAAATGAACTTCTACATATATCTGAGAGATCAACAAATGAACTTCTACATATATCTGAGAGATCAGCAAATGAACTTCTACATATATCTGAGAGATCAACAAATGAACTTCTACATATATCTGAGAGATCAACAAATGAACTTCTACATATATCTGAGAGATCAACAAATGAACTTCTACATATATCTGAGAGATCAACAAATGAACTTCTACATATATCTGAGAGATCAACAAATGAACTTCTACATATATCTGAGAGATCAGCAAATGAACTTCTACATATATCTGAGAGATCAACAAATGAACTTCTACATATATCTGAGAGATCAACAAATGAACTTCTACATATATCTGAGAGATCAACAAATGAACTTCTACATATATCTGAGAGATCAACAAATGAACTTCTACATATATCTGAGAGATCAACAAATGAACTTCTACATATATCTGAGAGATCAACAAATGAACTTCTACATATATCTGAGAGATCAGCAAATGAACTTCTACATATATCTGAGAGATCAACAAATGAACTTCTACATATATCTGAGAGATCAATAAATGAACTTCTACATATATCTGAGAGATCAATAAATGAACTTCTACATATATCTGAGAGATCAATAAATGAACTTCTACATATATCTGAGAGATCAATAAATGAACTTCTACATATATCTGAGAGATCAACAAATGAACTTCTACATATATCTGAGAGATCAACAAATGAACTTCTACATATATCTGAGAGATCAATAAATGAACTTCTACATAAAAATAATGACATTTTATTTGTAAAAACCAAAAATAACACTAAATAGAAAATAACAACTCTCCAATAAAATGTTATTTTTTTTCTCCAGGTAATCAGGAAGGAGATGCGAGTAATGTTGTCAACATGGCCGTCAACCACGTGAACGAAACTGTCAAACAGGCTGATGACGGTCCTGCAAATAAAGACGGTCCTGATCAGGTGCAATCACAGGACATGACAACAGCCAGGCAGGAGAAGGCACTGAAAAGAGTTGCAGACATCGATTGGGGACTTCCTGATGATAAGAAAATGAGTTTAGAAGGGAACTTTGTGAAAGTGCAAGAAGAATGGCGGCAGGAGAAGCAAGAAGAACAGAATCAAGTAGATGAGCGGGACGATCCGGGAGAAAGGAAAGAACACGAAGGAGCAGAGAGAGACGAACAAGGACAAGAGCAGAAACAACAGGGAGAACACGAGCAATCACAAGGGGAAGAGAAATCGAAAGATGGGGAAAGACATCCGGAGGTTACGGGTCAGCAAATAGATGGTAATAGAGAGAGAGAGAGAGAGGGTGTGTGTGTGTGTGTGTGTGTGTGTGTGTGTGTGTGTGTTTTACAGAGAGTGGATCAAAACTGTGGCTGGAAAGAATGAAAAGAGTAAGAAAGAATGAGTTAATGAAGAAGTGACAGACTGAAATAGATAAATAAATAAATATAGATAGATAGATAGATAGATAGATAGATAGATAGATAGATAGATAGATAGATAGATAGATAGATAGATAGATAGATAGATAGATAGATAGATAGATAGATAGATAGATAGATAGATAGATAGATAGATAGATAGATAGATAGATAGATAGATAGATAGATAGATAGATAGATAGATAGATAGATAGATAGATAGATAGATAGATAGATAGATAGATAGATAGATATATAGATAGATAGATAGATAGATAGATAGATAGATAGATAGATAGATAGATAGATAGATAGATAGATAGATAGATAGATAGATAGATAGATAGATAGATAGATAGATAGATAGATAGATAGATAGATAGATAGATTAGATAGATAGATAGATAGATAGATAGATAGATAGATAGATAGATAGATAGATAGATAGATAGATAGATAGATAGATAGATAGATAGATAGATAGATAGATAGATAGATAGATAGATAGATAGATAGATAGATAGATAGATAGATAGATAGATAGATAGATAGATAGATAGATAGATAGATAGATAGATAGATAGATAGATAGATAGATAGATAGAAAGATAGAGAAAGCAGAAGAGAGAGAGAGAGAGAAACTGAATAAGGGAAGAAAGAACAGAAGAGGAGAGGAGTGGGAAGGAAGAGAAAAACAATGTAGAGGGGAGAGAGAGAACGAGAGAAACAGACAGGAGAGAGAGAGAGAAAGAGAGAGAGAGAGAAAGAGAGAGAGAGAGAGAGAGAGAGAACGCTACAGAGTTAAGGGTATAGCTACTATTTGTCAATGAACTTATTCGTTTATTTCTTTCTCACTCCTCCCTATATTTCTCTCTCCTCCCTATCATTTTCTTCCACTCCTCCATTTCTCTCTCCCCCCTCTATTTCTCTCTCTCTCTCTCTCCTACCTCTATATTTCTACCAGCTATGGCACCCGAGATAGATCAAGATAACTGACCCCGTCACACAAGGACACCAGGTCCCGGTTGTCCAGCATGAATTGAGTGCTGGGCAGGAGCGGATATTCATAGCAGGCAGCGGAGGCCCCGACTCCTTTCATATTTAATCGAGCACAAAACGCCATCACATTCCAGGTCAATGAATGTCAGCATACAACCAGTCACCGTACTCCCTAGTATAGCCGTGATATAGTTCAATGTCAGTGTACAACCAGCCACCGTATCCCCTAGTATAGCCGTGATATAGTTCAATGTCAGTGTACAACCAGTCACCGTATTCCCTAGTATAGCCGTGATATAGCTCAATGTCAGTGTACAACCAGCCACCCGTATTCCCTAGTATAGCCGTGATATAGTTCAATGTCAGTGTACAACCAGCCACCCGTATTCACTAGTATAGCTGTGATATAGTTCAATGTCAGTGTACAACCAGCCACCCGTATTCCCTAGCATAGCCGTGATATAGTTCAATGTCAGTGTACAACCAGCCACCCGTATTCCCTAGTATAGCCGTGATATAGTTCAATGTCAGTGTACAACCAGCCACCCGTATTCCCTAGTATAGCCGTGATATAGTTCAATGTCAGTGTACAACCAGCCACCGTATTCCCTAGTATAGCCGTGATATAGTTCAAATAATACAGGTCGTTACTAATAAATAGGCTTCAATGTTTATGGAGACAATCTTACTATATCTGGGCAGTAATATAGATAAAAGGAATAGCAAAAAGTAATGTTAATGTCATGAAGAACATACTAATATCAAAACAAATAACACCAGGGCTAAAACTAAGAATAGCAAAATGTTGTCTTCTCAATATTCCTATACGGTGCAGAAACATGGACATTAGACAAGAAAACAGAACAGAGAATTGAAGCCTTTGAAATGTGGATTTATAAAAGATTAAGAAGCATTGGATGTAAAGAAAAGAAGAGAAATGATACTTGATGAGAGATCACAGCAGATGGGACTAAAAATAAAAAGAGCAAAAACAACATAGAGATGCCAGGCCTACATATTAATGGAAAGATAACCAATAACCTGAGATATGCTGACGATACTGTACTACTAGCAGAAAATCCTAAAGATCTACAACAATTATTTATTTACATAAACACGACAAGCAAAAAATATGTACTAGATATGAATATCAGAAAGACTAAAACTATGATCATAAACAAAGAAAATATTCAAAACCCACGGTTGCATATACAAATTATAAGGAATAGACCTGGAGACAGTTCAGAGGTACAACTACCTTGGACATACTATAACCAGTGATGGAAAATGTAAAAGGAAAAATAAACAAAGGAATAGACATGGCAAAAAATAATTTTAATGTCATGAGGAACATACTTTATCAAAACAAGTAACACCAGGGCTAAAACTAAGAATAGCAAAATGTTTGTCTTCTCAACATTCCTATACGGTGCAGAAACATGGACATTAGACAAGAAAGCAGAACTAAGAATTGAAGCCTTTGAAATGTGGATATATAGAAGAATAGGTAGAATTGGATGGAAGGAAAAGAAAACAAACGATGAAGTCTTAAAACAAATAAAAATGAAAAGAGAACCACTAAGCACAATTCAAACCAGACAAATGTGATTTTTACCATAAACAATTTGCTATAAACAATTTACCATAAACAATTTGACCATAAACAAATTATCATAAACAATTTACCATAAACAATGTGACTAAATCTCCACAGAAAATAGAAATATTGGTATCCCGGATCCGGAGCATCTTGTCCATGGGGACGACTTCCACGGAGACCACCACGCTGAGGGTCAGAATGTTCGCAGCAACAATGGGTAAGTGCTTTCTTCAAATCGCTTGAAGATTCTGTACACGATTCATCATCATCATCATCATCATCCATCATCATCATCATTATCATCATTATTATCATCATCATTATCAACGAGTGCCATCTCCGCATCGAAGGTTGGCTACCATGGAGCGCCATTCTGCTCTGTTTCTTGCTTTGCTGGTGCAGGTTGTCATAGGCTGATTTGTCCATCTTTTGATGTTACTCGTCCATGTTAGTCTTGGTCTGCCTCTGCCTCTTTTACCTTGTATTTTCCCTTCCAGGATTACTTTTAGTGGGCTGTTGTGTCTTTTAACATGGCCTAAAAATCGCATTTGTCTTGTTTGAATTGTGTTTAGTAGTTCTCTTTTAATTTTTAGTTGTTTTAAGACTTCATCGTGTGTTTTCTTTTCTTTCCATCCAATTCTACATGTTCTTCTATATATCCACATTCCAAAGGCTCAATTCTCTGTTCTGTTTTCTTGTCTAATGTACATGTTTCTGCACCATATAGGAATGTTGAGAAGACATAACATTTTGCTATTCTTAGTTTTAGTCCTGGTGTTATTTGTTTTGATGTTAGTATGTTCTTCATGACATTAAAATTACTTTTTGCCATTCCTACTCTTTTGTTTATTTCAGTTGTACATTTCCCATCACTGGTTATAGTATGTCCAAGGTAGTTGTAGTTCTGAACTGTCTCCAGGTCTATTCCTTCAATTTTGATATCATCTTGTAGGTTTTTTGCTTTGTGTGTACACAATTGGCTGTTTTAATCATTGATATGTCTTTCGGGCTTAATTAAATGTATTTCTTTCTTTCATTTAACTATATGTTTTCTCTGTCTAAATTAACTATGTGTTTTTCTCTGTTTTAATTAACTATATGTTTTTCTCTGTTTCAATTAACTATATATTTTTCTCTGACACAATTAACTATATGCTTATCTCTGTCACAATTAACTATATGTTTTTTAGCTTCAGTTAACTATATGTTTTTCTCGGTCTAAATTAACTATATGTTTTTCTCTGTCTCAATTAACTATATGTTTTCCTCTGTCTCAAATAACTATATGTTTATCCCTGTCTCAATTAACTGTATGTTTTTCTCTGTTCCAATTAACTATGTTTTTCTCTGTCTCAATTAACTATATGTTTTTCTCTGTTTCAATTAACTATATGTTTTTCTCTGACACAATTAACTATATGTTTTTCTCTGTCACAATTAACTATACGTTTTTCTTTGTCACACTTAACTATATGTTTTTCTCTATTTCAGTTAACTATATATTTGTCTCACAATTAATATGTTTTCTCAGTTTCAATTACCTATATGTGTTTCACTGTCTCAATTAACTATATTTTTCTCCGTCTCAATTAACTATATGTTTTTCTCTGTCACAATTAACTATATGTTTTTCTGTTTTAGTTAACTATATTTTTATCTTTCACAATTAATATGTTTTCTCAGTTTCATTTAACTATATGTTTTCTCGATCTCAATTAACTATATGTTTTTTGTGTCTCAATTAACTATGTTTTTTTCTCTGTCACAATTAACTATAAGTTTTTCTCTGTCACAATTAACTATACGTTTTTCTCTGTCACACTTAACTATATGTTTTTCTCTTTTTCAGTAAACTATATATTTGTCTCACAATTAATATGTTTTCTCAGTTTCAATTAACTATATGTTTTTCTCTGTCACAATTAACTATATGTTTTTCTGTTTCTATTAACTATATGTTTTTCTCTGTCTCAAAAAACTATATGTTTTTCTCTGACACAATTAAATATATGTTTATCTCTGTCACAATTAACTATATGTTTTTCTCTGTCACAATTAACTATATGTTTTTTTCTGTTTCAGTTAACTATATTTTTGTCTTTCACAATTAATATGTTTTCACTGTTTCAATTAACTATATGTTTTTCTGTTTCAATTAACTATATGTTTTTCTCTGTCTCAATTAAATATGTTTTTTTCTCTGTCACAATTAACTATACGTTTTTCTCTGTCACAATTAACTATATGTTCTTCTCTGTTTCAGTTAACTATATATTTGTCTCTCACAATTAATATGTTTTCTCAGTTTCAATTAACTATATGTTTTTCACTGTCTCAATTAACTATATTTTTCTCCATCTCAATTAACTAAATGTTTTCTCGATCTCAATTAACGATATGTTTTTTGTGTCTCAATTAACTATGATTTTGCTATGTTTCAAATAACTATATAATTTTGTGTGTCTCAATTAACTATATGTTTTTCTCTGTCTCAAATATCCATATTTTTAATCTCTGTCTCAAATAATTATAATTTTTTTCTGTCTCAATTAACTATATGTTTTCTACGTCTTAATTAACTATATGTTTTTGTGTCCCAATTAACTATAATTTTGCTATGTTTCAAATAACTATATGTTTTTATCTATCTCAATTAACTATATTTTTTCTCTGTCTCAAAAAAACTATATGTTTTTCTCTGTCAAATATAACTATTTATTTTTCTTTGTCTCTTAAGTAACTATATTTTTTTTCTGTCGCAAATAACTATATGTTTTTCTCAGTCTCTTAAATAACTATATGTTTTTCACTGTCTCTTAATGAACTATATGATTTGCTCTGTTTCACTTAACTATGTTTTTCTCAACATAACTATATATTTTTTGGTCTCTTAAGTAACTATATGATTTTCTCAATTTCAATTAAATATATGATTTTCTCTATATCAATGGACTATATGTTTCTCAATTAATTATGTTTTTCTCTGTCTGAAATAACTATATGCTTCTATCTGTCTCATAGTAACTATATGTTTTTCTCTGTCTCAAATAACTGTATGTTTTTCTCTGTCTCACAATAACTATATGTTTTTTCTCTATCTCAAATAACTATGTGTTTTTCTCTGTCTCAAATAACTATATGTTTTTCTCTGTCTTAAATAATTGTATGTTTTTCTCTGTCTTAAATAACTATATGTTTTTCTCTGTCTGGCAATAACTATATGTTTTTCTCTGTCTCAAATTACTATATGTTTTCTCTGTCTCAAATAGCTTTATGTGTTTCTCTGAAATCACAATAACTATATATTTTTCTCTGTCTCAATAACTATATGCTTTTCTCTATCTCAAATAACTATATGTTTCTATCTGTCTCAAATAACTATATTTTTTCTCTGTCTCTAATAACTATATTTTTTCTCTGTCTCAAATAAAAATATGTTTTTCTCTGTCTCAATAACTATATGCTTTTCTCTATCTCAAATAACTATATGTTTCTATCTGTCTCAAATAACTATATGTTTTTCTCTGTCCAAATAACTATATGTTTTCCTCTGTCCAAATAACTATATGTTTTTCTCTGTCTCAAATAACTATATCATTTTCCCTTTCTCGAATAACTATATGTTTCTATCTGTCTTAAATAATTATATGTTTTTCTCTGCCTCACAATAACTATACGTCTTTCTCACTCTCAAATAACTATATGTTTTTCTCTGTCTCAAAGTAACTATATTTATTTCTCTGACTGACCATAACTATATGTTATTCTCTGTCTGATAATAGCTATATGTTTCGATCTGTCTCACAATAACTATATGTTTTTCTCAGTCTGACAATAACTATATGTTTTTCTCAGTCTGACAATAACTATATGTTTATCTCAGTCTGACAATAAATATATGCTTCTATCTATCTATCTCAATTAACTATATGTTTTTCTCTGTCTCAATTAACTATATGTTTTTCTCTGTCTCAATTAACTATACGTTTTTCTCTGTCTCAATTAACTATACGTTTTTCTATGTCTCAATTAACTATATGTTTTTCTCTGTCTCAACTAACTATGTGCTTTTCTCTGTCTCAATTAACTATATGTTTTTCTCTGTCTCAATTAACTATACGTTTTTCTCTGTCTCAATTAACTATACGTTTTTCTCTGTCTCAACTAACTATGTGCTTTTCTCTGTCTCAGTTAACTATACGTTTTTCTATGTCTTAATTAAACACAAAGTAAAGGCTCCTGTGTTATACGAAATGGTGTATTTGAAACATTTTGTTAATGTCAATATTTTTGTATACATCGTTGGTACATTATTTTTGGGGTAAGGTGGTCAGCATTACGCACGTACCTCTATACCTTTCCCAGAAGTAAATCTGTAGCCAAATAAAGTTGGTTGAAAGTTGGAAGCTGTCGATCAGGATCGAACTCGACCTTTTTAACTGGATTGCTCAGTTCTCTAACCACTGAGCTATCTCCGTCCCCTATTTTAATTAACTATATAATTGTGTTCTACCTCAAATAACCGTAGGTTTTTTTTTTAATTTGTCTCAACTAACTATATATATTCCTGCTTTAATCGTATATGTTGTTTATCTGTCTCAACTAACTATATATATTCCTGCTTTAATCGTATATGTTGTTTATCTGTCTCAACTAACTATATATATTCCTGCTTTAATCGTATATGTTGTTTATCTGTCTCATCTAACTATATATATTCCTGCTTTAATCGTATATGTTGTTTATCTGTCTCAACTAACTATATACTTTCCTGCTTTAGTCAAGTATATGTTGTTTATCTGTCTCAACTAACTATATATATTCCTGCTTTAATCAAGTATATGTTGTTTATCTGTCTCATCTAACTATATATATTCCTGCTTTAATCAAGTATATGTTGTTTATCTGTCTCATCTAACTATATATATTCCTGCTTTAATCAAGTATATGTTGTTTATCTGTATTAACTAACTATATATATTCCTGCTTTAATCGTATATGTTGTTTATCTGTCTCATCTAACTATATATATTCCTGCTTTAATCGTATATGTTATTTATCTGTCTCATCTAACTATATATACTCCTGCTTTAATCGTATATGTTGTTTATCTGTCTCAACTAACTATATACTTTCCTGCTTTAGTCAAGTATATGTTGTTTATCTGTCTCAACTAACTATATATATTCCTGCTTTAATCAAGTATATGTTGTTTATCTGTCTCATCTAACTATATATATTCCTGCTTTAATCGTATATGTTGTTTATCTGTCTCAACTAACTATATATATTCCTGTTTTAATCAAGTATATGTTGTTTATCTGTATTAACTAACTATATATATTCCTGCTTTAATCAAGTATATGTTATTTATCTGTCTCATCTAACTATATATATTCCTGCTTTAATCAAGTATATGTTGTTTATCTGTATTAACTAACTATATATATTCCTGCTTTAATCAAGTATATGTTATTTATCTGTCTCAACTAACTATATATTTTCCTGCTTTAATCAAGTATATGTTGTTTATCTGTCTCAACTAACTATATATTTTCCTGCTTTAGTCAAGTATATGTTGTGTATCTGTCTTAACTAACTATATATTTTCCTGCTTTAGTCAAGTATATGTTTTTTTATAACTTTCTCAATTAGCTATATTCGTTTCCGGTTCGATTAACATATATGTTTATGTCTCAATTAACTATTTGTTCGCGCTCTCCAAACCATAATACAAGAGTATGCGTGTGGCTTCTTTGATGTAATTAAATATATAAGCATTTTAGTTTATTATAGTATAGTCTGGTTTAGTTTATTCTAGTTTAGTTTATAGTTTAGTTTATTCTAGTTTAGTTTAGTTTATTCTAGTTTAGTTCAGTTTAGTTTATTCTAGTTTGGTTTAGTTTATTCTAGTTTATTTTAGTTTATTTTATTCTAGTTTAGTTTAGCTTACTTTACTCTAGTTTAGTTTAGTTCATATGTGTTTAGTTTAGTATTTTCTAGGTTAGTTTAGTTTAGTTTAGTTTTTCTAGTTTATTTTAATTTAGGTTATTCTAGTTTAGTTGAGTTTTAATTTATTCTAGTTTAATTTAGTTTATTCTAGTTTAGTTTAGTTTATGCTAGTTTAATTTAGTTTAGTTTATTCTATTTAATTTAGTTCATCTTGTTTAGTATAGTTTGTTACAGTTTAGTTTACTTTATTTTATTCTAGTTTAGTTAGTTTATTCTAGGTTAGTTTAATTTAGTTTATTCTAGTTTAGTTAGTTTATTCTAGGTTAGTTTAATTTAGTTTATTCTAGTTTAGTTAGTTTATTCTAGGTTAGTTTAATTTAGTTTATTCTAGTTTAGTTCAGTTTATTCTAGTTTAGTTTAGTTTAGTCTAGTTTAGTTTAGTTTTGTTTATTCTAGTTTAGTTTAATTTAGTTTAGTTTATTCTAGTTTAGTTTAGTTTAGTTTAGTTTAGTTTTGTTTTGTTTATTCTAGTTTAATCTAGCTTATTCTAGTTTAGTTTAGTTTAGTTTATTATAGTTTATTTTAGCTCATTAATTGTCTATAACGACATACGTGGCAGTTGACAATGGCTCTACTGTTTTCTCCCCTGGTAGGGAGAGTTGTCCTGGGAGAGACAAAGACAGAATGTGGACTGCACAATTGTTTGCATTATTCTAAAAGTGGTATTTTAGTGTATTCTTGAAAATCTTGCAGATTTTTGTGTGCCGACACCGTGGCCCTACTACATTCTATTCATTCATAAAATTGATATATAATGGAAGTGGTTTCAATTTGTGACAGACGACACAAAAATGTAACATTTTTAAAGTAAATTTTTTTAGAAAAATGTTTTAGCACAAAAATTATTGGAGCAAAAGGAGGAACGTTTGGCAAATTTGAGAGTTCGGGGAGCTGCAATATCTAATGCTAATCACACAATCTTTTAAGTTTTCAAGAAATAAATTACTTTAAACAAAATAGAAGTATAATAGATGACACATGCGCATTATATATATCTGAAATAAAAAAATATGAACAAATGAACTCAATTATCAGAGACAGGGGACGATAATATTGTTGCCACTTCAAAAGATAGCAGGTTGGAAGGAGCAATAATGGAAGTCGTGGCTCCAAGAAGGATGTGGTTTTAAGATATGAAAGAGATCATGAACATGACAACATAAGAAGAAGATCTGGCTAGAGACAGAGATTCTTTCAGACGGGCTGTGATGAATGTAACGTTCTGTGGGAGATCTGGCTAGAGACAGACATTCTTTCAGATGGGCTGTGGTGAATGTAACTTTCTGTGGGAGATCTGGCTAGAGACAGAGATTCTTTCAGACGGGCTGTGGTGAATGTAACGTTCTGTGGGAGATCTGGCTAGAGACAGAGATTCTTTCAGACGGGCTGTGGTGAATGTAACGTTCTGTGGGAGATCTGGCTAGAGACAGAGATTCTTTCAGATGGTCTGTGGCGAATATAACGTTCTGTGGGAGATCTGGCTAGAGACAGACATTCTTTCAGATGGGCTGTGGTGAATGTAACTTTCTGTGGGAGATCTGGCTAGAGACAGAGATTCTTTCAGATGGGCTGTGGTGAATGTAACTTTCTGTGGGAGATCTGGCTAGAGACAGAGATTCTTTCAGACGGACTGTGGTGAATGTAACTTTCTGTGGGAGATCTGGCTAGAGACAGAGATTCTTTCAGACGGACTATGGTGAATGTAACGTTCTGTGAGAGATCTGGCTAGAGACAGAGATTCTTTCAGACGGACTGTGGTGAATGTAACTTTCTGTGGGAGATCTGGCTAGAGGTAGACATTCTTTCAGACGGGTTGTGTGAATGCAACTTTCTGCAAAGGACATGAAACCTGATGATGATGATGATGATGATCTGTAAGAAACAGCTGTGAGCGATTGGTTGCTGATTGATTTTAAGAATCGATTTCACTTGTGCTGATAAGGGAGACACTGATATTGCTAGTGATTAAACATATGTCGCGAAATGTGCACGTTGATAGTTGGTGCAGCTGGCTGGTTACACGAAATCGGTTATCTACCTTGCTCCTGCCCCATGCTACGGTCTTGGCAGCGACTGAAGCCATATTCATCTAGATTTAATGAGGCCTGCGGGTTGAGAGGCAAATTTCAGAATCATCAAAAGTTTGGTGCTTCAGCTATACGAACTATGACGTCATTTGATCCAGATCGCCCTTGCTAACGAAGCTGTAAACGTCAGAAATTTTGGGTGATTTTTTTCAGACGGTAGGCCTTAATGAACTATAGATGGCTGTGGTAAAGCATTGTTTGTGCATCAGTTGTTGACATACGTTGTGCGTACTACGTCATGGGGGGGGGGGTGGTGTTGCGATGGATATGATCGTATCACCCTGATAACTTACAACAAGGAGTTCTGGAGAGATGGAGATTCTGTTAATGTTTGTGACCTGCAGCCCAGGTGTGACGGTGTGATACCTTCAAGTTGGGAGAGATGAAGATTCCGTTAATGTTTGTGACCTGCAGCCCAGGTGTGACGGTATGACACCTTCAAATTGGGAGAGATGGAGATTCCGTTAATGTTTGTGACCTGCAGCCCAGGTGTGACGGTATGACACCTTCAAATTGGGAGAGATGGAGATTCTGTTAATGTTTGTGACCTGCAGCCCAGGTGTGACGGTGTGACACCTTCAAATTGGGAGAGATGGAGATTCTGTTAATGTTTGTGACCTGCAGCCCAGGTGTGACGGTGTGACACCTTCAAGTTGGGAGAGATGAAGATTCCGTTAATGTTTGTGACCTGCAGCCCAGGTGTGACGGTATGACACCTTCAAATTGGGAGAGATGGAGATTCTTTTAATGTTTGTGACCTGCAGCCCAGGTGTGACGGTATGACACCTTCAAATTGGGAGAGATGGAGATTCTGTTAATGTTTGTGACCTGCAGCCCAGGTGTGACGGTGTGACACCTTCAAGTTGGGAGAGATGAAGATTCCGTTGATGTTTGTGAGCTGCAGCCCAGGTGTGACGATGTGACACCTTCAAGTTGGGAGAGATGGAGATTCCGTGATGTTTGTGAGCTGCAGCCCAGGTGTGACGATGTGATACCTTCAAGTTGGGAGAGATGTTGTCTACATTCATGAGAGCTAGAGCTGGGACAGGGACCGACTTGTGTGTCTCAGTTGTTGAATACTGGGGGGGGGGGGGGAATTTGTTGACGATGTGATCTAAGCAGTTAGGGACTAAACTAAACTAAACAATGCTAAACTAAACTAAACTATACTAAATTGAACTAAACTAAACCATACTAAACTAAAGTAAACTAAACTAAACTATACTAAGCTAAACTATACCAAATTATACTAAATTGAACCAAACTAAACTATACTAAATTATACTAAACTTAAAAAAACTAAACTATACTAAACTAAACTACTAGACTAAACAGTACGAACTAATCTAAACTAAACTAAACTAAACTAAACAGAAATAAAAAACTAAATTAAAATAAACTAAACAGAACAGAACTAAACTAAACTAAGCTAAAATTAATTAAATTAAACTGGACTAAACTATACAAAACTAAACTAATCTAAACTAAACTGAACGAAACTGAAAGCAACCTAACCAAAACTAACTAATCAACAAAACAAAAACAAAACAAAACAAAACTAAACTAAACTGACAGCTGTCTACGAAGTTCGTCCATCTGAGCTGAAGCCATCTTCAGTGCTTTCCTTAGTGTGTTGCGAGCGTACTTCAGACTGGGGACATGGATGAGGACACGCGTTTATGTGTCGAATATCATGTCAAATGTTATAGTTGAATTTGTGCGTGATTCTTGCATGATATCTTTGACTGTTCAATTTGATTAATTCTCTATTACTTCTTGCTCATGTACACTAAATGAAATTATAATGACTCATTTTATTTCACAGACAGTTTAGATATTTAATCTCTCCGAAACTGTCTTCTTCTATTTGTTCTTTCTTCTTTGTTTTTCTTCATTTTTTTTCTATTTTAATTTTTTGAAATAGATTGAACACGCACTAAGGAAATCCAATGCAACATAACAAAACATGCACTATAATGGAACCTACAGGCCAAAAGAAAACCAGAAAGGTCCATGAATATATTGAGAAGAAAAAATCATGGAAAACCTGAACTCTTTCAGTGCGGAAAGTTATTATCAATTCAGCGGTAGAGATTTCAAAGACAAAAATGTTAATGTTTCTAAAAATTAATCTATATGTTTATATTTATCTAACACATAACATATATTATATGAATGTTTAGATAATTAAACAAGGAATTATATTTCACCAATACCAAGATGATACAAGACTTATAAAAAGAATATGGTTTGAAGACAGTTTACACTAATCAAATTGAGAGTGACGCACTGTGCGGCTAAACGTGCGGTAAGAGTTCAGAACAATGGCCTAGACTGGAGAGAGGAAGAGAAAATGTCCAGAATAGAGATGGATGGAGAGATCTTGCTAGTGGAATATGCTATAAAATAGGCTCAAAGGGTTTTAGAGCAATTGTCGCCGCAATCTGTATCATATGTTGTGCGGCTGCTTCTCTGAAAGCTGCTTGTTTATCTACTTCATTTATTACCAACTTACATTAATTACATAGACGGCTAGTATAGTAAAGCAAATGCTGTCACATAGCAGCTGCCACCATTGTTAAGACATCCAAATATTTATATAGCAGCTAAACAACAAATGATAAATAGCATCTTCATACCAACTTTGTGCTATGAAAGTCAGACATGGACCCTTTCTAAACCACATTTAAGAAAGATCAATACATGTGAGATGCGATGCTTGAGAAAAGTAACAAACAACACAAGAAGAGATAGAATACCAAATGAAACCATAAGAAAAATAGTAGGAACAAAACCCTGCCAAGAAATATAGAACAACAACTTAAATGGTTTGGCCACCTGGTCAGAATGAATCCTCACCAATCACCATCAAGGGCGTTCTTCTCGAGAATGCATGGAAAAAGACCAAGAGAAAGACCCAGAAGAAGATGGATAGATGCAGTGACAGAGACATGTAACAACAAAGGAAAATCACTAATTCAGACAATTCGAGCTGCTCAAGAACGACAAATGATATAAATCACGACACCTTTTAGGTATCAGTGAGAAAGAGAAAAGAAGAAGATGGATAGATGCAGTGACAGAGACATGTAACAACAAAGGAAAATCACTAATTCAGACAGTTCGAGCAGCTCAAGAACGACAAATGATATAAACCACAACACCTTTTAGGTATCAGTGAGAAAGAGAAAAGAAGAAGATGGATAGATGCAGTGACAGAGACATGTAACAACAAAGGAAAATCACTAATTCAGACAGTTCGAGCAGCTCAAGAACGACAAATGATATAAACCACAACACCTTTTAGGTATCAGTGAGAAAGAGAAAAGAAGAAGATGGATAGATGCAGTGATAGAGACATGTAACAACAAAGGAAAATCACTAATTCAGACAGTTCGAGCAGCTCAAGGACGATAAATGATATAAACCACGCCACCTTTTAGGTATCAGTGAAAAGAGAAAAGGAAGAAGAGAATACATTTTTTGAGTTTGAATACGACCTCCGCTGCTGTATGACTCTGTTCCTCTTTTGGTATTCTACAAATGTCCATTTCGGGACTTCCTGGTGATGCCTTCACAAGGCTCTGTTTGGTATTCTACAAATATCCATTTCGGGGTCTACCTGGTGATGCCTTCACAAGGCTCTGTTTGGTATTCTACAAATATCCATTTCGGGGTCTACCTGGTGATGCCTTCACAAGGCTCTGTTTGAAGCTAAATTGAAGTCTCTCTGAGAAAACTGACGACGGATTTCGGGACAAAATCCCACTGGATGGTGGCGGAGGACAGACGTACACGTTAAATTAATAGTGAAACGTCATATTAGTAGTGAAACGTCATATTAGTAGTGAAACGTCACATTAGTAGTGGAACGTCACATTAGTAGTGAAACGTCACATTAGTAGTGGAACGTCACATTAGTAGTGGAACGTCATATTAGAAGTGAAACGTCATATTAGTAGTGGAACGTCCTATTAGAAGTGAAACGTCATATTAGTAGTGGAACGTCATATTAGAAGTGAAACGTCATATTAGTAGTGGAACGTCATATTAGAAGTGAAACGTCATATTAGTAGTGGAACGTCATATTAGAAGTGAAACGTCATATTAGTAGTGTAACGTCATATTAGAAGTGAAACGTCATATTAGAAGTGAAACGTCATATTAGTAGTGGAACATCAGATTAATAGTGGAACGTCATATTAGTAGTGGAACGTCAGATTAATTGTGGAATGGTCAGATTAATAGTGGAACGTCATATTAGTAGTGGAACGTCAGATTAATTGTGGAATTGTCAGATTAATAGTGGAAATGTTAGATTAATAGTGAAAGCGGTCAGACTAATAAAGGACCGACAAATTAATAGTAGAAGGTCATATTAATAGTGGAGCGTCAAATTAATAGTAAAACGTAAAATTAATAATGGAAGGTCATATTAATAATAGAAGGTCATATTAATAGTGGAATGTCAAATTAATAGTGGAAGGTCATATTAATAGTAGAAGGTCATATTAATACTGGAAGGTCATATTAATAGTGGAACGTCAAATTAATAGTGAAACGTCAAATTAATAATGGAAGGTCATATTAATAGTGGAACGTCAGATTAATTCTGGATCGTCGGATTAATAGTGGAAGGTCGGATCTGTACGTATGCAACGGGTAGAGTCATTACTGAAGTTTAAAATACGTAAGGTCGCCTTTGTACACACCCCAGGACATGCGGGAGTACGGGGAAATGAAAGAGCGGACAGGTTGGCTAGCTGTGTTATTGTTGAGGACGTTAAACCAATCGATCGGGCGGACATCATCAATGCCCTCCGGAAAGTGGGAAGGGCACATGACTTCTACAATCATGAGTCCACGTCACTCCTTCGGATGAAAGAGATGGGAGTTAAGATGGGCACAGCCAGAAACGAGAAACTTAGTGGGCGTGTAAGAAGAGTTATCAACCAACACAGAACTGGAGTCGCCAGTCGCTGGACACTGCGGGACTTGCTGAGGAGGGGATCTGAGCACCTATGGGTATGTTCGGAGTGCAATGATGATGACCCGCTAATAACTCAATAACTCAATGATGGAACGTGAAATTAATAATGGAACGTCAATTTAATAATGTAACGTCAAATTAATAATGCAACGCCAAATTAAATAATGGAACGCCAAATTAATAATGGAACGCCAAATTAATAATGGAACGTCAAATTAATAATGGAACGTCAAATTAATAATGGAACGTCAAATTAATAATGCAACGCCAAATTAATAATGGAACGTCAAATTAATAATGGAACGTCAAATTAATACTGCAACGCCAAATTAATAATGGAACGTCAAATTAATAATGCAACGCCAAATTAATAATGCAACGCCAAATTAATAATGCAACGCCAAATTAATAATGGAACGTCAAATTAATAATGGAACGTCAAATTAATAATGGAACGTCAAATTAATAATGGAACGTCAAATTAATAATGGAACGTCAAATTAATCGTGTAACGTCACTCCTTGTAGAGTGATGTCGATAAAAGCCATCTATGTGACAGGGAGTGTAAGACCTTCAATGAATGCAGGACAGGCACAATCAGTAGACGAACACTGCCATACATCCCCTTCTTGTACAATCACACTCTCTGGATTTGGTATGTGTTCTTCCCTCTTTCCAGTAACTGTATCATCTTTTTAATTCTCTGAACTCCCGTCGGAGCATAGGGCACCCACAAGAGATCTCCACCCAATCCGGTCTGGAGCAAGCATGGACAACTCTCGCCAGGACCTGCCAGCATCTATCATTTCATCATGTATGGCTCGTCGCCATGTCTCCAATAGCCTGCCACTTCTTCGTTTGCCAGGTGGTGTCCATGTTAATGCTAGGTGTGGATGTCTGGCTCGTTCCAGTTGTAGAACATGGCCTAGCCATTTTTCCAACGTATTCTTGTCACTTCTTGATTGATGTTGTTAATGTTTGACCTTCTGTCGACTTCTTTATTTGCGAAGTGGTGATATCACCGGATGTTTAGAATCTTCTAAAGACTGCGTCCTTCAAATCCTCTGAGTAGGGTTTCTATCTGATAGTTCAATCTCCATGTTTCTGATGTATATAGGAATATGGATGGCACATTTGACTTGTGGTGGATACAAACAATGGCCAAGCTTATCGTAGTTCTTGGTGGCGTGATTCGAAATCGAAAGGGCAGGTAGGATTCAGTTTCTTTCTTTCTTTCTTTCATTCTTTCTTTCTTTCTTTCTTTCTTTCTTTCTTTCTTTCTTTCTTTCTTTCTTTCTTTCTTTCTTTCTTTCTTTCTTTCTTTCTTACATTCTTTCTTTCTTTCTTTCTTTCTCACATTCTTTCTTTCTTTCTTCTTACATTCTTATTTTATTTATTTCTTTCTTACATTCTTTCTTTCTTTCTTTCTCACATTCTTTCTTTCTTTCTTCCTTTTTTTCCTTCTTTCTTTCTTTCTTTCTTTTCTTTCATACACAAATTGTACCAGTTTTCTATATTTCTATATCTTTAACTAGCACGTTCGTTTGCGTATAGACACATAACTCATTATAGTAGTAACACGATTACAGCAATCTTTATTGGTAATCTCCACATTTATAGACAACAATCTTTATTGGTAATCTCTACATTGATAGACAACAATGTTCATTGGTAATCTCCACATTGATAGACAACAATCTTTATTGGTAATCTCTACATTGATAGACAACAATCTTTATTGATAATCTCCGCATTGATAGACAACAATCTTTATTGATAATCTCCACATTGATAGACAACAATCTTTATTGATAATCTCCACATTAATAGACAACAATCTTTATTGGTAATCTTCACATTGATAGACCACAATCTTTATTGGTAATCTCCACAGTGATAGACCACAATCTTTATTGGTAATCTCCACATTGATAGACCACAATCTTTATTGGTAATCTCCACATTGATAGACCACAATCTTTATTGGTCATCTCCACATTGATAGACAACAATCGTTATTGGTAATCTCCACATTGATAGACAGCAATCTTTATTGATAATCTCCACATTGATAGACCACAATCTTTATTGGTAATCTCCACATTGATAGACAACAATCTTTATTGATAATCTCCACATTGATAGACCACAATCTTTATTGATAATCTCCACATTGATAGACAACAATCTTTATTGATAATCTCCACATTGATAGACAACAATCTTTACTGATAATCTCCACATTGATAGACAACAATCTTTATTGATAATCTCTACATTGATAGACCACAATCTTTATTGGTAATCTCCACATTGATAGACAACAATCTTTATTGGTAATCTCCACATTGATAGACAACAATCTTTATTGGTAATCTCCACATTGATAGACAACAATCTTTATTGGTAATCTCCACATTGATAGACACCAATCTTTATTGGTAATCTCCAAATTGATAGACAACAATCTTTATTGATAATCTCCACATTGATAGACAACAATCTTTATTGGTAATCTCCACATTGATAGACAACAATCTTTATTGATAATCTCTACATTGAAAGACCACAATCTTTATTGGTAATCTCCACATTGATAGACAACAATCTTTATTGATAATCTCCACATTGATAGACCACAATCTTTATTGATAATCTCCACATTGATAGACAACAATCTTTATTGGTAATCTCCACATTGATAGACAACAATCTTTATTGATAATCTCCACATTAATAGACCACAATCTTTATTTGTTAATCTCCACATTGATAGACAACAATCTTTATTGATAATCTCTACATTGATAGACCACAATCTTTATTGGTAATCTCCACATTGATAGACAACAATCTTTATTGATAATCTCCACATTGATAGACCACAATCTTTATTGATAATCTCCACATTGATAGACAACAATCTTTATTGATAATCTCTACATTGATAGACCACAATCTTTATTGGTAATCTCCACATTGATAGACCACAATCTTTATTGATAATCTCCACATTGATAGACAACAACCTTTATTGATAATCTCTACATTGATAGACAACAATCTTTATTGGTAATCTCTACATTGATAGACAACAATCTTTATTGGTAATCTCTACATTGATAGACAACAATCTTTATTGGTAATCTCTACATTGATAGACAACAATCTTTATTGGTAATCTCCACATTGATAGACAACAATCTTTATTGATAATCTCTACATTGATAGACAGCAATTTTTATTGGTAATCTCTACATTGATAGACCACAATCTTTATTGGTAATCTCTACATTGATAGACAACAATCTTTATTGGTAATCTCTACATTGATAGACAACAATCTTTATTGGTAATCTCTACATTGATAGACAACAATCTTTATTGGTAATCTCTACATTGATAGACAACAATCTTTATTGGTAATCTCTACATTGATAGACAACAAACTTTATTGGTAATCTCTACATTGATAGACAACAACCTTTATTGGTAATCTCAACATTGATAGACAACAACCTTTATTGGTAATCTCTACATTGATAGACAACAATCTTTATTGGTAATCTCCACATTGATAGACAACAACCTTTATTGGTAATCTCTACATTGATAGACAACAATCTTTATTGGTAATCTCTACATTGATAGACAACAACCTTTATTGGTAATCTCAACATTGATAGACAACAACCTTTATTGGTAATCTCTACATTGATAGACAACAACCTTTATTGGTAATCTCCACATTGATAGACAACAACCTTTATTGGTAATCTCTACATTGATAGACAACAACCTTTATTGGTAATCTCCACATTGATAGACAACAACCTTTATTGGTAATCTCTACATTGATAGACAGCAATCTTTATTGGTAATCTCCACATTGATAGACAACAACCTTTATTGGTAATCTCTACATTGATAGACAACAACCTTTATTGATCATCTCCACATTAATAGACAACAATCTTTATTGATAATCTCCACATTAATAGACAACAATCTTTATTGATAATCTCTACATTGATAGACACCAATCTTTATTGGTAATCTCCACATTGATAGACACCAATCTTTATTGATAATCTCTACATTGATAGACCACAATCTTTATTGGTAATCTCCACATTAATAGACCACAATCTTTTTTGGTAATCTCCACATTGATAGACAACAATCTTCATTGGTAATCTCCACATTAATAGACCACAATCTTTATTGGTAATCTCCACATTGATAGACCACAATCTTTATTGGTAATCTCCACATTGATAGACAACAATCTTTATTGATAATCTCCACATTAATAGACCACAATCTTTATTGGTAATCTCTACATTAATAGACAACAATCTTCATTGGTAATCTCCACATTAATAGACAACAATCTTTATTGGTAATCTCCACATTGATAGACCACAATCTTTATTGGTAATCTCCACATTAATAGACAACAATCTTTATTGGTAATCTCCACATTGATAGACCACAATCTTTATTGGTAATCTCCACATTGATAGACCACAATCTTTATTGGTAATCTCCACATTGATAGACCACAATCTTAATTGGTAATCTCCACATTGATAGACCACAATCTTTATTGGTAATCTCCACATTGATAGACCACAATCTTTATTGGTAATCTCCACATTGCTGGACACCAATCTTCAAACACAATCAGCAATGCTCTACTATTCTACAAGTTCTAGAAACGTTACCTTGCAGAGCCAATTAGCGGCAGTTCTAGCAAGTAATTCTGTGAGCGTAATAAGTTTCTGTTGACAATCTAAGTAGTTAGCTTTTAATTCTGTGACCGTAATAAGTTTCTGTTGACAATCTAAGTAGTTAGCTTGTAATTCTGTGAGCGTAATAAGTTTCTGTTGACAATCTAAGTAGTTAGCTTGTAATTCTGTGAGCGTAATAAGTTTCTGTTGACAATCTAAGTAGTTAGCTTGTAATTCTGTGAGCGTAATAAGTTTCTGTTGACAATCTAAGTAGTTAGCTTGTAATTCTGTGAGCGTAATAAGTTTCTGTTGACAATCTAAGTAGTTAGCTTGTAATTCTGTGAGCGTAATAAGTTTCTGTTGACAATCTAAGTAGTTAGCTTTTAATTCTGTGAGCGTAATAAGTTTCTGTTGACAATCTAAGTAGTTAGCTTTTAATTCTGTGAGCGTAATAAGTTTCTGTTGACAATCTAAGTAGTTAGCTTTTAATTCTGTGAGCGTAATAAGTTTCTGTTGACAATCTAAGTAGTTAGCTTGTAATTCTTTGAGCATAATAAGTTTCTGTTGACAATCTAAGTAGTTAGCTTGTAATTCTTTGAGCATAATAAGTTTCTGTTGACAATCTAAGTAGTTAGCTTGTAATTCTTTGAGCATAATAAGTTTCTGTTGACAATCTAAGTAGTTAGCTTGTAATTCTTTGAGCGTAATAAGTTTCTGTTGACAATCTAAGTAGTTAGCTTGTAATTCTGTGAGCATAATAAGTTTCTGTTGACAATCTAAGTAGTTAGCTTGTAATTATTTGAGCATAATAAGTTTCTGTTGACAATCTAAGTAGTTAGCTTCTAAGTCTGTGATCAGAGTAACAGTTCTTACCCTCTTACTTGTTTCTCTGTTATAAATGAATACACCTCTACAACTCTTTCATTCAATCCACACAATCTCTTGTGATCCGTAGGCAGTTATAGAATCTCTAGGAAATCTCTCTTCCTGATTAATTACTTATTATAATAACTCCATGGAGCCATCTCTTAGAACAGCTACTGTCTATCCTGATGTTTCTACAGCTGATGATTTCTCTAAACTATTCTAACTACTAACTCCTCTGCCTTAAGACAGGTTCCAAAATTCCTCTGCCTTACATCTTTTAAGTGTGGGTCCAAAATCTCCGAGGGAACTGTCTTCAGAAAATGTCCGTTTCGGGGTTTCTGTTTCCCGTTAAGGCTACGCCTCTTCTTGGCATTCTGGGATACAGGAGTGGTCTGTCTAGTGAGCTCCGCCTTACAAATCCCTAAGACTATCAACCCATTTGCTGCTTATTTGTCCATCGCTTGTCAATCGCAGAGCAGACTTGACAACATCTGTCAGTCACTCCTATCCTTAGATACAAGTATACAAGTTGTCATTGGTCCCCTTGACCAACCTAGGTTCTCTCTCAGAACTCATTTGATCCCCTACTCTGTGGTTCCACATCCTGTCATCCCCTACTCTGTGGCTCCACATCCTGTGATCCCCTACTCTATGGTTCCACATCCTGTGATCACCTACTCTGTGGCTCCACATCATATGATCCCCTACTCTGTGGCTCCACATCCTGTGATCTCCTACTCTGTGGCTCCACATCCTATGATCCCCTACTCTGTGGCTCCACATCCTGTGATCCCCTACTCTGTGGCTCCACATCCTGTGATCCCCTACTCTGTGGCTCCACATCCTATGATCACCTACTCTGTGGCTCCACATCCTGTGATCCCCTACTCTGTGGCTCCACATCCTGTGATCCCCTACTCTGTGGTTCCACATCCTGTGATCCCCTACTCTGTGGCTCCACATCCTGTCATCCCCTACTCTGTGGCTCCACATCCTGTGATCCCCTACTCTGTGGTTCCACATCATGTGATCCCCTACTCTGTGGCTCCACATCCTGTGATCCCCTACTCTGTGGCTCCACATCCTTTGATCCTCTACTCTGTGACTCCACATCATATGATCCCCTACTCTGTGACTCCATATCCTGTGATCCCCTACTCTGTGGCTCCACATCTTGTGATCCCCTACTCTGTGGTTCCACATCCTGTGATCCCCTACTCTGTGGCTCCACATCCTGTGATCCCCTACTCTGTGGCTCCACATCCTTTGATCCTCTACTCTGTGACTCCACATCATATGATCCCCTACTCTGTGACTCCATATCCTGTGATCCCCTACTCTGTGTCTCCATATCCTGTGATCCCCTACTCTTTGACTCCATATCCTGTGATCCCCTACTCTGTGACTCCATATCCTGTGATCCCCTACTCTGTGACTCCACATCCTGTGATCCCCTACTCTGTGGTTCCACATCCTGTGATCCCCTACTCTGTGGCTCCACATCCTATGATCCCCTACTCTGTGGCTCCATATCCTGTGATCCCCTACTCTGTGGCTCCACATCCTATGATCCCCTACTCTGTGACTCCACATCCTATGATCCCCTACTCTGTGACTCCACATCCTATGATCCCCTACTCTGTGGCTCCACATCCTATGATCCCCTACTCTGTGGCTCCACATCCTATGATCCCCTACTCTGTGGCTCCACATCCTATGATCCCCTACTCTGTGGCTCCACATCCTGTCATCCCCTACTCTGTGGCTCCACATCCTTTGATCCTCTACTCTGTGACTCCACATCCTGTCATCCCCTACTCTGTGACTCCACATCCTATGATCCCCTACTCTGTGACTCCACATCCTATGATCCCCTACTCTGTGACTCTACATCCTGTCATCCCCTACTCTGTGGCTCCACATCCTATGATCCCCTACTCTGTGACTCTACATCCTGTGATCCCCTACTCTGTGGCTCCACATCCTATGATCCCCTACTCTGTGGCTCCACATCCTATGATCCCCTACTCTGTGGCTCCACATCCTATTATCCCCTACTCTGTGGCTCCACATCCTATTATCCCCTACTCTGTGGCTCCACATCCTATGATCCCCTACTCTGTGACTCTACATCCTGTCATCCCCTACTCTGTGACTCCACATCCTATGATCCCCTACTCTGTGACTCTACATCCTGTGATCCCCTACTCTGTGGCTCCACATCCTATGATCCCCTACTCTGTGGCTCCACATCCTATGATCCCCTACTCTGTGGCTCCACATCCTATTATCCCCTACTCTGTGACTCCACATCCTATGATCCCCTACTCTGAGGCTCCACATCCTATGATCCCCTACTCTGAGGCTCCACATCCTATGATCCCCTACTCTGTGGCTCCACATCGTATGATCCCCTACTCTGTGGCTCCACATCCTGTGATCTCCTACTCTGTGGCTCCACATCCTATGATCCCCTACTCTGTGGCTCCACATCCTATGATCCCCTACTCTGTGGCTCCACATCCTGTCATCCCCTACTCTGTGGCTCCACATCCTATGATCCCCTACTCTGTGGCTCCACATCCTGTCATCCCCTACTCTGTGGCTCCACATCCTGTGATCCCCTACTCTGTGACTCCACATCCTATGATCCCCTACTCTGTGGCTCCACATCCTATGATCCCCCACTCTGTGGCTCCACATCCTGTCATCCCCTAAACCTCAGAGAGAATTCAGTCTTCACTACTGCCGGACATCACAAGATGCCTCGACGTTTGAAATCCTCCGTTCGGTCGTCCCCTCGTAGGCTTGTTATCTCCGAATATTTCAGAGTCCGTCCAGCGATCTCTCAATCAAATGTGTGCCTGCAGCCTACGTGGATTTGCAGTACCTTCTCACTGTCTCTCCGCTTCATTTCCGTGAGAGTATTACAACTTGTGGTGTCTCGCTTTGCCTGAGTCCCGTCAACGAATGCCAGATCGCTCTGTTCTTCACATCTTTCTTTCTTCTTTTATTCCTTTCCTGCTTTATCACTTGCGATTGCTCACTATTAGAAATGCCATTTTCTTTCTTTCTTTAACTTTAATTTCATTCACAATCTGCCTTTCTTTCTTTCTTTCTTTCTTTCTTTCTTTCTTTCTTTCTTTCTATCTTTCTTTCTTTCTTTTTTCATTTCTTATTTTCTTTCTTTGTTTCTTTCTTTCACAAGCTCTCTTTCTTTCTTTCACAATCTCCCGTTCTTTCTTTCTTTCTTTCCTTCACAAGCTCTCTTTCTTTATTTCTTTCTTTCTGTCTTTCACTGGCAAGCTCTCTTTCTTTCTCTCTTTTTTCTTTCTCTCTTTTTTTTTTTTTATGTTTTCTTTCTTCCTTTCTTTCTTTCTTTCTTTCATTCATAAGCTCACTTTCTTTCTTTCTTTTTTCTTGTTTTCTTTCTTTCACAATCTCCCTTTCTTTCTTTCCAACATTTGTACACCGTCTCTATGAGCAACCTGTTTGAAGAACTTCTCCCTCAGTCCACATCATCGCCATACAAATGTCTGGTCTTGTACCTGCCGTTGTTTCCTCTTCTAACACTGTTCCTATTACCTGTCTTTGTTTCTATGACTTACACTGTTCCTATTACCTGTCCTTGTCTCTATGACATACACTGTTCCTATTACCTGTCCTTGTCTCTATGACATACACTGTTCCTATTACCTGTCCTTGTTTCCATGACATACACTGTTCCTATTACCTGTCCTTGTCTCTATGACTTACAATGTTCCTATTACCTGTCTTTGTTTCCATGACTTACACTGTTCCTATTACCTGTCCTTGTCTCTATGACATACACTGTTCCTATTACCTGTCCTTGTCTCTATGACATACACTGTTCCTATTACCTGTCCTTGTTTCTATGACTTACACTGTTCCTATTACCTGTCCTTGTTTCTATGACTTACACTGTTCCTATTACCTGTCCTTGTTTCCATGACATACACTGTTCCTACTACCTGTCCTTGTTTCTATGACATACACTGTTCCTATTACCCGTCTTTGTTTCCATGACATACACTGTTCCTATTACCTGTCCTTGTCTCTATGACATACACTGTTCCTACTACCTGTCCTTGTTTCTATGACATACACTGTTCCTATTACCTGTCTTTGTTTCCATGACATACACTGTTCCTACTACCTGTCCTTGTTTCCATGACATACACTGTTCCTATTACCTGTCCTTGTTTCCATGACATACACTGTTCCTACTACCTGTCCTTGTTTCTATGACATACACTGTTCCTATTACCCGTCTTTGTTTCCATGACATACACTGTTCCTATTACCCGTCTTTGTTTCTATGACATACACTGTTCCTATTACCTGTCCTTGTCTCTATGACATACACTGTTCCTATTACCTGTCCTTGTCTCTATGACATACACTGTTCCTATTACCTGTCCTTGTTTCTATGACTTACACTGTTCCTATTACCTGTCCTTGTTTCTATGACTTACACTGTTCCTATTACCTGTCCTTGTCTCTATGACATACACTGTTCCTATTACCTGTCCTTGTTTCTATGACTTACACTGTTCCTATTACCTGTCCTTGTTTCTATGACATACAATGTTCCTATTACCTGTCTTTGTTTCCATGACTTACACTGTTCCTATTACCTGTCCTTGTCTCTATGACATACACTGTTCCTATTACCTGTCCTTGTTTCTATGACTTACACTGTTCCTATTACCTGTCCTTGTTTCTATGACATACACTGTTCCTACTACCTGTCTTTGTTTCCATGACTTACACTGTTCCTACTACCTGTCCTTGTTTCTATGACATACACTGTTCCTACTACCTGTCTTTGTTTCTATGACATACACTGTTCCTACTACCTGTCCTTGTTTCTATGACATACACTGTTCCTACTACCTGTCCTTGTTTCTATGACATACACTGTTCCTACTACCTGTCTTTGTTTCCATGACATACACTGTTCCTATTACCTGTCCTTGTTTCTATGACTTACACTGTTCCTATTACCTGTCCTTGTTTCTATGACATACACTGTTCCTACTACCTGTCTTTGTTTCCATGACTTACAATGTTCCTATTACCTGTCTTTGTTTCCATGACTTACACTGTTCCTACTACCTGTCTTTGTTTCCATGACTTACACTGTTCCTATTACCTGTCCTTGTTTCTATGACATACAATGTTCCTATTACCTGTCTTTGTTTCCATGACTTACACTGTTCCTATTACCTGTCTTTGTTTCTATGACTTACACTGTTCCTACTACCTGTCCTTGTTTCTATGACATACAATGTTCCTATTACCTGTCTTTGTTTCCATGACATACACTGTTCCTATTACCTGTCTTTGTTTCTATGACTTACACTGTTCCTACTACCTGTCTTTGTTTCCATGACATACACTGTTCCTATTACCTGTCTTTGTTTCCATGACATACACTGTTCCTATTACCCGTCTTTGTTTCCATGACATACACTGTTCCTACTACCTGTCTTTGTTTCCATGACATACAATGTTCCTAGTACCTGTCTTTGTTTCCATGACATACACTGTTCCTATTACCCGTCTTTGTTTCCATGACATACCCTGTTCCTATTACCTGTCCTTGTTTCTATGACATACACTGTTCCTATTACCTGTCTTTGTTTCCATGACATACACTGTTCCTACTACCTGTCTTTGTTTCCATGACATACAATGTTCCTACTACCTGTCTTTGTTTCCATGACATACACTGTTCCTACTACCCGTCTTTGTTTCCATGACATACACTGTTCCTATTACCTGTCCTTGTTTCTATGACATACACTGTTCCTATTACCTGTCTTGCCTGTGAAGACATACTCTTCTCTCCACATTTGGTTTAACTTTAGACCTATAAGTTAGTTTTTCATATATAGATAGTTTCTCCGCTATTATGGGCCATACGACGGTGCGGGTATAGGTATACCCCACTGTGATGACGTTATTCAGAACTATAGACTAAAAGTGTATATATGTAGTTTTGTCTTGTTACACTGATGAAGATTTTTTTGCAAAAAAGATTATTTTTTGCTGTTTATTAATGAAATTATTGGAAAGATAATCAATAACCTAGGATATGCTGATGATACTGCTCTACTAGCAGAAAATTATAAAGATCTACAACAATTACTTCATGAAAAAAACATGACAAGCAAAAATATGAAGATAGGAATATGAAAAAGACTAAATCTATGATCATAAACAAAGATAATACTCTAAACCTACAAGAGGATATCAAAGTTGAAGGACTTGACCTGGAGACAGTTCAAAACTACAACTACCTTGGACATACTATAACCAGTGATGGAAAATTTACAACTGAAATAAACAAAAGTATTGGAATGGCAAAAGTGAAGTTAATGCCAAGGAAAATATACTAACAACAAAACAAATAACACCAGGGTTAAAACTAAGAATAGCAAAATGTTACATCTTCTCAACATTTCTATACGGTGCATAAACATGGACATTAGACACACAAAAAAAACAGAATAAAAAGTTGAAGCCTTTGAAATGTGGATATATAGAAGAATATGTAGAATTGGATGGAAGGGAAAGAAAACAAACGACGAAGTCTTAAAACAACTAAAAATAAAAAGAGAACTACTAAACACAATTCAAAAAGACAAATGCGATTTTTGGGCCATGTTAAAAGAAACAACAGCCTACTAAAAGCAATCCTGGAGGGGAAAATACAAGGTAAAAGAGGCAGAGGCAGACCAAGACTAACATGGACGATTAACATCAAAAGATGGACAAATCAGCCTATGACAACCTGCACCATCAAACCAAGAGATAGAGCAGAATGACGATCCATGGTAGATAACCTTCGATGCGGAGACGGCACTCAATGAATGGCGCTCCATGGTAGCCAACCTTCGATGCGGAGACGGCCCTCAATGAATGGAGCTCCATGGTAGCCAACCTTCGATGCGGAGACGGCACTCAATGAATGACGCTCCATGGTAGCCAACCTTCGATGTGGAGACGGCACTCAATGAATAGCGCTCCATGGTAGTCAACCTTCGATGTGGAGACGGCACTCAATGAATGGCGCTGCATGGTAGCCAACCTTCGATGTGGAGACGGCACTCAATGAATGGCGCTCCATGGTAGCCAACCTTCGATGTGGAGACGGCACTCAATGAATGGCGCTCCATGGTAGCCAACCTTCGATGTGGAGACGGCACTCAATGAATGGCGCTCCATGGTAGCCAACCTTCGATGTGGAGACGGCACTCAATGAATGGCGCTGCATGGTAGCCAACCTTCGATGTGGAGACGGCACTCGATGATAATAATTTTACTCTTCATATCACAGTAAACCTGGTATGTACAGTTTTATCTTTATGTTTCCTCGTGTTTTCCCATCTCTCAGCGTTGATGAAGCACAGCTGAGGTTCCAAGCCGAGGCGGATGAACTTAACGAGGCACAACCGAAGGTTCTCGGAAACGTGCATGATGGGATGTCCAGGAAGATTGCCGAGTTCATGAAGAATCAGCCGGTTGGATCCGTCGACGTTGATGTAGCGATCCATGGAGTAGAACACGCGCATGATGTCAGACCCGAGGGCAGCCTTCTGCAGCCTCAAGCCGGAGACCCAGAGGCAGCTGTCCATGGGGCGGCTGGGGCACACGAGCATGGTCAGAAGGATGACGATGAGGTAAGCGATGTGTTCTCTCCCCTGTAGTCTCTGTGCCTGTTTATATTTCTTTCTTATTTAATACCTTCTTGTTACTGTTAAATGCTATTGTTTAAATTGTTATTTGTTTTAGTTTTGACAGGAATTAGCTCAATTAAACTTTCTTTCTTTCCTCCTTTCATTCTTACTTATTTCTTTCCTTCTTTCTGATCTTCTTTCTCTCTATATATCTATTTTCTTACTTTCTTACCCTCTTTCCTTCATTTATTCTTCCTTTCTCTTTTTACTTTTTCTTTCTGACTTCCCTTCTTTGCAATCCAAAAAAATTCATTTTAACTTAGGGCCTCGTCAAATCTAAATCCAGGCACTGATTCCGTGAACACAACCCTGAAGAGTTAATGAGGGACAAGGTCAAGGTTATGTATTGACTATGGGCATACTTGAAACCCACACCTGTAGAGACGCTCAGACAGTACCAGGCCTAAAACCTTTGGAAGATTGGCGGACAACTAAAGTTGTGGAAGAAACGGAGAAATACAGAAGGCTCCCTAACCACCCAATGCACCAAAGAATAACCAGATTTGGAAAAGAAAGGCTAAAGAGGAGCAACTTCACGGGAATCTCCAAAGAATTGACAATTGGCGGTCAGTACTGTCCCAAACAATGCCGAAACATATATGCCTATTCTGTATGACTCGCCATCTTCTTTTACCTTTTCAGCTCCCAGTGGAGCATAGTTCTTCAACAAACACTTACCAAGTCGTTCTGTTCTTTGCCATTCTTTTAAGATCATTCCATGTCTTCCCCATCATCTTCAACTATGCTTCTATCTGTCTTCTCCAAGAATTCCTTGGTCTTCCTCTTTGTCTTTTCCCCTGGGGATTCCAAGGCTGTATGATTCGCCATAGGAAAAATAAAATACCATAACTTGAGGAAGATATGATAGGAATCATGAAAAAAGGTGCCCAAACAGACATAGAGAGAAAACACATAGCAGAAAAACACATACACGATACCTACCCACAGGACTCTTGGTCCCACATATACACAGATGGCTCTGCTACAAATGCCACCAGAAATGGAGGAGGAGGTGTGTTCTTGAGGCTGAATAACCAGGAAGAGATCACCAAGCCAATAGCTACTGGGAAATCCTCAAACAACTAACTATAAGGCAGAAACTGAAGCCCTCAAAGACGCTGCAACACTAGTTATCCAACACAAAAATAACAGGCACAATAAATTGGTGATACTGACTGATGTACTGTCAGTACTAACAGCTCTAAAAACCCACAGGAACAGTGAACTAGATGACGTGATGGCTCCATTTACACTCTACTGATCTATATAGCTACAATCTACATTCGTTGGATATATGTGGCTCCATTTACACTCTACTGATCTATATAGCTACAATCTACATTCGTTGGATATATGTGGCTCCATTTATACTCTACTGATCTATATAGCTACAATCTACATTCGTTGGATATATGTGGCTCCATTTATACTCTACTGATCTATATAGCTACAATCTACATTCGTTGGATATATGTGGCTCCATTTATACTCTACTGATCTATATTGCTACAATCTACACTCGTTGGATATATATGGCTCCATTTACACTCTACTGATCTATATTGCTACAATCTACACTCGTTGGATATATGTGGCTCCATTTACACTCAACTGATCTATATAGCTACAATCTACACTCGTTGGATATATATGGCTCCATTTACACTCAACTGATCTATATAGCTACAATCTACACTCGTTGGATATACGTGGCTCCATTTACACTCTACTGATCTATATAGCTACAATCTACACTCATTGGATATATATGGCTCCATTTACACTCTACTGATCTATTTAGCTACAATCTACACTCGTTGGATATATGTGGCTCCATTTACACTCAACTGATCTATATAGCTACAATCTACATTCGTTGGATATATATGGCTCCATTTACACTCTACTGATCTATATAGCTACAATCTACACTCGTTGGATATATGTGGCTCCATTTACACTCTACTGATCTATATAGCTACAATCTACACTCGTTGGATATATGTGGCTCCATTTACACTCTACTGATCTATATAGCTACAATCTACACTTGTTGGATATATGTGACTCCATTTACACTCTACTGATCTATATAGCTACAATCTACACTCGTTGGATATATGTGACTCCATTTACACTCTACTGATCTATATAGCTACAATCTACACTCGTTGGATATATGTGGCTCCATTTACACTCTACTGATCTATATAGCTACAATCTACATTCGTTGGATATATATGGCTCCATTTACACTCTACTGATCTATATTGCTACAATCTACACTCGTTGGATATATGTGGCTCCATTTACACTCATCTGATCTATATAGCTACAATCTACACTCGTTGGATATATATGGCTCCATTTACACTCATCTGATCTATATAGCTACAATCTACACTCGTTGGATATATGTGGCTCCATTTACACTCTACTGATCTATATACCTACAATCTACACTCGTTGGATATATATGGCTCCATTTACACTCTACTGATCTATATAGCTACAATCTACACTCGTTGGATATATGTGGCTCCATTTACACTCAACTGATCTATATAGCTACAATCTACATTCGTTGGATATATATGGCTCCATTTACACTCTACTGATCTATATAGCTACAATCTACACTCGTTGGATATATGTGGCTCCATTTACACTCTACTGATCTATATAGCTACAATCTACACTCGTTGGATATATGTGGCTCCATTTACACTCTACTGATCTATATAGCTACAATCTACACTCGTTGGATATATGTGACTCCATTTACACTCTACTGATCTATATAGCTACAATCTACACTCGTTGGATATATGTGGCTCCATTTACACTCTCATTTGTCGGTCTTCAGCTGCTCGAACTGTCTGAATTAGTGATTTTCCATTGTTGTTACATGTCTCTGTGACTAACATGACAGAAGGACATGACTAGGGACCTAGACCAACTGTGCAATAACTTCCAGATAGTGGTCATCCAGTGGAGACCATCACACTCACTGTAATATACACGGAAACGAACGCGCAGACAAATTAGCTAAAGAGGGAGGGAGATTACCACAAGAGAACCATCTGGTCATCTACGACGAAGCCAAATCCGTCATCAAATGCCAGTATTATGAAAAATGGAAAGAAGAACACCCAAAGTATAACGAGAAGGATGGATACTTTCAACTGTCAAAGTGGGATCAAGTCATCATACTTCGCCTACGCACTGGCCACAATAGAATGAGAAATCACATGTTCACCAAATTCAAAATAGGTACAACCAGCCTATGTCACTGTACACTGGACAATATGACTACAAAACATGTTCTACAGGATTGCCCCCAGTATACAGACTTGAGAAGAGCAATGTGGTCCACACCCACCTCCCTGGAAGAGAAACTATATGGGGTAACTGAATCACTGAAACTGAATCACTGAAACTGCATTCATAAGAGAGTCCCGGAGTCCTAGTCTGAATGACGTCATGATCGCAGCAGAAGAAGAAGAAGATTAATGCTAATCTTGATCGCAGAAAGAGATACTAATTAACAATGTCCTTGACATTATTTCAGATCCCTTTATCCCTTGACCCTGACGAGTTGATGCATGACGGACAAGGTCATGGTCATGTGCACAAAGCGAAACCAGGTGAGTGGTGTCAAAGGTCGTGGGTCACAGACACAGAGCTTTGGAATATGTAGGAGCAAGTTGTGGGGTGTAATATACACTATTACAAGGTATTGTAACAGCTTTACAAAAAAATGTAACACAACATAATACCGATGTTTCGGCCTACATATGGCCTTCCTCAGAAAACGAGAACAACACAAACGAACAACGAAATAAATATAAACTCTACTACATTTAGGAATGAGTGGGACAGGTAAATCAAGGAGAACTAAACAGAGGAATAAGAGATGAAATGATGGAACGAAAGAGAGATGTGAGAGAGATGTGAGAGAGATGTGAGAGAGATGTGAGAGAGATGTGAGAGAGATGTGAGAGAGATCTGAGAGAGATCTGAGAGAGATCTGAGAGAGATGTGAGAGAGATGTGAGAGAGATGTGAGAGAGATGTGAGAGAGATGTGAGAGAGATGTGAGAGAGATGTGAGAGAGATCTGAGAGAGATCTGAGAGAGATGTGAGAGAGATCTGAGAGAGATCTGAGAGAGATGTGAGAGAGATGTGAGAGAGATGTGAGAGAGATGTGAGAGAGATGTGAGAGAGATGTGAGAGAGATGTGAGAGAGATGTGCTAGCAGCAAATCTAAAAATAAAAACGAAGAAACAAAGTGAAATGGTGACAAGCATTACAGGGTAATATACAAAACAAAAGTCGACGTTTCGGCCAAGTAGGCCTTCAGCTAGAACAACAAACAACAACACAAAAAATATATAAGGATACGTAAACAAATCTAACTACATGGCGATAATATACTAGATACTCAAGAAAGGAAATAAAAAAGGGTCACTTCCCTGTGTTCCAGAGCGTGGTCAGTCTCCGAATGGACTAAAATGAGAAGGCGGGATGACCAGCTATATATCTCACTGACCAGGCAGTCAGGCGAGAAGCTGGAACAGAAGGGTTCTAAAAATATGGGGAGGTGGGTACAAAATATGTATAAACTGTGCATATCTAACTCTGTGTGTGCACCCCGAACCGATGTGTAAAAAGAGATATGTGTATATAACAATACATGTGTACAAGCATAGATCCACATATATATTGCCACAAAGCCCACAAAAAACACCCAAAGTGCCCAAATGTGCCGATACATATACAGACAAATATATCTACATGTTTAGGTTCGGTAGCGCATGAGGGTAAGAAATGAGTAGTAGGTGCCCATGTGTATGAGAGCGATATGTTCATACCTTGGGGGGGGGGGGGCGACAGCGAACCCAACTGGGCAATGAGGCGATTCTCAAGGGCGAACCGGCTTCGATTGCTGGAGTGACACGAGACAATGCCAATAACTTGCATGTCAGGTTTACCACTATGGCCAGGGGAGTTGAAATGGGCAGACACCGGGTTGCTGGTCTTTTGCTCAACATCACGAAGATGCTCACAAAATCTTCCACTCAAGCGTCGACCAGACTCACCCACATACGTCATCTGGCAATGCTTACTTACATATTATGGTGTAGATGATATTCCGTGACACACAAGTAAACCCCTCCTTGATGTCGAATCGCTTATTAGGGACCAAGACCGAATCGGTACAAAGCACGTAGTCACAAGTTCTGCAAACTCGACGTCCACAACGAACAGTACCAAGGTGTTTGTGGTTTGAGCTGGGGAGGCGGCTCGTGACAAGAATGTCTCTCAGATCCTGTCACGTTTGAAGGCGACCAAAGGAGGATCACTGAAAAGTAGGCGGGTAGTAGGATCTGAGTGGAGAATGAAGCTATAGCAGTTAAGGATCCTCACCGCAGCCAAGTTGAGGGGGTGGTAGGTGAGGGCAAATATGGTCCTATCAGAGGAACGGCGGGTGGATGGGGTGAGTGCCACAGGACGGGAAATATCAAGAGCTCGCTGGAAGGCAGATTGGAGAACCGAATCAGGATAGAGACGACGCCTAAAGAAACCTAAGAGAGATTTGCTACATGTCGGAGGATACAAGTGTACACAGAAATTACGAAAGTGTAGATTGTAGCTATATAGATCAGTAGAGTGTAAATGGAGCCACATATATCCAACGAGTGTAGATTGTAGCTATATAGATCAGTAGAGTGTAAATGGAGCCATATATATCCAACGAGTGTAGATTGTAGCTATATAGATCAGTAGAGTGTAAATGGAGCCACATATATCCAGCGAGTGTAGATTGTAGCTATATAGATTAGTAGAGTGTAAATGGAGCCATATATATCCAACGAGTGTAGATTGTAGCTATATAGATCAGTAGAATGTAAATGGAGCCATATATATCCAACGAGTGTAGATTGTAGCGATATAGATCAATAGAGTGTAAATGGAGCCATATATATCCAACGAGTGTAGATTGTAGCTATATAGATCAGTAGAGTGTAAATGGAGTCATATATATCCAACGAGTGTAGATTGTAGCTATATAGATCAGTAGAATGTAAATGGAGCCATATATATCCAACGAGTGTAGATTGTAGCTATATAGATCAGTAGAGTGCAAATGGAGCCATATATATCCAACGAGTGTAGATTGTAGCTATATAGATCAGTAGAATGTAAATGGAGCCATATATATACAACGAGTGTAGATTGTAGCTATATAGATTAGTAGAGTGCAAATGGAGCCATATATATCCAACGAGTGTAGATTGTAGCTATATAGATCAGTAGAATGTAAATGGAGCCATATATATACAACGAGTGTAGATTGTAGCTATATAGATTAGTAGAGTGTAAATGGAGCCATATATATCCAACGAGTGTAGATTGTAGCTATATAGATCAGTAGAGTGTAAATGGAGCCATATATATCCAACGAGTGTAGATTGTAGCTATATACATCAGTAGAATGTAAATGGAGCCATATATATTCAACGAGTGTAGATTGTAGCTATATAGATCAGTAGAATGTAAATGGAGCCATATATATCCAACGAGTGTAGATTGTAGCTATATAGATCAATAGAGTGTAAATGGAACCATATATATATCCAACGAGTGTAGATTGTAGCTATATAGATCAGTAGAGTGTAAATGGAGCCATATATATCCAACGAGTGTAGATTGTAGCTATATAGATCAGTAGAGTGTAAATGGAACCATATATATCCAACGAGTGTAGATTGTAGCTATATAGATCAGTAGAGTGTAAATGGAGCCATATATATCCAACGAGTGTAGATTGTAGCTATATAGATCAGTAGAATGTAAATGGAGCCATATATATCCAACGAGTGTAGATTGTATTGCTGTGTTAATTTTCATACTGCAGTTTGGAGGGGAGAGCGCGCCTACCAGCAGCAGAGCTGGAAGTTGTCAGCGACCCACAGCTGATGCCTTGCGCCAGGATCGGTGAAGCAAAACCATCAAGACCCTGCTCCACCTCTTCACGGTGCCTCCAGTAACAGACTAACCTGTCTAGTCTGGACAAGCGTGCAGGGATCGAAGAGGGAAGACAGCCCGGTGCTCAAAAATGTCGTGCTCAAGTCGGATGTGTTGGGCCGAAAAGCGCAAATATAACAGTTATACTGCAAACCACAACACAACGCAGACACGTCCACTACGTCTTTGTAAGGGCGGATGATGAAGAAGAATATTCTAGTCTACCACGATACTCCAGAATTCTTTAGTCTTCGGACGAACGCAACCAACCAACAATACTGTAGTTTGTGCAGCTTTTATCTAGAGATGTTATATGTTGTTGTAGCAGGTTTTCATCCTCATATATTAGGCATTGGTCATCTGCGAATAGTAGCTCGTTGATGTTGGAGTTTTCTACCTCTATGTTATTATTTGATTTGTCCTTATTGTTGGTTGTTTCCTGATTTATTTTGTCCATATATATGTTGAAGAGGAGTGGTGAGAGGACGCATCCTTGTCTTACACCTGTTGTAACCTGAAACCATTCTGACAGACCTTCCGATGTTCTAACGGCACTTTGACCGTTTTTATATAATGCCATATATTATCTAGTAGTTGTCCTGCTACCCGTAGGTTTCTAAAGTTTGCCAAAGTTTGTTCCTGCCCACACGATCAAACGCTTTTTCCTGATGTATAAACACTATATTTAGGTTTCTGTCATGTTCTATTGTTTTTTTCACATAATATCACCATTGCTAAGACATCCAAACATTTCTATGGCAGCTAAACAACAAATTATAAATAGCATTTTCATACCAACTTTGTGCTATGAAAGTCAAACATGGACCCTTTCTAAATCACATTTAAGAAAGATCAATGCATGTGAGATGCGATGATTGAGAAAAGTAACAAACAACACAAGAAGAGATAGAATACCAAATGAAACCATAAGAAAAATGGTAGCAACAAAACCCTGCCAAGAATATATAGAGCAACAACAACTTAAATGGTTGGGCCACCTGGTCAGAATGAATCCTCACCAATCACCATCAAGGGCGTTCTTCTCGAGAATGTATGGGAAAAGACCAAGAGGAAGACCCAGAAAAAGATGGATAGATGCAGTGATAGAGACATGTAACAACAAAGGAAAATCACTAATTCAGACAGTTTGAGCAGCTCAAGAACGACAAATGATATAAACCACGACACCTTTTAGGTATCAGTGAAAAGAGAAAAGAAGAAGATGGATAGATGCAGTGACAGAGACATGTAACAACAAAGAAAAATCACTAATTCAGACAGTTCGAGCAGCTCAAGAACAACAAATGATATAAACCACGACACCTTTTAGGTATCAGTGAAAAGAGAAAAGAAGAAGATGGATAGATGCAGTGACAGAGACATGTAACAACAAAGAAAAATCACTAATTCAGATAATTCGAGCAGCTCAAGAACAACAAATGATATAAACCACGACACCTTTTAGGTATCAGTGAAAAGAGAAAAGAAGAAGATGGATAGATGCAGTGACAGAGACATGTAACAACAAAGGAAAATCACTAATTCAGACAGTTCGAGCAGCTCAAGAACAACAAATGATATAAACCACGACACCTTTTAGGTATCAGTGAAAAGAGAAAAGAAGAAGATGGATAGATGCAGTGACAGAGACATGTAACAACAAAGGAAAATCACTAATTCAGACAGTTCGAGCAGCTCAAGAACAACAAATGATATAAACCATGACACCTTTTAGGGATCAGTGAAAAGAGAAAAGAAGAAGATGGATAGATGCAGTGACAGAGACATGTAACAACAAAGGAAAATCACTAATTCAGAGAGTTCAAGCAGCTCAAGAACAACAAATGATATAACCACGACACCTTTTAGGTATCAGTGAAAAGAGAAAAGAAGAAGATGGATAGATGCAGTGACAGAGACATGTAACAACAAAGGAAAATCACTAATTCAGAGAGTTCAAGCAGCTCAAGAACAACAAATGATATAACCACGACACCTTTTAGATATCAGTGAAAAGAGAAAAGAAGTAGATTGTAGCTATATAGATCAGTAGAGTGTAAATGGAGACACATATATCCAACGAGTGTAGATTGTCGACATATAGACCTTTATAGTGTGGATGGTAGCCACATAGATCACCAGGGTGTAGACTGCAGTCACGGAAATTGCGAGTGGATAAAGTGTAGCTATTGAGATCAGGAGTGTATAGTTTAGTAATATAGATCACAAGAGTGTAGGTTATAGCTAAATAGATAATACGAGTGCAGATTGTAGCCACACAGATCATTCTAAAATAGACTGTAGCCACACAGATCATGTGAGTATATACTGTAGCCACACATATTATACGAGTGTAGACTGTAGCCACACATATTATGCAAGTGTACACTGTAGCCACATAAATTATGCGAGTATAGACTGTAGCCACACAGATTATGCGAGTGTAGGCTGTAGCCACACATATTATGCGAGTTTAGACTGTTGCCACACAGATCATGTGAGTATATACTGTAGTCACACATATTATGCGAGTGTAGACTGTAGCCACACATATTATGCGAGTGTAGACTGTAGCCACACATATTATGCGAGTGTACACTTTAGCCACACAAATTATGCGAGTGTAGACTGTAGCCACACAGATCATGCGAGTGTAGACTGTAGCCACATAGATCGTTTGAGTGATGTGTTTGAGCCACATATGTAGCCAGCCACAGTAGATTATAGCCGTCTCGATCATGAGCGTCTATACTGTAGCTACAGAGGTCCTTAGAATGTAGACTGAAGTCATGACGATCGTGAAAGTACAGAATGTAGCAACATAAATCCCGTGAGTGTAGAATGTAGCCTCAGAGATTATCTGGCTGTAGTCTCAGAGATTGTCTGGCTGTAGCCTCAGAGATTGTCTGGCTGTAGCCTCAGAGATTGTCTGTTGTAGCCTCATAGATTGTCTGGCTGTAGCCTCAGAGATTGTCTGTTGTAGCCTCAGAGATTGTCTGGCTGTAGCCTCAGAGATTGTGTGGCTGTAGCCTCAGAGATTGTCTGGCTGTAGCCTCAGAGATTGTCTGGCTGTAGCCTCAGAGATTGTCTGGCTGTAGCCTCAGAGATTGTCTGGCTGTAGCCTCAGAGATTGTCTGGCTGAAGCCTCAGAGATTGTCTGGCTGTAGCCTCAGAGATTGTCTGGCTGTAGCCTCAAAGATTGTCTGGCTGTAGCCTCAGAGATTATCTGGCTGTAGCCTCAGAAATTGTCTGGCTGTGGCCTCAGAGATTGTCTGGCTATAGCCTCAGAGATTGTCTGGCTGTAGCCTCAGAGATTGTCTGGCTGTAGCCTCAGAGATTGTCTGGCTGTAGCCTCAGAGATTGACTGGCTGTAGCCTCAGAGATTGTCTGGCTGTAGCCTCAAAGATTGTCTGGCTGTAGCCTCAGAGATTATCTGGCTGTAGCCTCAGAAATTGTCTGGCTGTGGCCTCAGAGATTGTCTGGCTATAGCCTCAGAGATTGTCTGGCTGTAGCCTCAGAGATTGTCTGGCTGTAGCCTCAGAGATTGTCTGGCTGTAGCCTCAGAGATTGACTGGCTGTAGCCTCAGAGATTGTCTGGCTGTAGCCTCAGAGATTGTCTGGCTGTAGCCTCAGAGATTGTCTGGCTGTAGCCTCAGAGGTTGTCTGGCTGTAGCCTCAGAGATTGTCTGGCTGTAGCCTCAAAGATCGTGACTTGAACTAAAATCTCGTCATTAATGGTAAGCAACCAATATCACTCGTCAAAAAATAAATTGTCATCAACTATTTTTAGCACAATAAATCGGTTTTCCCGATTTCAAACCACGTATATAATAGAATGGCGATTCATGATTGTACAAAGAAAATACGACGGTGGTTTTCTGTTGCCTTCCGTCGGTTTGTTTACAGTTGACTCCGCTAGCCTTTGACTAAAAAGTCTCACCCACAAGGCAGTGGGGTTGTTTTACTTCGGGGTACACTACCTTAGCCTTTTACTCTCGTGAGCTTACCTGCAAGGCAGCAGGGCAGCCACAGGTTGTACTGTTTACTGCATACAGTAGCAGGTAAAAATACCTGACTTGACAATTGAGTGAGATTATTTTAAGATCCATAAGGGACATGCCTGGAATAACAATTGGAGGTCATAATATAAATAATCTAAGGTATGCTGATGATAAAGTCTTAATCACTAAGAGTGAAAATGAGTTACAAGAAATGTTGGACATTATAGTGAAAGAAAGCACAAAAAAAAAGGACCCAGCCTTAATAGCAAAAAGACACAGGTAATGGTAACAACAAAGAAAAAGACATCACCACAGTGCAAAAAAAGACAAGTGGAACAATATTAAAACAGGTAAATGAATTTAAATATTTGGGAACTTTGTTAACCTCAGACGGAAGATGTACAAAAGAGGTGAGATGCAGAATGGCTCAGGCAAAAGCAGCTTTCCAAAAAATGAGGAAGATATTATGCAATCCATTTTTTGACATTAGAAACAAGAAAAAGAGTTCTTAAATGTTATGCAGAGTCAGTCTTAACACATGGAGGCGAATCATGGACAATAGGACAACAGACAAGAAAATCACTGGAGTCTGTAGAAATGTGGTTTTACAGAAGAATGTTGAGAATACCATGGACAGCTAAGAAGAATAATGAAGATGTTCTGAGAGAGGTCAAAGCAAAAAGAGAGCTAATTTCCAATATTAGGAAGTATTATTATATTATTACTGGCGTAGGTGATCATGTCTCTCCACAACTTTCGATCTCGACAGTTCTTTATAATTTCCGTTGTTGACCTTCTGCCAAGCCATTCTCATAAGCTGTCTGGTATCTTTTCTCGTTGTTTCCCTCTATCTCTTCGTCCCTCAATTTTTCCAGTTGTTACAATATATTCCAGCTGTTTTCTCATTACATGACAAAAAATGATGATTGTTTCTTCCTAATATTGGAAATTAGCTCTCTTTTTACTTTGACCTCTTTCAGAACATTTACATTACTCTTCTTAGATGTCCATGGTATTCTCAACATTCTTATGTAAAACCACATTTCTACAGCCTCCAGTGATTTTATTGTTTGTTGTCCTAATGTCCATGATTCACATCCATATGTTAAGACTGGCTCTACATAACATTTGAAAACTCTTTTTCTTGTTTTTATTGTCAAAAATGGATCTTCCTCATTTTCTGGAAAGCTGCTTTTGCCAGAGCCATTCTGCATCCCACCTCTTTTGTACATCTTCCATCTGAGGTTAACAAAGTTCCCAAATATTTAAATTCACTTACCTGTTTTAATATTGTTCCACTTGTCTTTATTTTGCACTGAGGTGATGTCTTTTTCTTTGATTGTTATTGTGATTGGTTAATCAAACACTAATGTCTAACAGTGATCCCGCTTCCTTGACTGTGGCTGGTTAATCAAACACTAATGTCTAAGAGTGATTCCGCCTCCTTTACTGTGACTGGTTAATCAAACTGTAATGTCTAACAGTGATTCCGCATCTTTTACTGTGACTGGTTAATCAAACACTAATGTCTAACAGTGATTCCGCCTCCTTTACTGTGACTGGTTAATCAAACACTAATGTCTAACAGTGATCCCGCCTCCTTTACTGTGACTGGTTAATCAAACACTAATGTCTAACAGTGATTCCGCATCCTTTACTGTGACTGGTTAATCAAACACTAATGTCTAACAGTGATCCCGCCTCCTTTACTGTGACTGGTTAATCAAACTCTAATGTCTAACAGTGATCCCGCCTCCTTTACTGTGACTGGTTAATCAAACACTAATGTCTAACAGTGATCCCGCCTCCTTGACTGTGATTGGTTCGTGACTCTCTGATTTCATCTACCCACCCTTTACGTGGTCGTCATGTTTCTTGTAGTTTGACATTTCCATGCTGTATGCTCGTGATGCCCGTTGGTTATGTCCCATTCTGGGCTAACATTCAAACAATGTAATCCATTAAGGCCCAATAACCCACTTACTAGAGTTATCCTTACGGTTTTCATCAGAGTTTTACTTACAATTATTTTGTGTTCTCATTTTGCCATTAACTAAAAACATTTACTTCTTTCTTGTCGTTAAATTTTTTTCTTTTTATTTATTTATATTTTAACAGACACATTCCCTGGGGCGATGGCGCCCGAAAATAAGATACCAGGACACGCCAGCGAGAAGGGTGACAAGGTTTGAAATCGTCATCATCTTTACTTAGATGTTAATTAATCAGTACCATCAGCGACATTGATACCGCTCATACAGGCTTAAAGTCAGCAGCGGAGACTGCAGTACAGACAACTGTCTCGTCATCAATAAGATTAAAGCTATTAGTAGTCGCATTTATAAATCAAGAGAGCATTCAGCGATCAAGATCAACATCACAGAAACTAAAGTCTCATCAAATAAAGACATTTTTTAGATCTAAGTAAGAGCTTGTAGAAGAAACAGAAGATTCATCAAGTGTGGATGGCATCTGGAACTCCCTGAAAACACACATCTATAATTGCGCACTATCTACCTACGGCCAAAAAATGTTCTCAAAAAGAGAGTGGGTTGAAGAAAAAAGACAAAATGTCTTCCACATGCGATGTCTCCGCGAAATAATGCACATCAAATGGCAGGATACAAACTACCCAACTGTCCTGCAACGTGCTAAGACCCCAACAATCATGTCGATGCTCAGATGTCGAAGACTAAGATGGCGGGGCACGTCCAGCGAATGGAAGAAAAGAGCATCACCAAGCAAATACTATATGGTGAACTAACACACGGAAAAAGACAAATCGGCAGATCTAAACTACGATATAGAGATATCTGCAAATCATCTCTGAAAGACTTCTCCATCTGTGAAAATGACTGGGAACATCTGGCAAGTGATCGCACATCATGGAGAGCATGTATAAGGAACGGTATAACATCATTTGAGATAGTGCTAAGGCAAACTTAGAAGAGAAAAAACTAATGAAAAAGGATGGAAAACCGTTTTGATCAGTGGGCCTGACTTGTTCATTCTATGACCGTGTGTGTTTGTCAAACATTGGTAGAATTAGCCACGAGAGAAGCTGTTCGACAAAAACAAATCCTCAACAACAACAAAATAAATAAACAATAGGCTCCACTAGACGGTCTGACAAAACGAAAAGGGCCTTACATGTTTATTGATGTCTGAACCAATTATAGTCATCATCATCAAGTACCATGCCTGCTGGCGTAGGTGATCATGCCTCTTTCGATCTCGACAGTTATTTATCATTTCTGTTGTTGACCTTCTGCCAAGCCATTCTCTTAAGCTGTCTGGTATCTTTTTTCTTTGCTTCCCTCTATCTCTTCGTCCCTCAATTTTCCCAGTTGTTACAATATATTCCAGCTGTTTCCTTCTCATTAAATGGTCAAAATAATGATGATTTTTTCTTTCTAATATTGGAAATTAGCTCTCTTTTTGCTTTGGCCTCTTTCAGAACGTTTTCATTATTCTTCTTAGCTGTTCGTGGTATTCTCAACATTCTTCTGTCAAACCACATTTCTACAGCTTCCAGTGATTATTTTGTCTGCTGTCCATGATTCACATCCATATGCTAAGACGACTGGTTCTGCATATTAATTAAGAACTCTTTTTTCTTGTTCCTATTGTCAAAGATGGATTGAACAGTATCTTCCTAATTTTCTGGAAAGCTGCTTTTGCCTGAGTCGTTCTGCATCTCACCTCGGTTGTACATCTACTATATGATGTTAACATTGTTGCCAGATATTTAAATTCATTTACTTGTTTTAATATGTATCAACTTATCTTTATTGTGCATTAAAGTCTTTTTCTTTGTTGCAACCATTACTTCTGTCTTTTTTCTATTTAGGCTGAATCCTTTATTTTTGCTTTCCTTTAGGATATTGTCCTTTATACATTATATATACAGGGTGTTTATAAAGTCTCACTACACTTGGTATCTAGGTCAATTTGAAAAAAAATGTTTATGACGTCATCACAATATGTGCTCCCACTGTCAATGAAATTTGTTGAATAAGTTTATTGCTACTGGAAATGTGGAAGATGCTCCACGATCTGGTAGGCCTGCTGTGAATGATGAAATATGTTTAGATATCCAAGACAGAATCCTTAAAAGTCCAGACAAGTCATTAAGAAAACTGTCGCAACAAGTGAACTTACCATTGAGCACATATTGTGATGACGTCATAAACATTTTTTTCAAATTGACCTAGATACCAAGTGTAGTGAGACTTTATAAACACCCTATATATTTACATTATGCTACACAATTATGATAACTAAATTTAATACAGTTACTTCCCCTACTATCATATGGGGCATAATGAATGAAGGGAGCCGCGATAGCTCAGTGGTTAGTGAACTGGACTACAAAGGACGAGGCGTAGGGTTCGATCCCAACCGACGGCTTCCGGGTTCACCCAGCCTTTAATGGGTACCGGATTTTTTTCTGGGAAAGTGATGCGGCGGGTGCGTAATACCGACCACATTACCCCAAAAATTATGTGCAGAAGGTCTGTACAATTTATGGTCACTAACACCATATTCCCTATACGGCACTTGGCGTGACGGGGGTACTTTACTTTTTTTTTATAATGAATGATAACTTTACTGCTACTAGTGTTGTGTTATGTTCTGGTTTGTCCAGCAGGATGTGGCGAGAGGGCCCATTGGCTTCGAGTACGAGACGATCCTTCACGACGGAAAACATGTCCATGATGGTGACCAGAAGCCGAAGAACCGGGTTAGGTACCAGGATATTATTAAACTGAATCTCAGCGAGGAGCTTTTTAAAGGTGGGGAAATATTGACATTTATGTTAGTGGTGCACCGATAAAATCTATATCACTGGTGCACCCATCAATCTATATTAGTAGTGCACCAATAATCTATATTAATGGTGCACCGATAAAATCTATAGTAGTAGTGCACCGATAAAATGTATATTAGTGGTACACACATAAATCTATATTAGTGGTGCGCCGATAAATCTATATTAGTGGCGCACCAATAAAACCTATATTAGTGGTGCACCTATATAATCTACATTAGGGGTGTACCTATATAATCTACATTAGGGGTGTACCTATATAATCTACATTAGCGGTGCACCTATATTATCTACATTAGGGGTGCGCCTATATAATCTACATTAGGGGTGCGCCTATATAATCTACATTAGGGGTGCACCTATATAATGTATATTGGTGGTTTACCTATATAATCTATATTATTGGTGCACCCATATATAATCTACAATAGTGGTGCACCCATATATAATCTACATTAGTGCCGCACTTAAAAATTCGATATTAGTGGTTTACCTATATAATCTATATTAATGGTGCACCTATATAATCTATATTAATGAAGCACCTATATAATCTACATTAATGCCGCACTTAAAAATTCGATATTAGTGGTTTACCTATATAATCTATATTAATGGTGCACCTATATAATCTACATTAATGCCGCACTTAAAAAATCGATATGAGTGGTTTACCTATATAATCTATATTAATGGTGCACCTATATAATCTACATTAATGCCACACTTAAAAAATCGATATGAGTGGTGCACCTAAATGATCTATATTAGTGGTGCCCCTATTTATTTTATGTTCATAGTCTTTCTTCACAAACTTTTCTTTCATATTAGTACTTCACCTGTATCTATATTAATATTGCATCCATACTTTTATATTTTTTTAAGCATCTATATTTTTATATTAATGATGCACCTAAATTGTTTAAATATTAGTGGTGCACCTATATTTTTACATTAGTTACCATCCAATTTTTTATATCAGTGTTATACATCTTTAATGCTAATGACGTACCTATTTTTTATTTTAGTAATGCACTTATGTTTTTATATTAGTGGTGCAACTGTATTTTTATATTAGTGGTGCACCTTTATTGCTATATTGGTGGTGCACCTATATTTTCTTAGAAATGCACATACATCGTTATATTAGTGATCCTCTTATATCTCATTAATGTTGATGCACCTATATTTTTTTGGGGTGTCCGGTTAGCGCAATCGATAGGCGGTTGGCTTACCACGGCAACAGCCGGGGTTCGTGCCCTGGCGAGGACACCTGGGTTTTACTAATTCCCTAAAAATTAGTGGGAGCCGCGATAGCTCAGTGGTTAGTGAACTGGACTACTACGGACAAGGAGTAGGGTTCGATCCCAACCGACGGCTCCGGGTTCACCCAGCCTTAAATGGGTACCGGATTTTTTCTGGGAAAGTAAAGCAGCACGGGCGTAATACCGACCACATTACCCCAAAAAATCATGTGCTGAAGGTCTGTAAAATATAGGGTCACTAACACCATATTTCCCTATACGCCACTTGGCGTGACGGGGGGTACTTTACTTTTTTACTTACCTATATTTTTTATATTAGTGGTGCACCTAGAGCTTTATTTTAGTGATCATCTAAATCTTCTTGTTAATAGTGCACCTATATTTTTATATAAATGATATATTATAAATAAACCCATATCTTTTAATTAGTGATGCCTCAATATCATTATATTTTGATGCACACTTACTTTTATATTAGTTGTGCACTTCTTGAATATTAGCGTTGCATCTATATTTTTATATTAGCAATGCACCCACATTTTTATAGCTGTGGTGAAACCAAATTTTATATTAGTGGTGTACCTATTTTTTATATTATGATGCATATATATATATCTTTATATTAGTGGTGCACCTATATCTTTATATTAGTGGTGCACCTATATCTTTATATTAGTGGTGCACCTATATCTTTATATTAGTGGTGCACCTATATCTTAATATTAGTGGTGCACCTATATCTTTATATTAGTGGTGCACCTATATCTTTATGGAAGTGATGCAACTAAATTTTTATATTAGAGATGCTCCAATTTCTTTTGTATTAGTGGTAACCCTATATCTTTTATAATAGTGATAGACCTATATTCTTTATATTAATGGTACACCTATATCATTTTTAATTAGTGGTGCACTTGATATGTTTCTATTAGTGTGCACCTATACATTTCCTACTACTGGTAAAATTATATATTTCCTGCTCGTTGTGCACATTTATCTTCTCTCCTTATATTGCACCTATAACCGTTCTACTATTGGTGCATCTTTTATTATTATATTTGTGATGCACCTATATTTTTATCTTAGAGGTGCACCGGCATTTTTATATTGGTTCGTATATATATATATATATATATATATATATATATATCAGCGGTGCACCAGTATCATTAAAATAGTGATGTACCTATATTTTTATTAGTGGTGCACCAGTAACTTTATATTAGTCGTGTACGTATATTTTATATTTTATGGTGCACTAAAATCGTTATATTACTGGTGCACCTATATTTTATATTAGAGTTGCACCTATATTTTATATTAGTGGTGCACCTATGTTTTTATATTAGTGTGTACCTATATTTTTATATTACTGGTGCACCAATATATTTCTATTTTAGTGGTGCACTCATATTTTTATACTACAGGTGCACCAATATATTTTTATTTTAGTGGTGCATTCATATTTATATATCACTGGTGCACCTATACTTTTATGTTAGTGGTGCAAATATATTTTTATGTTAGTGGTGCAAATATATTTTTATGTTAGCAGTGCACCAATATTTTTATGTTATAGGTGCACCTATATTTTTATATTAGCACTCACATTTTAAAAGTTGTGGTGAACAGATATTTTATATTAGTGGTGCACCTATATTTTTATATTAGTGGTGCACCTATATTTTTATATTAGTGGTGCACCTATATTTTTATATTAGTGGTGCACCTATATTTTTATATTAGTGGTGCACCTACCATATTTTTCCTATTAGTTAAGAATCTACAACTGTAAATATCTAGATTCGTCTTTCCACCGTAACTCAAGGCGTACAAGGGGGTAATTACGTCGTAGACTGTACATGCTTAATGTGGCTTTAGACTTCCATAAACTTCAAGCCAGCAAATAAGGAACATTGCTCTGTGTAGAGCACTCTAATAATCGACAAAAAATTACTGGACAATAGTATGTGTAGAGCACTCTAATAATCGACAAAAAAATACTGGACAATAGTATGTGTAGAGCACTCTAATAATCGACAAAAAATTACTGGACAATGGTGTGTGTAGAGCACTCTAAAAATCCACAAACAATTAATGAACAATGGTGTGTGTAGAGCACTCTAAAAATCCACAAACAATTAATGGACAATGGTATGTATAGAACACTCTAAAATCGACAAACAATTAATGGACAATGGTATGTATAGAACACTCTAAAAATCCACAAGCAATTAATGGACAATGGTATGTATAGAACACTCTAAAATCCACAAACAATTAATGGACAATGGTATGTATAGAACACTCTAAAATCCACAAACAATTAATGGACAATGGTATGTGTAGAGCACTCTAAAAATGAGGGGTCGCTGAAAAAAGTACTTCGACCCATCAGCCTTGCACTTTATCATAAATCCCAATTCTGATTAAACACCATCTCTGTGTCTCCTGCTCCCGGTATCGACTTATCATTAAACACCATCTCTGTGTCTCCTGCTCCAGGTATCGACTTATCATTAAACACCATCTCTGTGTCTCCTGCTCCAGGTATCGACTTATCATTAAACACCATCTCTGTGTCTCCTGCTCCAGGTATCGACTTATCATTAAACACCATCTCTGTGTCTCCTGCTCCAGGTATCGACTTATCATTAAACACCATCTCTGTGTCTCCTGCTCCCGGTATCGACTTATCATTAAACACCATCTCTGTGTCTCCTGCTCCAGGTATCGACTTATCATTAAACACCATCTCTGTGTCTCCTGCTCCCGGTATCGACTTATCATTAAACACCATCTCTGTGTCTCCTGCTCCAGGTATCGACTTATCATTAAACACCATCTCTGTGTCTCCTGCTCCAGGTATCGACTTATCATTAAACACCATCTCTGTGTCTCCTGCTCCAGGTATCGACTTATCCAAACTTTTGGAACAAGAGAAGAAAGAAATGGAGGACTGGCACCGAGAGACAGCATCCAGGAATGGAGACGACAACGCTGACCTCAGCGTCAAGGAACGAAGTGCAGCGTTTTGGCAAAAGGTATTAAGAAACGCAAATTCTGTTTTGTAAACGTTACCATGGAAACGGCCATATTGTGATGCCTGTTTGTCTGTTGAAACAACAGTTTGTGACCAGTTTGGCATTTTTTTCTGTGGCTTAAAATATTATTTTTTATGTTTTTTTTTTTTTTTTAATTGGAAGATTTCCTACCGGCTCAAATTGTCTCTCATCACATCATCATTGGGTGCCATCTCCGCATCGAAGGTTGGCTACCATGGAGCGCCATTCCACTCTGTCTCTTGCTTTGATGGTGCAGATTGTCATAGGCTGACTTGTCCATCTTTTGATGTTACTCGTCCATGTTACTCTTGGTCTGCCTCTACCTCTTTTACCTTGTATTTTCCCTTCTAAGATTACTTTTAGTAATGTCTTTTAACATGTTCCAAAAATATAATTTGTCTTGTTTGAATTGTGTTTAGTAGTTCTCTTTTTATTTTTAGTTATTTTAAGACTTCATCGTTTGTTTTCTTTTCTTTCCATCCAATTATTCCTATTGTTCTATAAATCCACATTTCAAAGGCTTCATTTTTCTGTTCTGTTTTCTTGTCTATGTCCATGATTCTGAACCATACAGGAATGTTGTGAAGATTTACTATTCTTAGTTTTAACCCTGGTGTTATTTGTTTTGATGTTAGTATGTTCTTCGTGACATTAAAATTACTTTTTGCCATTCCTATTCTTTTGTTTATTTCAGTTCTACATTTTCAATTTATCTCCACATAATTTAACAATCCCTTCTTTCCTCTATCCTCTTTTCTCTTTTCTCTATCATTATTCCTCTTTCTCGTTTCCTCTATCCTTATTCCAATTCCTCTTTCCTTTTTCCTCAATCCTATTTTCACTTTAATATTTTCTCTGTCCTTTTTCCTCTTCCCTATATCCTCTATCCTCTTTCCTCCATCATGGTCCTCTCTCCTTTATCGTTTATCTTCTGTCCTCTTTATTTTTCTTCTATCGTCTTTTCTCCTTTCTACATCCTGTTCCTTTTTTCTCTATACTCTTTTTTTAAATTCTGTTCTCTATCCTGTATCGTCTATGCTCTATCATCTTTCCCCTATCTTTTATCCACTTTCATCTTTCCTCTATTCTCTTCCTCTTTCCTCTTTCTTCTATAATCTTTCCTTTATTATATATCCTCTTTCCTCTTTTCTCTTTCTTCTCTTCTCTTTCCCATATTCTCTTTCTTCTATCCTCTTTTCTCTTTTCTCTATACCATTTCCACCATGTTCTTTCCTCTTTTCTCTACCCTCTTTCATATTTCCTCTATCTTCCTTCCTACTTCCTTTATCCTGTTTCCTATATCGTCTCTCCTCTTTCTTCTATCCTCTATGCTCTATCCTCGTTCCTCTTTTATCTCTCATCTATCCTCTTTCCTCTATCGTCTGTCCTCTTTCCACCATCGTCTGTCCTTTTTCCACTATCCTCTTTCCTCTATCCTTCTTCCTCTTAACTCTATCATCTTTCCTTTAATCTCTTTCTTTTTTCTCTTTTTCTTCTACCCTCTTTCCTCTTTCCTCTATCATCCTACATCTAGCCTCTGTCCTCTACTAGTTTTCCTCTTTCCTCTATCATCCTACATCTAGCCTCTGTCCTCTACTAGTTTTCCTCTTTCATCTATCATCCTACATCTAGCCTCTGTCCTCTACTAGTTTTCCTCTTTCCTCTATCATCCTACATCTAGCCTCTGTCCTCTACTAGTTTTCCTCTTTCCTCTATCATCCTACATCTAGCCTCTGTCCTCTACTAGTTTTCCTCTTTCCTCTATCATCCTACATCTAGCCTCTGTCCTCTACTAGTTTTCCTCTTTCCTCTATCATCCTACATCTAGCCTCTGTCCTCTACTAGTTTTCCTCTTTCCTCTATCATCCTATATCTAGCCTCTGTCCTCTACCATTTTTCCTCTTTCCTCTATCATCCTACATCTACCCTCTTTCCTACATCCCTCTTTCTCTTTCCTCTAATGCAACTCAATTCTTTATGGTCCTAGCAGGTAACAGATCTTCGCAAGAACTACCTTCAGAAGCTGCATGCCAAGGTCCGGCACATCAAAAACCCGGATATTGAGAATGCTGAGTGGGAGAAGGAAGATGATGGGGTTAGGGGCGGGATAGATCCGAAGTCAGTTCACGACGGGGAGACTCAGCTGGAACATGACATGGAGTTATGGGCAAGCACAATCTCCAAGGGAGACAGAAAGAGTTACAAGGAGATGCAGAAATTGTGGAATAAGGATGGGAAAGAGGGAGAGAAGAAGGGTAAGGTGTTAGAAGAGGAGGCAAAAAAGGAGGTTTAAACGAAGAAATTGAGTGGAGAGAAAAAGGTAGAGCAATTGGAAATTATAGGGGAGAAGGAGGAAGTGGGACATGGAGCTGGGGAGAAGGAGGAAGTGGGACATGGAGCTGGGGAGAAGGAGGAAGTGGGACATGGAGCTGGGGAGAAGGAGGAAGTGGGACATGGAGCTGGGGAGAAGGAGGAAGTGGGACATGGAGCTGGGGAGAAGGAGGAAGTGGGACATGGAGCTGGGGAGAAGGACGAGTGTTGAAATGGCTACGATCTGTGAGTGAGTAGGGAGAAAGTAACGTTAGTGCTAGTTCAAAGAGAGAGTTATCGTTGATTGTTCGGTTGTAGTAAAGTGTCATTTCAGTGTATGTTCTTGTAGAGTGTAGGTTTGTTATAAATGTCACCTGATTAGAGTTTATTGGTTCATTATACATGCCATGTCGAAATATGTTCTATTTCGAGTTTTGGCTTGCTATAAATGTCATTTAAGTTTATGTTCTTTTCGAGTTTTGAATTATTATAAATGTCATTTAAGTTTATGTTCATGTAGAGAATTTGATAGTTATGAATGTCATTTGAGTAGATGTTCTTGTAGAGTGTTTGACGGTTATAAATGCCATTTGAGTAGATGTTCTTGTAGAGTGTTTGACGGTTATAAATGTCATTTGAGTAGATGTTCTTGTAGAGTGTTTGACGGTTATAAATGCCATTTGAGTAGATGTTCTTGTAGAGTGTTTGACGGTTATAAATGCCATTTCAGTAGATGTTCTTGTAGAGTGTTTGACGGTTATAAATGCCATTTGAGTAGATGTTCTTGTAGAGTGTTTGACGGTTATAAATGCCATTTGAGTAGATGTTCTTGTAGAGTGTTTGACGGTTATAAATGCCATTTCAGTAGATGTTTTGTAGAGTGTTTGACGGTTATAAATGCCATTTCAGTAGATGTTCTTGTAGAGTGTTTGACGGTTATAAATGTCATTTGAGTAGATGTTCTTGTACTTTATTTGATGGTTATAAATGACATGTGTATTTGTAATAAAATAAAGGGTGGATAAAACAAAGCAATCGGCTTTGTGCAAAGAGACCTTGTGGTTATCTATGTCTCATTTGTTTTGATTTGCTTACCTTACAGATGTCATGTATTGCTCCCAAATGTCATGTAGATGAGTTTGTAAAGAGAAAAATACGTTTTTATTACTTTCATTTATGTTTGAGTAAATGGGAATGAGTGTTTACTATGTGTCATTTACGTTGATTCTTTTTACAGACGTAAATGAATGGATATGTCATTTCATTCGATGCATGTGTAAAGAGGAAAAAAGGGTGGTAATCTTCTATTTTTGTATTTATTTATTCCTCTCCAAGGCTTCCTCTGGACTAGTACGTGATGAGGCTCCAAACTCTTTCACGGTGGTCTGCCATATTCGCCTTTCGTGTTCTGAATATGCCTCATGTGTACCACACACTTTGCTGTTTTCGCTTTCTGGGCCGTTGATCATTTTCTGATTCATCCGCCCTTCCACCGTCACAGACTTTTCACATACGGGTATTGGCGGCGACATTTTTGTCGAACCATGTGCTTGCCTATCGAACCGCGAACACACGACACAAGGAAGAATAAAGCCTACTTCAAGTAATCCTGGAGGGGAAAAAACTAGGTAAAAGAGGTAGAGACAGACCAAGGCTAACATGGACAAGAAACTTCAAAAGATGGACAAATCAGCGTATGCAAACCTGCACCATCAAAGCAAGAGACAGAGCAGAATGGCGCTCCATGGTAGCCAATCTTCGTTGCGGAGGCGGCACTCGATGATGATGATGATCATTTATTAATTTAATTTTTTTGCGTTCACCAGCTTTACGTCTGACGACGCTCCTAGAGACTAGGAACTGAATTTTGCATGTTAATCCGTTTTTACCTGGCACAGGCAGATAACTTCGTCTTCAGAGGTACTCATATTTTTCCGTCGATGAGTAACTGACGTTTCAAGCCTGGTCTCGCTGCTGAGACCAGGGGTGGTTGCTGCAGAGAAAAATTATAAATACAAATCTCAAATGGCCCAGCCGGGATTTGAACCCACAAACTCTCTTGTCTCGAGTCCGGCGTCTCGCCTCTAGACTAACCAGTCCCCATGTGGCTCATCATCACCATCATCGAGTGCCATCTCCGCAACGAAGGTTGGCTACCATGGAGCGCCATTCTGATCTGTCTTTTGCTTTGATGGTGCAGGTTGTCATAAGCTGGTTTGTCCATCTTTTGATGTTACTCGTCCATGTTAGTCTTGGTCTGCCTCTGCCTCGTTTACCTTGTATTTTCCCCTCCAGGATTACTTTTAGTAGGCTGTTGTGTCTTTTAACATGGCCCAAAAATCGCATTTGTCTTGTTTGGATTGTGTTTAGCAGTTCTCTTTTCATTTTTATTTGTTTTAAGACTTCATCGTTTGTTTTCTTTTCCTTCCATCCAATTCTACCTATTCTTCTATATATCCACATTTCAAAGGCTTCAATTCTGAGTTCTGCTTTCTTGTCTAATGTCCATGTTTCTGCACCATATAGGAATGTTGAGAAGACATAACATTTTGCTATTCTTAGTTTTAGCCCTGGTGTTACTTGTTTTGACGAAAGTATGTTCCTCATGACATTAAAATTATTTTTTGCCATTTCTATTCTTTTGTTTATTTTTCCTTTTACATTTTCCATCACTGGTTATAGTATGTCCAAGGTAGTTGTACCTCTGAACTGTCTCCAGGTCTATTCCTTATAAATTTGTATATGCAACCGTGGGTTTTGAATATTTTCTTTATTTATGATCATAGTTTTAGTCTTTCTGATATTCATATCTAGTACATATTTTTTGCTTGTCATGTTTATGTAAATAAATAATTGTTGTAGATCTTTAGGATTTTCTGCTAGTAGAACAGTATCGTCAGCATATCTCAGGTTATTGGTTATCTTTCCATTAATATGTAGGCCTGGCATCTCTATGTTGTTTTTACAGATTTGCTCATTGTATAGACTGAACAAGCTTAGTGATAGTGTGCATCCTTGTCTTACTCCTCTTTTTATATCAATGGGTGTAGAGTTCTCCTTGTTATATTTTATTATTGCTGTTTGCTCCCAGTATAGATTACATATTAGTTGTATGTCCATGTCATCTAGATGTATCTCTTTTAGGCATTCTGTCAGTTGTTTGTCAGGGGACTATTTGATGATATTTGAGTAGAAATATTTCGGTGGTTATAACATGTCACGTGATTTGATATGTCTGTTTGGAACGATCAGAGGATGAAACATATCATTTGAGTAGATGTTTATATACACGGATGTTTATATACACGGATGTTTATATACACGGATGTTTATATACACGGATGTTTATATACACGGATGTTTATATACACGGATGTTTATATACACGGATGTTTATATACACGGATGTTTATATACACGGATGTTTATATGCACAGATGTTTATATACACGGATGTTTATATACACGGATGCTTATATGCACGGATGCTTATATGCACGGATGTTTATATACACGGATGTTTATATACACGGATGTTTATATACACGGATGTTTATATACACGGATGTTTATATACACGGATGTTTATATACACGGATGTTTATATACACGGATGTTTATATACACGGATGTTTATATACACGGATGTTTATATACACGGATGTTTATATACACGGATGTTTATCCATACTTTAGATGATTTACCTATATCTACCTTCCCAAGAAGGTAAAATAAAGATGATTCTTGTATAATAGATACTAAGCGATAAGAAGAAGCTGTATCTCAAAATTTGAATATTGCATCTCCTGAAACTCTCAGATTTACTCATGTTTGATTTCATTTTTTTAGAACGTTAACTACAAAATATAATTCATTAATTCATGCTTAAAAATAAAATTCAGCTAATAATTTCATGTTTTGAACGTAAAGCCACAAATTGGAACCACTCCCCAAAAAAAGATCAATTTTAAGATGAGAGAGGAATGTACTAAAGTCAGGGTATCTTTATGCATTAATGCTGCAAATTTGACAGGATTAGAACTAAAATATCACTTTGAGATGAAGATACTACAGCTGTACTAAGTAGAGGTATGGGAGTTTGAACATTTCATTTACATGTTTATGTTGAACATACCATCAGTGGACAACTACCATCAGTGGGCAACTACCATCAGTGGGCAACTACCATCAGTGGACAACTACCATCAGTGGACAACTACCATCAGTGGGCAACTACCATCAGTGGGCAACTACCATCAGTGGACAACTACCATCAGTGGACAACTACCATCAGTGGGTATCTACCATCAGTGGACAACTACCATCAGTGGACAACTACCATCTGTGGACAACTACCATCAGTGGACAACTACCATCAGTGGGCAACTACCATCAGTGGACAACTACCATCAGTGGGCAACTACCATCAGTGGACAACTACCATCAGTGGGCAACTACCATCAGTGGACAACTACCATCAGTGGGCAACTACCATCAGTGGGTATCTACCATCAGTGGGTATCTACCATCAGTGGACAACTACCATCAGTGGGCAACTACCATCAGTGGACAACTACCATCAGTGGACAACTACCATCAGTGGACAACTACCATCTGTGGACAACTACCATCAGTGGACAACTACCATCAGTGGACAACTACCATCTGTGGACAACTACCATCAGTGGACAACTACCATCAGTGGACAACTACCATCAGTGGGCAACTACCATCAGTGGACAACTACCATCAGTGGGCAACTACCATCAGTGGACAACTACCATCAGTGGGCAACTACCATCAGTGGACAACTACCATCAGTGGGCAACTACCATCAGTGGACAACTACCATCAGTGGACAACTACCATCAGTGGACAACTACCATCAGTGGGCAACTACCATCAGTGGACAACTACCATCAGTGGACAACTACCATCAGTGGGCAACTACCATCAGTGGACAACTACCATCAGTGGACAACTACCATCAGTGGACAACTACCATCAGTGGGCAACTACCATCAGTAGACAACTACCATCAGTGGGCAACTACCATCAGTGGACAACTACCATCAGTGGACAACTACCATCAGTGGACAACTACCATCAGTGGGCAACTACAATCAGTGGACAACTACCATCAGTGGACAACTACCATCAGTGGACAACTACCATCAGTGGACAACTACCATCAGTAGACAACTACCATCAGTGGACAACTACCATCAGTGGACAACTACCATCAGTGGGCAACTACCATCAGTGGACAACTACCATCAGTAGACAACTACCATCAGTGGACAACTCCCACCAGTAGACAACACCCACCAGTAGACAACTCCCACCAGTAGACAACTCCCACCAGTAGACAACACCCACCAGTAGACAACACCCACCAGTAGACAACTCCCACCAGTAGACAACACCCACCAGTAGACAACACCCACCAGTAGACAACTCTCACCAGTAGACAACTCCCATCAGTAGACAACACCCACCAGTAGACAACACCCACCAGTAGACAACACCCACCAGTAGACAACATCCACCAGTAGACAACTCCCACGAGTGGACAACTAGAAAACAACTACTACTAGTGGACAACTAACACAAGAGGGCAACTCCCACCAGTGGACCACTCCCACTAGAGGACAACTCCCACGAGAGGACAACTCCCACTAGAGGACAACTGCTACTAGAGGACAACTCCCACCAGTGGACAACTCCCACTAGAGGACAACTCCTACTATAGAGGACAACTCCCACCAGTGGAATACTCCCATGCGACCAGCTCATCTGGTGTCATTATGTTGTTCCTACCCCTCCATATACAAGTACCAACCATGCGACCAGCCCATCGCTTGCCTCTATCTCCACCATGAGACAGGGCAGATATTTCAGTTCGCATAATCAAAAGAGTTAAACATTGATGAAGAAGAAGAATAATAATAAGATGAAGACAGAAAGAAAGAGAAAAGAGTCTTGATTATTTTAAGTTTCTATTGCCGTTTTGTAATTTATAACAACAAGGGAAATAACCATGAAATATATTAAAAGTCCCAAATAGTTGGAAGGGTTATCTATCATGTAATTCAAAGTTGTGAAAATTATTGTTTATACCTTTCAATGAGGAAGTACAGGTTTCAAATTACACCTGCAGCTCGATGGTTAGTGGTTAGACCTCTAGGAAGAGGTGGGAAAAATCATAAGTTACCTAAAACTAGAATCCTAAACAGGATATCGAATATCCCGAATCTTGAATATCTCGAACCCATCATATAGACATTAATAAGATGAAAGAAAGGGAAACAGACTTATATTTTGTTAGTTCAGTTTTTATGGTTTATGTTGAAGTAATGTGTTCTTACATGTTATGTAGAGCCAGTCTTAGCATATGGATGTCAATCATGGACAATAGGGCAACAGACAAGATAATCACTGGGGGCTATAGAAATGTAGTTTTACAGAAGAATGTTGAGAATACCATGGACAGCTAAAAAGAGTAATGAAAATGTTATGGAAGAGGCCAAATTAAAGAAGGAGCGACTTTCCAGTATTAGGAAGAAACAGTCTTCATTTTTTTGCCATGTAATAAGAAGAGAACAAATGGAAAAATTGAGGGACGAAGAGATAGAGAGAAGCAAAGAGAAAAGATAAAAGACAGCTTAAGTGAATGGTTTGGCAGAAGGTCAGCAACAGAAATGATAAATAACTGTCGAGATCAAAGGTTGTGGAGAGACATGATCACCTACGTCAGCAGGCACGGTACTTGATGATGATAGCTGAAGCAAAATTAAAAATCTGTGTTTAATTATTTTTTTTTATTTCCATTGAAATTTTAAAGAATTCATTTCTCGAAAATAAAATAAGGGATAATTACTAAGAAGATGGAAATGAAATTCACATTTAGTTGATGAAGAACATAATGAAAACTGCTAGGTCATCACGCTTAACTTTCCCAATATCCTCTGTTTTAACAACAAATAATTTGAGTAACAGTCCATTTTAGTCTCGTATCAACAACACAAGTTTCAAAACTTTGGAAAATCAAAGAAAGTGTGGAGGAGGTTAGCGATAGAAGCAGTGTGGGAGTTGTCCAGTGTAGGCAGAATCGTGTGGCGGCAGGTACAAGAAGGGAGCGGAGAACATCAAGTTCTGCTGCTATAAAGGAGACTTGCCTTGCTATCCCAGAATTGCCTTAAATGGAATCACTGTAGTTGAAAACTTCTCCTCTTGTGTAAACTAAACATTCACATCTAAGAGTGAATCAGTGAAGGTCACAAAATCATATTCTCTCAGTGGTTTTACTAACTACATGTCATGTGGCTTCTGTTGGATTGGAAATGATTACTTACCACCACTGTGTGTCTATATGTTTGGAATTGGAGTCATCAATGATGGCCTAATATCATCAAGTGCTATGACGATCATCATTTTCGGGATTGCTGTGATACCGAGGCCTTCCATAACCAATAACCAATAGCAGTGTAGGACGATAGCGCGAGAAACAGTGAGAGGGAGATAACAAAATACAACGTCGAGCATAAACTGACAGCGAGTGTAAGTGATACGCTGCGGAGTGTTGAGTAGAAGTAGAAAAGCTGACCTGTAGACTAAGTAGAGATCGGTAGTTCAGTTAGTAGGCAACCTAAGAGACGTGAGCGACGACACACCGTCGGTAGATCTCGAAATACGTTGTTCGTAACCATCAGAACTAACAAGAGTTGTTTTCCAGAATTTAATGAAAAAATCTAAATGATTCGAATTTTAAAATCTTTGCCAAGATTCTTGGGATTAGAATGTCTCATCCTTGCTTTTAAGGATAAGAGAACGGGTTCACTCTGCCTTAAGAGGTAGGGTTCGATCCCAACCGACGACTTCCGGGTTCACCCAGCCTTTAATGGGTACCGGATTTTTTTCTGGGAAAGTAAAGCGGCACGGGCGTAATTCCGACCACATTACCCCAAAAATCATGTACCGAAGGTCTGTAAACTTTATGGTCACTAACACCATATTCCCTATACGCCACTTAGTGTGACGTGGGTACTTTACTTGTTTAACTTCCGCCTCTAGATGCCCAACACATCTAAAAGGGCAGACAAGAAAAGAATTAAGTTGGTTACCTCACTTTGACGACACAGACATCTATCAGTCATTACGAGTTGGCATCCGCACTTCTATCACACATTGGCACTGAATTAATGTTTACTGTTTACCTGATTTATTTTTATTTTGTTTATTTATTATTTAGAGGGAATAAAAAGTGGCTGGGTGGGGAGTGATATCGACTATATCACTATCAAAATTTGCCGTCAATCAAATAAAAGACACTAAAGCCATATGCGCTATAACGCAACTGACGTAATTGTTTCCCCTCCCATTTTAATCTGGTAATGAGTTAATAATGACGGGAAGAAAATGGATAATACAAATGGAAACAAAAGTAATTATCAAGTCAAAAAACAGCCATCGGCATCATTTATTAAAATAAATAAATAAACGGGACAAATCTGAAGCAAGTGCAACGCGTCAAATACTTGGCACACAAATAACATCAGATGGAAGGTGCACGGCAGAAATAAAAAGTAGAATAGCACAGACCAAAATAGAATTTACGAAAATGGAAAGTCTTGTGTAACACATGTGTGTAAATAAAAATTGTAAATAGACGTGAGAAAGAGAGTTTATCGGTGCTGTGCAGAGCCAAGTTTGACATATGGAAGCGAATCATGGACAGGAGACAAACAATGAAAACAGAAACCAGATTAGAGGCCAAAGAGATGGGATTTCTCAGAAGAATGTTGAGAGTTCCCTGGACAGCTAAAAAGACCAATGAGGACATTCTCAAAGAGGCCAACACAAAACGGGATCTCCTAAAAAAAAACATCAGAAAGAAACAATCAACATTTTTCGGGCACATCATGAGAAGAGGAAAGTTGGAATACTTGGTTACAACTGGAAAAAATCAGGGAAAGAGAAATCGCAGACAACAAAGAGAGAATACTGGATGGCATGGTGTCATAGCATGGAAAACAGTCAACAACAGAATTAATACGATATACAGTAAACAGAAGATTGTGGATGGACATGATCGCCTGCGCCAACCCGTCTGGCACATGATGATAATATTGAATGATGAAGTTCTAGCGAACTATTTTGTATGAAACAAAAACATGTAAATGTTCTAACTCATTATCGATTTTATTATTTTGTAATTAAATACCAGAACAACTCGCACTCAAAAATTCAGCTTTTATGACTCAACTTTAATAAATCAACGGGAGACGCCCGAGAATTCATACATTCTCGCGTGACACTATTAAATAAGTCTCCCTGGCGAATTGTCACTCACTCTGTCAATTGTCACTCACTCTGTCAATTGTCACGTGTAAAGAAGAGCTGCCAGTCTATGCCATATTGATCGACACGCGATCAGAGAACACTTTTGGTGATATTTATAAATAAAGAGCTCCACTAGAATGACAGGGGAACTCCCATCGCACAGTTGTTTAGCATTGACGTTTTAGTTGCAGTTTTGATGTTCAAAGTGGTGGCTGTCTCTATGAAGATGTCCCCATCACTAGCAACAGGTAATCCATTCGAACCTCCACTGGTCTTACTTATCTATCTATCTATCTATCTATCTATCTATCTATCTATCTATCTATCTATCTATCTATCTATCTATCTATCTATCTATCTATCTATCTATCTATCTATCTATCTATCTATCTATCTATCTATCTATCTATCTATCTATCTATCTATCTATCTATCTATCTATCTATCTATCTATCTATCTATCCATCCATCCATCCATCCATCCATCCATCCATCCATCCATCCATCATCCATCCATCCATCCATCCATCCATCCATCCATCCATCCATCCATCCATCTATCTATCTATCTATCTATCTATCTATCTATCTATCTATCTATCTATCTATCTATCTATCTATCTATCTATCTATCTATCTATCTATCTATCTATCTATCTATCTATCTATCTATCTATCTATCTATCTTTCTGTCTGTCTGTCTGTGCGTTTGTCTGTCTGTCTGCCTGAATGTCTGCCCTCCTGTTTGTCTGGATGTCTTCCTGTTTGTCTGTCTGTCTGCCTGAATGTCTGCCCTCCTGTTTGTCTGGATGTCTTCCTGTTTGTCTGCCTGAATGACTGCCCTCCTGTTTGTCTGGATGTCTTCCTGTTTTTCTGTCTGTCTGCCTGAATGACTGCCCTCCTGTTTGTCTGGATGTCTTCCTGTTTTTCTGTCTGTCGGTCTGCCTGAATGGCTGCCCTCCTGTTTGTCTGGATGTCTTCCTGTTTGTCTGTCTGTCTGTCTGCTGAATCGCTGCCCTCCTGTTTGTCTGGGTGTCTTCCTGTTCATCTGTCTGTCTGTCTGCCTGAATGACTGCCCTCCTGTTTGTCTGGATGTCTTCCTGTTTGTCTGTCTGCCTGTCTGTCTGCCTGAATGACAGCCCGCCTGTTTGTTTGGATGTCTTCCTGTTTGTCTGTCTGTCTGTCTGCCTGAATGACTGCCCCCCTGTTTGTCTGGATGTCTTCCTGTTTGTCTGTCTGCCTGAGTGGCTGCCCTCCTGTTTGTCTGGATGTCTTCCTGTTTGTCTGTCTATCTATTGCTAGTCTTACATTTAAAACATCGTTTCTTGTATTAATTACAATGTTTTTTTTTATTTATTGTGTGTGTATGTGTGTATGTGTGTGTGTATGTATGTTGTCTTGAGAAACGGATGGAAAGAAAAGAAAACAAACGATGAAGTTTTAAAACAACTAAAAATGAAAAGAAAACTACTAAACACAATTCAAACAAGACAAATGAGATTTTTGGGCCATGTTAAAAGACACAACAGCTTACTAAAAGTAATCTTGGAAGGGAAAATACAAGGTAAAAGAGGCAGACCAAGACTAACATGGACGAGTAACATCAAAATATCATCCTATGACAACCTGCACCATTAAAGCAAGTGACATAGCGGAATGGCGCTCCATGGTAGCCAATCTTCGTTGCGGAGTCGGCACTCGATGATGATGATGATCCAGAATTAAATCTTTTTATAAACTTCATCAAAAATTAAATCTTTGTATAAACTTTATCCAGAATTATTGTCGGTCTATAGTCGCGGAGTGACAGGCACTGAAGAAACACATAAAAAGTGATAGCAACTGTTTTCACATGCTTACTTGTTAGTGTGCTAAAATGCAGGTCTGTCGTGGCAAGGCGCTGTGTTGAGGAGTACGACTTGAAACCCACCTGGGGTTGTATATTGTTCTCTGTATTTTCTCTTGTTACTTGTTTGTGGATTTGCCCGAGTGTTGTAAACAGTCCATTATCCCAAGGTCCAAATTTTAGTAAAAGTCAAGAGCCCCAGTCAACCCAAGTGGCGTATAGGGAATATGGTGTTAGTGACCGAAAACTTTACAGACCTTCAGCACATGATTTTTGGGGTAATGTGGTCGGTATTACGCCCGTGCCGCTTTACTTTCCAAGAAAAAATCCGGTACTCATTTAAGGCTGGGTGAACCCGGAAGCCGTCAGTTGGGATCGAACCCTACCTCTTATCCTTTGTAGTCCAGTTAACTAACGACTGAGCTATCGCAGCTCCCAGCCCAGGTCCAAATTTTAACCTAGGCTAAATAAGCTGGATCCTCTGTAGTTGAGTTGTTAGTGTGTTCGCTCCATGACCAGAAGGGTTTAGGTTCGATCCCCAGCAGTGGCGGATTTGTTTTTTGGACTGACAAGGCTCCGGGGTTCACCCGGACTCTAAAAATGTGAACCAGAGATTTTTCTTGGAAATAAAGACGGCCTGGCGTGATACCGACCACATCACGATATAATTTGCCATGGTCATAGAAGCAATTCCATTCCTTTACCCTAGTAGATGCAAGAACAATAAGAAAAATAACCTCTACAGAGATGAAATATGTTAGACGAATGACAGGAAACAGTCTGAGAGATAACATCAAAAATGAAGAACTGAGAAAAAAGCTAGGAATAGCCCCCGCCATAGAATATATAAAGAAACAACAGATAAAATGGTTTGGCCACGTGACAAGGCAGAAAGATCAAAACACAACACAACGAGCCTTCAACAAACGTTGTGAGAACACCAGACCCAATGGTCGACCACGAAAAACATGGATGGACGGGATACTAGAAGCAATAGGAAACATAACAGCAGCAGAGGCGAATAGAAGAACAGAAGACCGCAAACTATATCTCCCCTCGACGCTGAAAGGTAAATGAGGAAAGAAAGAAGAAAAAGATAGAAAAATATGATCACTAACACCATATTACATATACGCTTAGCACGGCAGGGGAGGCAACCTGTGGTTTGAAATAAGCTACAGTTAAGGTCTCGCAATCCGAGGGCCTCCAAAATCTGTATATTGTATTCTCATAGACCTGTCAACAGCACAGACACAAAATACAACTTGAACATCGATATCAACAAAACAGAAGTCGTGAATACCGCAAAAAGGGAACAGAAAATATAATACAAGACAGAATACCTAATTAAACGTTAAACAAATGGTGTAGTAGGAAACAACAACGTTGCAGTAAGAAAACACTTGTCAATCTGAAGAATGCTCGTAACAAACTAGCGAAATTACTGAAGATGGTTTCAGCTCAGATGCACTAATACAGTAGTACTTCTTCTTCTTCTACCTTTCAACTTCATGTGGAATATAGGTCTTCAAAAACACGTTCAACTCCCTGTACAATATAGGTCTTCAAAAACACGTTCAACTCCCTGTACAATATAGGTCTTCAAAAACACGTTCAACCCCCTGTACAATATAGGTCTTCAAAAACACTTTCAACTCCCTGTACAATATAGGTCTTCAAAAACACGTTCAACTCCCTGTACAATATAGGTCTTCAAAAACACTTTCAACCCCCTGTACAATATAGGTCTTCAAAAACACGTTCAACTCCCTGTACAATATAGGTCTTCAAAAACACGTTCAACTCCCTGTACAATATAGGTCTTCAAAAACACGTTCAACTCCCTGTACAATATAGGTCTTCAAAAACACTTTCAACCCCCTGTACAATATAGGTCTTCAAAAACACGTTCAACTCCCTGTACAATATAGGTCTTCAAAAACACTTTCAACTCCCTGTACAATATAGGTCTTCAAAAACACTTTCAACTCCCTGTACAATATAGGTCTTCAAAAACACGTTCAACTCCCTGTACAATATAGGTCTTCAAAAAACTTTCAACCCCCTGTACAATATGGGTCTTCAAAAACACGTTCAACTCCCTGTACAATATAGGTCTTCAAAAACACTTTCAACCCCCTGTACAATATAGGTCTTCAAAAACACGTTCAACCCCCTGTACAATATAGGTCTTCAAAAACACTTTCAACCCCCTATACAATATAGGTCTTCAAAAACACGTTCAACCCCTGTACAATATAGGTCTTCAAAAACACTTTCAACCCCTGTACAATATAGGTCTTCAAAAACACGTTCAACTCCCTGTACAATATAGGTCTTCAAAAACACTTTCAACCCCCTGTACAATATAGGTCTTCAAAAACACGTTCAACCCCCTGTACAATATAGGTCTTCAAAAACACTTTCAACCCCCTATACAATATAGGTCTTCAAAAACACTTTCAACCCCCTGTACAATATAGGTCTTCAAAAACACGTTCAACTCCCTGTACAATATAGGTCTTCAAAAACACTTTCAACCCCCTATACAATATAGGTCTTCAAAAACACGTTCAACCCCCTGTACAATATAGGTCTTCAAAAACACTTTCAACCCCCTGTACAATATAGGTCTTCAAAAACACTTTCAACCCCCTGTACAATATAGGTCTTCAAAAACACTTTCAACCCCCTGTACAATATAGGTCTTCAAAAACACGTTCAACTCCCTGTACAATATAGGTCTTCAAAAACATGTTCAACACCCTGTACAATATAGGTCTTCAAAAACACTTTCAACCCCCTGTACAATATAGGTCTTCAAAAACACTTTCAACTCCCTGTGGAACAAAAGTCTTCCAGCAATACTTTCAACTCCCTGTAGAGCATAGGTCTTCAACAAATACTTTCATCTCCCTGTAGAGCATAGGTCTTCATCAAACACTTTCAACTCCCTGTGGAGCTTAGGTCTTCAACAAACACTTTCAGCTCCTTGTGAAGTATAGGTCTTCATCAAACACTTTCAACTCCCTGTGGAGCATAGGTTTTCAACAAACACTTTCAGCTCCTTGTGGAGTATAGGTCTTCATCAAACACTTTCAATTCCCTGTACAATATAGGTCTTCAAAAACACTTTCAACTTCCCGTGGAACATAGGTCTTCAACAAACACTTTCAACGCCCTGTTGGTCATAGGTCTTCAACAAACACTTTCAACTCCCTGTAGAGCATAGGTTTTCAACAAACACGTTCAATTTCACGTGGAGCATAGGTCTTCAACAAACTCTTTCAAAGCCGTTCTGTTTTTTTGCCATTCTTTTAAGGTCATTCCATGTCTTCCCCATCATCTTCATCTGTGCTTTCTTCTGTCTTCCCCATCATCTTCATCTTTGCTTTCATCTGTATTCTCAAAGAATATTTTGGTCTTTCTGTTTGTCTCTTCCCTGGGGAATTCCAAAATATGACCTGTTGTGTAATACTCTCATTTGGCTTCCGCAGTGTGTGTCCTATCCAGCGCCATCGTTTTCGCTGTATCTCTTTATCCACTGGTATTTGACTGGTACTTTCCCATAATTCTATGTTAGTGATTTTGTCCTGCCATTTCCATTCTTTTATTGTTATTGTTATAAGGCCATTCCATGTCTTCCCCATCATCTTCATCTGTGCTTTCTTCTGCCTTCCCCATCATCTTCATCTTTGCTTTCATCTGTATTCTCAAAGAATATTTTGGTCTTTCTGTTTGTCTCTTCCCTGGGGAATTCCAAAATATGACCTGTTGTGTAATACTCTCATTTGGCTTCCGCAGTGTGTGTCCTATCCAGCGCCATCGTCTTCGCTGTATCTCTTTATCCACTGGTATTTGACTGGTACTTTCCCATAATTCTATGTTAGTGATTTTGTCCTGCCATTTCCATTCTTTTATTGTTATTGTTATTGGCTATGGAAGGCCTCGGTCTCACAGCAAACGAATTAAAATCCATAATTGTTCCATTCTTTTATTCTGCGTAAGCATCCATTAATGAAAGTCTGTACCTTCATGATTGTCATTTTTGTTGCTCTCCATGCTTCACAGCCTTATAATAGGACTGACTTAACATTGGAGCTTAAAATATTTATTTTTGTATTTAAGCTAATTTCTTTGGATTTCAATATCTTTCCTAGTGCAAAGAATGCTATTCTTGCATTTTGTATCCTTATTTGGAACCTTTTGAAATATATAGATGAACATGAGCAAAAATATATCATCATCATCAAGTACCGGGCCTGCTGGCGTAGGTGATCATGTCTCTCCACAACTTTCAATCTCGACAGTTATTTATCATTTCTGTTGTTGACCTTCTGCCAAGCCATTCTCTTAAGCTGTCTGGTATCTTTTCTCTTTGCTTCCCTCTATCTCTTCGTCCCTCAATTTTCCCAGTTGTTACAATATATTCCAGTTGTTCTCTTCTCATTACATGGCCAAAAAAATGATGATTCTTTGTACAACAACATAACAGAGAAGAATAAAGATAAACTTTTACTTAAACTTTTTGAAAATCTTTAGTCTCTCATCATTTTATGAATCAATCCTTACTTTTCTCATTACCTCAAATAACTAGTAACAAGGTAGCAGGCAAGTGAATGCATTGCTGCGATAAAGCTGATAGCAGGTAACAAGTGGTGGGCTGTAACACACTCTCTTATAAATAAAAGTAACAATTTTACAAAAAAAGTCACAATAAAATGTTTGACGTTTCGACCTATTTGTGACCTTCCTCAGGAAACATGGACAGCACAGACAACGAAATGAAGATATACTCTACTACATGTTCTGCTTGTTCTAATAACAACTTGTTTACTCTTTTATACGATACAATATCTGTATAGCAACTCAATATCTCATAGATTTTTAAACGTGTCTTCTCTCTTTGAAATCCTCAACAGACAACCTCGCGAATTCTTCCTTTATGCTCTCATATCACAATCTCCAATCACTCTTTATGCTCTCATAGCTGCACAATTTCCAATCTCTCTTTACACTCTCATATCTGCACAATCTCCTTTAACGATCTTCAATCTCTTATTACGCTCTCATATTCGAACAATCACCTTTAACAATCTCCAATCTCTCTTTACATTCTCATATCCAAACAATCTCCGTTACAATCTCTAGTCTTTCTTTACACTCTCATATTCGCACAATCTCCTGTCTTTCTTTACATTCTCATATTCGCACAATCACCTTTAACAATCTCCAATCTCTCTTTACGCTCTCATATCTGCACAATCACCATTAACAATCTCCAATCTCTCTTTACGCTCTCATACCCGCACAATCACCTTTAACAATCTCCAATCTCTCTTTACGCTCTCATATCCGCACAATCAGCATTAACAATCTCCAATCTCTCTTTACGCTCTCATACCCGCACAATCACCTTTAACAATCTCCAATCTCTCTTTACGCTCTCATACCCGCACAATCAGCATTAACAATCTCCAATCTCTCTTTACGCTCTCATACCCGCACAATCAGCATTAACAATCTCCAATCTCTCTTTACGCTCTCATATCTGCACAATCACCATTAACCATCTCCAATCTCTCTTTACGCTCTCATACCCGCACAATCAGCATTAACAATCTCCAATCTCTCTTTACGCTCTCATATCCGCACAATCAGCATTAACAATCTCCAATCTCTCTTTACACTCTCATATCCAAATACGCTTTACTCTTCCTTCACCATGTCTTCACACATTCACTTAACTCTTCCTTCATCATGTCTTCACACATTCACTTAACTCTTCCTTCACCATGTTTTCAGACATTCACTTAACTCTTCCTTCACCATGTCTTCACACATTCACTTAACTCTTCCTTCACCATGTCTTCACACATTCACTTAACTCTTCCTTCACCATGTCTTCACACATTCACTTAACTCTGCCTTCACCATGTCTTCACACATTCACTTAACTCTTCCTTCACCATGTCTTCACACAATCACTTAACTCTTCCTTCACCATGTTCTCACACATTCACGTAACTCTTCCTTCACTATGTCCTCACACATTCACTTAACTCTTCCTTTACCATGTTCTCACACAATCACTTAACTCTTCCTTCACCATGTTCTCACACAATCACTTAACACAATCACTTCACCCTCTCATTTTTCATACAATCTAGAAAAACCCCCACCCCTTCTATTTTCAAATCCTTCCTTCACATTTCATCTTCATCACATCGCATATTCCCACAAACACCTGAACCTGCACCACAACATCTTCATAACATCTTCACCACATCCACCCGCGAGCACCAGTAAGTGCAAAATGAACCGAAAACCAAAATGAGGGCACGTGAGGGTACATTGTGTATTTACCGTCTCCTCTCTCCTGTTTAAACTCATCAAACGCACTCACGCACACGCAAGATTCTCTCGGGGAGCAGCCATCAAGGTGCGACTCGTACAAGCCTCGGTCATGAAACCTGCACCTCTCCACTCTCGTGCGTCTTCTGCCAAATTCGAGTCAACAATTCTCTACTTTTCATCGTCTGCTCTACGGTGTGCAGTCTTCTTTCTGTTTGTTTACGAGTTGATGAAGCAGTAAGAATTTCGATTGGTAATTCTTCTATTGAATTCTTTCTATGAGCTGTAAGCTAGTTACGGATTATTACAAGTTGTGTTTGAAGATTACAGCACTCAATGGTAGGTAGGGATATGTAATTGAAAATAGATGGAGTTATTTCACTACTCATTTTGTGCTGATGCTATTTTAACACAAATGTGTGACCTGTTTGGCTTAATTTATGATGAAAGATGTTTATTAATGACAGCGGTGTGTGTAAATAATTCAAGGGAAATAATGATACATGTTGCTTGTTTTTAACTATAGTGACATGGCGGCAGCCTGTGGAGTTATCCTCTTGTGTGGAGAGGTCAGTACAAGTAATATGCGGTCGCTAAAATAGGATCAGTAATTTACAACTGATTAAGAACTGCCTGCCTGCTAGTTTATCGCGTTGGTAATAGTTTGTGTCACAATAAAGCGTGCAGGGATGATATCGAAGGGATAGTTTGGAAGTATGTCTGGGAGTGGTACGTTGCAAATTGTCAAGCAGAACAGAGGAAATAAAGAAAGACATCGCAGCTTTTCATACCACCATCATGTGTTTTCGATTCGCGTCGACCCGTGGCAATTTCATCATATACATCATCATCATCACAATCTTTTCTTCTTCTTCTTCAGCGATCCACTATTGTTATACATTTAGACAGTTAGACCAGCTTGGATCATGGAGATCCATTATTGTTATACATTTAGACAGACCAGCTTGGATCATGGAGATCCATTATTGTTATACATTTAGACAGTTAGACCAGCTTGGATCATGAATGAGAACCACTATTGTTATACATTTAGACAGTTAGACCAGCTTGGATCATGGAGATCCACTATTGTTATACATTTAGACAGTTAGACCAGCTTGGATCATGGAGATCCACTATTGTTATACATTTAGACAATTAGACCAGCTTGGGTCACGAATTTCTTCTTCTTCTACTTCTTTTTCCCTTCAACTTTTACCTTTAGCGTAGAGGGGAGATATAATATGTTGTCTTTTTGCTGTTATATTTGCATTTGCTGCTGTTATGTTTCCTAGTGTTTCTAATATTCTGTCAATCTATCTTTTTCGTGGTCGACCCTTGGGTCCGGTGTTCTCGTAACGTTTATTGAGGGTTCGTTGTGTTTTGATCACTCTTCCTCGTCACGTGGCTAACCCGTTTGATCTTTTGTTTCTTTATATATTCTATGGCGGGGGCTATTCCTAGATTTTTCTCAGTTCTTCATTTCTGATCTTGTCTCTCAGACTTTCCTGTCATTCGTCTAACACATTTCATCTCTGTAGAGGTTATTTTTCTTATTGTTCTTGCATCTAGGGTCCAGGTCTGGCATTGGTAGCACAACGTTGGGATGTAGATTGTATTGTAGAGTGCTCGTTTTGCCTCCAGAGTTATTTCCTTGTTGGACAATAGTGGTGATAACTGTCCAATGATTTGACAAGCTTTGTTGCATCTTGATTTTATCTCTGTTGTTTGAGAATTATCGTTTGTCATTAGACTTCCTAGGTATTTGAATTCCTCTACTTGTTTTAGTTGTCTGCTTTCTATAGTTATGTTGATGTTCTGTTTCTCATTTGTGGTATTCATGACTTCTGTTTTGTTGATGATTATTTTCACGTTGTATTTTGTGCCTGGGCTGTTGAGCCTATTTAAGTGTTCTTGCACGTCTTCTGTTGGTTCATGTATTAGTGCCTGACCGTCTACAACTAAAAGCACATTGATCTCCCCTGTCTCTGATGGGTTGGCTAGCTTGCATATATAGTCCATGTATGTAATAAACAGTAGGGGGGATAGCACGCACCCCTGTCTTACACCTGATCTAACTTCGAAGTGGTCTGTGTAGCCTGCTGCTGTTCTGACCCTGCAGCTGCTGTTGATGTAGAGACTTTTAATTAGGTTGATTAGATGTTGGCTTATGTTGTTAGTATCTCCCACAGTTGTCCCTTGTTAGATGTTGACTTACTCCGTATGTTGTTAGTATCTCCCACAGTTGTTCTCTGTTAGATGTTGACTTACTCCGTATGTTGTTAGTATCTCCCACAGTTGTTCTCTGTTAGATGTTGACTTACTCTGTATGTTGTTAGTATCTCCCACAGTTGTTCTCTGTTAGATGTTGACTTACTCCGTATGTTGTTAGTATCTCCCACAGTTGTTCTCTATTAGATGTTGACTTACTCCGTATGTTGTTAGGTAGTATCTCTCACTGTTGTTCTCTGTTAGATGTTGACTTACTCCGTATGTTGTTAGTATCTCCCATAGTTGTTCTCTGTTAGATGTTGACTTACTCCGTATGTTGTTAGTATCTCCCACAGTTGTTCTCTGTTAGATGTTGACTTACTCTGTATGTTGCTAGTATCTCCCACAGTTGTTCTCTGTTAGATGTTGACTTACTCTGTATGTTGTTAGTATCTCCCACAGTTGTTCTCTGTTAGATGTTGACTTACTCCGTATGTTGTTAGTATCTCCCACAGTTGTTCTCTGTTAGATGTTGACTTACTCCGTATGTTGTTAGTATCTCCCACAGTTGTTCTCTGTTTACTCTGTCGAATGCTTTTTCCTGGTCAATGAAAGCTATGTACACATTTCGAATGTGTTCTGTCGTCTTTTCTGCAAGCTGTATTAAGATGAATAGTGCGTCAGTACATCCTCTGTTTTTTTTCGAAACTCCATTTGAGAATCCCTTAGCTGTAATTCTATTATTAGTCTCAGCCTTTTTTCCACAATGTTGGCGTATAACCTTCCTACGCGACTGTGATGCGATATACCTCAATACTGATTTTGCAATCTCTTTTCCTACCTTTATTTTTCCATATTGGTACGTTGATTACCTGTTGCCATTCTTCTGGGTTTTTTTTTCTACTTCTATGCTACATTGAATATTCTGTGCAGCCTTGTAGCTCCTATTTCTCCTGTTGCTGATGTTATTTATTTTCGTATGTTGTTTATCACCAGTGCTTTATTTCTTGATGCATATTTGATTACTTCTTCTTCATGTGCATTTTTGCGTGGTTTTTGTTGTGTTATTGGTAGTTAGTGTCATGTTTAATAGGCCTTCATATATTCTTTCCTTCTTTAATAGATTTTCAAAATATACTTTCCATTTTTGTTGCCTATGTTGGTTATTTGAGTGTCCGTCTTTGTCATTTATTAGCTCAGTGAGATTATGGTTTTCTTTTTTCGCTCTTGTGGCTTTAACTGCCTTGTAGAAATCTCTTGTGGCTGTCTTGAAATCCTTGCTTATATTTTGTCCGAATTCTGTCCAGTCCTTTTGCTTAGCGTCTTTGATCTAAATTTTAACTATATTCGAACAAAGAATATTGTTGACAATTTCGAACTAAGCCATGTTTATTTTTGGTTCGTATTCTCCCTCCAATCTTTAAACATTTTTTTCTTTTATTGAATTGTTCCCCTGATTACGAAAGTGATCTGCTACTGCTATACATTTAGACATTTAGACCAGCTTGGGTCATGAACGAGATCTGCTACTGCTATACATTTAGACATTTAGACCAGCTTGGGTCATGAACGAGATCTGCTACTGCTATACATTTAGACATTTAGACCAGCTTGGGTCATGAACGAGATCTGCTACTGCTATACATTTAGACATTTAGACCAGCTTGGGTCATGAACGAGATCTGCTACTGCTATACATTTAGACATTTAGACCAGCTTGGGTCATGAACGAGATCTGCTACTGCTATACATTTAGACATTTAGACCAGCTAGGGTCATGAACGAGATCTGCTACTGCTATACATTTAGACATTTAGACCAGCTTGGGTCATGAACGAGATCTGCTACTGCTATACATTTAGACATTTAGACCAGCTAGGGTCACGAACAAGATCTGCTACTGCTATACATTTAGACCAGCTTGGGTCATGAACGAGATCTGCTACTGCTATACATTTAGACATTTAGACCAGCTTGGGTCATGAACGAGATCTGCTACTGCTATACATTTAGACATTTAGACCAGCTTGGGTCATGAACGAGATCTGCTACTGCTATACATTTAGACATTTAGACCAGCTTGGGTCATGAACGAGATCTGCTACTGCTATACATTTAGACATTTAGACCAGCTTGGGTCATGAACGAGATCTGCTACTGCTATACATTTAGACATTTAGACCAGCTTGGGTCATGAACGAGATCTGCTACTGCTATACATTTAGACCAGCTTGGGTCATGAACGAGATCTGCTACTGCTATACATTTAGACATTTAGACCAGCTTGGGTCATGAACGAGATCTGCTACTGCTATACATTTAGACCAGCTTGGGTCATGGAAGAGATCTGCTACTGCTATACATTTAGACCAGCTTGAGTCACGAACGAGATCTGCTACTGCTATACATTTAGACATTTAGACCAGCTAGGGTCACGAACAAGATCTGCTACTGCTATACATTTAGACCAGCTTGGGTCATGAACGAGATCTGCTACTGCTACACATTCAGCATTTGGACCAACTTGGATTATGAACAAGATCTGCTACTGCTACACATTTAGACCAGCTTGGGGCATGAACGAGATCTGCTACTGCTATACATTTAGACATTTAGACCAGCTTGGATCATGAACGAGATCTGCTACTGCTATACATTTAGACATTTGGACCAGCTTGGGTCATGAGCGAGATCTGCTACTGCTATACATTTAGACCAGCTTGGGTCATGGAAGAGATCTACTACTGCTATACATTTAGACCAGCTTGGGTCATGGAAGAGATCTACTAGTGCTAGACATTTAGACCAGCTTGGGTCATGGAAGACCCAAGAAGACCCTTTTTCTTAAAGAACAAGGAATTAAAGATAAATTCGCAGTCACAATATCAAACAAATACCAAGTCCTCCAACAACTAGAAAATACAATAAATATAGAAGATCATTGGAAACAGGTAAAAAATATATGGAAAGAGACATGCGAAGAAACACTGGGGAAAAGAGAACGCCAGAATAAGGCATGGATGACAGCAGAGACCCTGGATAAAATTAAAGAAAGAAAGAACAAGAAAGCAGACATAAATAAAAGCAAAACAAGAAGTAATAAAGCCAAGACACAGGAAGCTTACACAGAGGTGAACAAAGAAGTGAGAAGATGCATTAAAAGGGATAAGAGGAAATATATAGATGAACTAGCTAAAGAGGCAGAAGAAGCAGCAAATAAAGGGAATATGAAAGAACTGTACAACAGCACAAAGAAATTAGGTGGAAAATACAAACAGATCAACGCCTTTATCAAAGACAAGAAAGGAAATCTGCTTAGTAATATAAGGGAACAAATGGAGAGATGGAAAGAACACTTTGAAGAACTTTTGAACAGACCCGGCTCAAATAATCCTCCAGATATACTACCAGCAGAAGAAGAGTTACACGTTAACTGCGGAAAACCAAGCAAAGAAGAAATAATGAAAGCCATCAAATTATTAAAAGATGGTAAAGCCACAGGACCAGATGAAATTCCTTCGGAAGCCATCAAAGCAGATATTAACACCTCTATCAAGATGTTACAGGATCTATTGGATAAAATTTGGGAGAGGGAAGAAATACCTAAAGACTGGAGAGAAGGTTATATGATCAAACTACCAAAGAAAGGAAGTTTACAGGAGTGCACAAATTATAGGGGAATTATGCTACTATCAGTGCCAGGAAAAATATTAGGCAGAATCATTCTGGAGAGACTAAAAGAGGCTATAGAGAAACACTTGAGAGATGAACAAGCAGGTTTTATGAAGAACAGATCATGTGCTGATCAAATAACTACCCTACGTATAATAGTTGAACAAAGTTTAGAACTAAAATCCCCACTATATATTGGATTCATAGATTACGAAAAGGCATTTGATAGTTTAGACAGAAGAATGCTTTGGAAGTTGCTGAGTCATTACGGAATCCCCATAAAGTTTATTAACCTGATAAAAACAATGTATGAAGGAACAAAATGTAGTGTGGTGCATGAAGGACAGCTTACAGAAGCATTTGAAATAAGAACAGGAGTAAGGCAAGGATGCCTCCTGTCTCCATTTCTCTTTCTACTGGCCATAGATTGGATTATGAAAATAACTCAAAACAACAGAAATGGGATCCAGTGGTCACTGACCAAACAATTGATGATTTAGACTTTGCTGATGACATAGCTCTCCTATCACACAGCCATCAACAGATGCAGGATAAAAAGAGTATATTAGATGAGAGATCACAACAGCTAGGACTAAAGATTAATAGAGATAAGACCAATATTATGAGAATTAATGCAGTTGGCAATAACCATATAAAACTAGGAGAAATACCTCTACTAGACGTACAATCTTACATATATCTGGACAGTAATATAGATAAAGAGGGAGGAACAGAAAATGATACCAAAATAAGGATATCAAAAGCAAGAGGAGCTTTCATTGCACTGGGAAACATATGGAAATCCAAAGAAATTAGGCTAAATACAAAAATAAAAATGTTCAACTCAAATGTTAAGTCGGTCCTATTATATGGCTGTGAAACATGGAGAATGACAAAATTGACAATCACGAAAGTACAGACTTTCATTAATGGATGCTTGCGCAGAATAAAGGGATGGAAATGGCAGGACAAAGTCACTAACGTGGAATTATGGAAATGTACCGGTCAAATACCAGTGGATAAAGAGATACAGCGAAGACGATGGCGATGGATAGGACACACACTACGGAAGCCAACTGAGAGTATTACACAACAGGCCCTTTTTTGGAATCCCCAGGGGAAAAGACAAAGAGGAAGACCAAGGAATTCTTGGAGAAGACAGATAGAAGCAGAGATGAAGATGATGGGGAAGACATGGAATGATCTTAAAAGAATGGCAAAAAACAGAACGACTTGGAAAGTGTTTGTTGAAGACCTATGCTCCACCAGGAGCTAAAAGGTAAAAGAAGAGAGGGTCATGGAAGAGATCTACTAGTGCTAGACATTTAGACCAGCTTGGGTCATGGAAGAGATCTACTACTGCTAGACATTTAGACCAGCTTGGGTCATGGAAGAGATCTACTAGTGCTAGACATTTAGACCAGCTTGGGTCATGGAAGAGATCTACTAGTGCTAGACATTTAGACCAGCTTGGGTCATGGAAGAGATCTACTACTGCTATACATTTAGACCAGCTTGGGTCATGGAAGAGATCTACTAGTGCTAGACATTTAGACCAGCTTGGGTCATGGAAGAGATCTACTACTGCTATACATTTAGACCAGCTTGGGTCATGGAAGAGATCTACTAGTGCTAGACATTTAGACCAGCTTGGGTCATGAGCGAGATCTGCTACTGCTATACATTTAGACATTTAGACCAGCTTGGATCATGAGCGAGATCTGCTACTGCTATACATTTAGACAAGCTTGGGTCATGAGCGAGATCTGCTACTGCTATACATTTAGACAAGCTTGGGTCATGAGCGAGATCTGCTACTGCTATACATTTAGACCAGCTTGGGTCATGAGCGAGATCTGCTACTGCTATACATTTAGACATTTAGACCAGCTTGGGTCATGAGCGAGATCTGCTACTGCTATACATTTAGACATTTAGACCAGCTTGGGTCATGAGCGAGATCTGCTACTGCTATACATTTAGACATTTAGACCAGCTTGGGTCATGAGCGAGATCTGCTACTGCTATACATTTAGACCAGCTTGGGTCATGGAAGAGATCTGCTACTGCTATACATTTAGACCAGCTTGGATCATGAGCGAGATCTGCTACTGCTATACATTTAGACAAGTTTAAGTCACGAACAAATCGACGTATTACAGGTCATCACCGGTTCCCAATAACTCTTCATGTACGGTTGTTTCTGTGGGTCATATATGTGCTCTTAGGGTGTTGAGAGTGTTGCAGTCATGTAGCTTTGTTTCTGTGGGCCATATATGTGCTCTTAGGGTGTCGAAAGTGTTGCAGTCATGTAGCGTTGTTTCTGTGGGCCATATATGTGCTCTTAGGGTGTCGAAAGTGTTGCAGTCATGTAGCGTTGTTTCTGTGGGCCATATATGTGCTCTTAGGGTGTCGAAAGTGTTGCAGTCATGTAGCGTTGTTTCTGTGGGCCATATATGTGCTCTTAGGGTGTCGAAAGTGTTGCAGTCATGTAGCGTTGTTTCTGTGGGCCACATATGTGCTCTTAGGGTGTCGAAAGTGTTGCAGTCATGTAGCGTTGTTTCTGTGGGTCATATATGTGCTCTTAGGGTGTCGAAAGTGTTGCAGTCATGTAGCGTTGTTTCTGTGGGCCACATATGTGCTCTTAGGGTGTCGAAAGTGTTGCAGTCATGTAGCGTTGTTTCTGTGGGCCATATATGTGCTCTTAGGGTGTCGAAAGTGTTGCAGTCATGTAGCGTTGTTTCTGTTGGCCACATTTGCGTTCTTAGGATGTCGAGACTGTTGCAGTCATGCAGCGTTGTTTCTGTGGGCCATATATGTGCTCTTAGGATGTCTAGAGTGCTGCAGTATTGTAGGATTTGTTCTGGAGTTTATCTGGATGCTCCACGGTCTCATGCTGCAAAGTCACCGAGTCCTATCTTATGCAGATACCCTTTGAGGCCACATTGACCTGTTTTGAGTCGGAATATCTTGGTCTGCTCATGTTAATTTGTTTAAGCTGTCTGGTTCCTCCCTCATATTTTACATATAACTTTCTCCAATCTGTTTTCCTTGCTTCTTACGCTGTCTCGTTTTATCTGAAAATTTCCATATAACTCTCCCCCTTAATACTTTCAAAAATCACAAATAATCAACAACAGAAGATAAAGAACAATACATTGTCCAAACAGGATCGCATGTATTTTTGACCATATATTGTTCTTTGTTTATTTTTTCCTGTTGATTATTTGTGATTTTTTTTTTCCAAGGACTGCAAACATACTTCTTCCTTTGAAATGATTCGCTGATCTATCACCTTGTAAGCTTTCCTCTATAATAATATTCATTGATTGTTATTTGTCTCCAGTCTACTTTCCCTAGAATAGGAACTACTCTATTTACTTCTTTATGTCTCTGTTGTTGGTTTGTCTAACAGCGTGGTTGAAGTCATCATCATTGTCTTCATCATTGTCATCATCTTTAACATCGCCATCACCTTTACCATCATCATTATCTTTATCATTGTTATCATCTTTAACATCGCCATCATCTTTACCATCATCATTATCTTTATCATTGTTATCATCTTTAACATCGCCATCATCATCTTTATTATCATCACCTTTAACAACATCAGTATCTTTATCTGTGTCATCGTCTTTAACATCACCATCATCTTCTTTATTATCATCACCTTTTCGATCATCATCATCATCATCATCATCACTACTACAGTTGCACGTATGTTGTACAATTAAATGCAACTTTTTGGAGTAGAATAACTTGACTTATGTGAGAAATGTTGAGATCTGATGAAGCCTTTGAGACGTTGATTACATAGTAAAAAAAAAAAAAGTAAAGTACCCCCGTCACGCCAAGCGGCGTATAGGGAAATATGGTGTTAGTGACCCTATATTTTACAGACCTTCAGAACATGATTTTGGGTAATGTGGTCAGTATTACGCCCGTGCTGCTTTACTTTCCCATAAAAAAATCCGGTACCCATTTAAGGCTGGGTGAACCCGGAAGCAGTCGGTTGGGATCGAACCCTACCCCTTGTCCTTTGTAGTCAGTTCACTAACCACTGAGCTATCGCGGCTCCCTTGATTACATTGTTACTTCTGGAAAACCATTTAATTAAGGTCTAGTCATATGACAGTTTAAACCTAAGCAGACTGCTGGACGAGATGTTTCTGCGCTGTAGTGGGCGGTGCTGCGCAAAGGTTTTGTTTTTATTTTCAAATAAGAATCGTCAATGTTTAAGAAGCGTAGTAAGAGCCATTGTTTCCGATTCCCAGCATTCACCTCTGGCAAAATTCCTAGAGGCTGGGACCTGAACTTTACGTGTTAATCTTTTCAGCTCTAGCAGCCGTGTTGACAGGGGTCCCCCGCTGCACATGTAGATAACTCTTTGGACATCTTTATACTTTTTTTTCCCCGTCGATGAGTATTCGACATTTCAAGCCGGGCCTCGTTGCTGGGACCAGGAGTGGTTTCCGCAGAGAGAAATCAGAAATAAAAATCCCAGCTGGTGCAGCCGGGATTTGAACTCACAGGGTTAAAGCATAAAAATGCGAAGCTGCAGTAAAGCTGAATGTGAGGAAAAATTTTAAAAAATTTAAAAATGGTATGTAAGAAGCTTTACGTGATAAGTGGACGACACAGACTAAACAACGTTTCGGCCCAATAGGCCTTCATCAGGAACAAAAAAAAAAAAAACACACACAAAACTAATAACGAAACAACCAAAACAAAAACAATCGAAATGTGTTAAAGAAAACAAGATTAACTATCCTGTACAATAATGTATGAGTGATGATGGTGATCACAACAATGATAACAGCGTTATAGGTGGCAAACATACAGAAACTAAAGGATGATCAAAATGGCAGTCTAGTAAAAGGACTAAACAAAGATATAAATACTAAAGTAAACACTAAGGACGAAATACAAACATTAAGTAGCAGCGGTATTGTACTAGTAAAGGGTTACGGCATAAACATGCGAAGCTGCAGTAAAGCTGAATGTGAGGAAAAATAAAAAAAAATAAAAAAAATGGTATGTAAGAAGCTTTACGTGATAAGTGGACGACACAGACTAAACGACGTTTCGGCCCAATAGGCCTTCATCATTTGAACTCACAGTCTCTCTGTCTCGAGACCGTCGTCTTGCCTCAAGACCAAGCAGTCCCTTCAAGCCAATGTTATCAATATACACCAGAATGTGTAACGTCACTATCGATTCCTTTAGAAAAATAATATTTCTAAACATTTCTTCCCTGTCTGACAAAATATGTGTGCTTCTGTCAACTCCTGCGGTAACAGGTAATCAAAATAGTTTAATCACTCACATTATCATGTCCTCGTCATCCCTTCATGTTTTCCATGGATTTCGACTTCATGTTCAGTCACGTGTGGCTGCAGTGACAAAGTAACTAGGGCGTTCCTTTGCTGACAAGCTGGATCGGGTTCAAATCAAACGAACGAAACGAAAACTAAACTATACTAAATTAAATTAAACTAAACGAAACTAAACTATACTAAACTATACAAAACTATACTAAACTAAACTATACTAAATTATACTAAATTAAATTTAATTAAACTAAACTAAACTATACTATATTATACTAAATTATACTAAATTAAATTTAATTAAACTAAACTAAACTAAACTATACTAAATTATACTAAATTATACTAAATTATACTAAATTATACTAAATTAAACGAAACCAAACTAAACTATACTAAACTATGCTAAATTATACTAAATTATACTAAATTAAATTTAATTAAACTAAACCAAACCAAACTATACTAAACTAAACTAAATTAAATTTAATTAAACTAAACCAAACCAAACTATACTAAACTATACTAAATTAAACCAGACTATACTAAACTAAACTCATCATCATCATCCTCTGGCGCCGTCTCCGCATCGAATTTTGGCTACCATGGAGCGCCATTCCACTCTGTCTCTTGCTTTGATGGTGCAGGTTATCATAGGTTGACTTGTCCATCTTTTGATGTTACTCGTCCATGTTAGTCTTGGTCTGCCTCTGCCTCTTTTACCTTGTATTTTCCCTTCCAATATTACATTTAGTCGTTTGTTGTGTCTTTTAACATGGCCCAAAAATTTCATTTGTCTTGTTTTAATTGTGTTTAGTAGTTCTCTTTTTATTTTCAGTTGTTTTAAAACTTTATCATTTGTTTTCTTTTCCTTCCATCCAATTCTACCTATTCTTCTATACATCCACATTTCAAAGGCTTCAATTTTCTGTTATGTTTTCTTGTCTAATGTCCATGTTTCTACACCATACAGGAATATTGAGAAGATGTAACATTTTGCCATTCTTAGTTTGAGCCCTGCTGCTATTTGTTTTGTTGTTAGTATATTTTTCATGGCATTAAAATTACTTTTTGCCATACCTATTCTTTTGTTTATTTCAGTTTTGCATTTTCCATCATTGGTTATAGTATGTCCCAGGTAGTTGTAGCTCTGGACTGTCTCCAGATGTATTCCCTCAACTGTGATATTTAATTGCAGGTCTTGAGAATTTTCTTTGTTTATGATCATAGTTTTAGTCTTTTTGATATTCATATCTAGTCCATATTTTTTGCTTGTTATGTTTATCACATTAAGTAATTGTTGTAGATCTTTAGGATTTTCTGCTAGTAGAACAGTATCATCAGCATATCTCAGGTTATTGATTATCTTTTCATTAATGTTTAGGCCTGGCATCTCTGAGATGTTTTTAAAGATTTGCTCAGTGTATAGATTGAACAAGCTTGGTGATAGGATGCATCCCTGTCTTACTCCTCTTTTTATGTCCATGGGTGTAGAGTTCTCTTTCGTATGTGTCCTTTATGTTTCGCCCTATTGTGGGCCATGGTTATTTAGGCGGCATACGTTTCGCCGCATAGTGCGTCACTCTCAATTTGATTATTGTGAACCGCCATCAATCCATATTCTTTCTACATCTCTTGTATCATCTTGGTATTGGTGAAATCTAATACCTTGTTCAATTATCAAAACATGCATATATAATATGTTATATGTTAGATAAATATAAATATGTAGATTAACTCTTAAAACCATGAATAATTGTCTCTGAAATGTCTTCTGTCGCACCGATAAAAAGCTTCTGTATGGAAAGAGTTAACGAGTAATAATTGAATAAGTTTACTTTTATGATAATTGTTATAAAATGTGTAAAATAAATTCTATGAATAACTGGATTACGTTTACATTATGTTTTATATCTCGGTCTACAGCCCTACACTGACCTGAATACTTTATTATAGTCCGTTTCAAAGTGGTTTGTCCACGCTTGACTTCAAATATATCAATAACCTTTGCACACACAAACATGATTTTCTGCATTTGGTCTTGTTTTTTCAATGTCCCAAAAGTTTACAAAAATGCAATAAATCAGATTGTGTCATTCACCTACAGCGGCTAATTACTTGGATCTTTTAGACAAATGCAGTCATTTTGTGGTTGAAGAGAATAGTTTACCGTAATTGAAGCAATTGGCTTCATAATATTCATATAATACTGTAATTTACGTACAAATAGTTATTATAGTCCGTTTCAAAATGGTTAGCCACTATTTTATAATATCTGTGTAACCATTGGATCGAAATTGTTCACATTATACACATAACATAATAATCTCAATGTCCCCACGAATATATTTTTGTTCTTAATTAAAAACGTATGGTTTAAAATGTTCTTTATTTAATGTATACAAATTTACCACCTCCAAGGCAAACTATTATTATATATGGTTTACCCTTTTATATTTCTGACCTATTTCGTTTGTTAATCTTTCACCAAATCCCCTTGATTTGTGGAGTTTCTCCGCGACTTGTTGCTCCATGTTTGAACGACATGTAAACTTTTGATGTTTATAAACAACTTCCGTTTCTATTCATTGGCGTTGTATAAATCGTTGGGTGTTCTAGGCATTTATTGAAATGAGTGTTCTTATTAACATTCGAATCATGTTACGCCTATGCTGAAATAATCAAAATTTTAGAAAGCATAAACGTAGACAGCAAAGATCTAAGAATAATAAAGAACATGTACTCGTAACAAACAGCGGCCATAAGAACTGGAAACCAATTGGGAATGTTTCAACAAATAAAACAGGGTGTTAGACAAGGTTGTGTGCTGTCACCAGATTTGTTTAATATTTATAGAGAGATTATTTTAAGATCCATAAGGGACATGCCTGGAATAACAATTGGAGGTCATAATATAAATAATCTAAGGTATGCTAATGATACAGTATTAATCGCTAAGAGTGAAAATGAGTTACAAGAAATGTTGGACATTATAGTGAAAGAAAGCAAAAATAAAGGACTCAGCCTTAATAGCAAAAAGACAGAGGTAATGGTAACAACAAAGAAAAAATACATCACCTCAGTGCAAAATAAAGACAAGTGGAACAATATTAAAACAGGTAAATGAATTTAAATATTTGGGAACTTTGTTAACCTCAGACGGAAGATGTACAAAAGAGGTGAGATACAGAATGGCTCAGGCAAAAGCAGCTTTCCAAAAAAATGAGGAAATTACTATGCAATCCATTTTTGACAATCGAAACAAGAAAAAGAGTTCTTAAATGTTATATAGAGCCAGTCTTAATATATGAATGCGAAGCATGGACAATAGGACAACAAACAAGAAAATCACTGGAGTCTGTAGAAATGTGGTTTTACAGAAGAATGTTGAGAGTACCATGGACAGCTAAGAAGAGTAATGAAGATGTTCTGAGAGAGGTCAAAGCAAAAAGAGAGCTAATTTCCAATATTAGGAAGAAACAATCATCATTTTTTTGGCCATGTAATTAGAAGAGAACAACTGGAGTATATTGTAACAAATGGAAAAATTGAGGGACGAAGAGATAGAGGGAAGCAAAGAGAAAAAAAAACAACAGACAGCTTAAGAGAATGGCTTGGCAGAAGGTCAACAACAGAAATGATAAATAGCTGCCGAGATCGAAAGTTGTGGAGAGACATGATCACCTACGCCAGTAGGCCCGGTACTTGATGCCGAAATAGGCAAATTGCTTCATTTACGGTAAACTATTTTCTTCAGCCACACAATAACTTTCTATCTATCTATTGTTCTTTCGAGCCGAAGACGGCACATAGGGCAGAACCACAATCTCAAAAACAGAAACCTTGCGTGCCAAAATGGCACAAATTGCAGAGATCACTGCTTCTAAAATCTATGGCTCTGTTTCCATAACAATACTTTTTACAATGACAGCTTGTCAAGCCATCGATCAAACTCCTTAGTCGCCTCTTACGACATGCCTGGAAGGTCACAGTGTCACTATTCCACAAAATGACTGCATTTGTCGAAAAATATCCAAGGAATCAGCCGTTGCATGTGAATGACACTATCTGAATTATTGCATTTTAGACAAATTTTGGGACATTGACAAAATAAGACCAAATGCAAAACAAAATGAAATCATGTTTATGTGTGTAATGTTTATTGAGATATTTGAAGTCAAGCATGGACAAACCATTTTGAAACAGACTATAATATAAATTTAGTTAGATGGACTTCATTATCATCATCAAGTGCCGTCTCCGCAACGAAAGTTGGCTACCATGGATCGCCATTCCACTCTGTTTCTTGCTTTGATGGTGCAGGTTGTCATAGATTGACTTGTCATTCTTTTGATGTTACTCGTCCATGTTAGTCTTGGTCTGCCTCTGCCTCTTTTACCTTGTATTTTCCCCTCCTGGATTACTTTTAGTAGGCTGTTGTGTCTTTTAGCATAGCCCAAAAATCGTATTTGTCATGTTTGAATTATGTTTAGTAGTTTTCATTTCATTTTTAGTTGTTTTAAGACTTCATCGTTTGTTTTCTTTTCTTTCCATCCAGTTCTACCTATTCTTCTATAAATCCACATTTCAAAGGCTTCAATTCTCTGTTCTGTTAGAATAGTTGCACTAAATATCGACCAAACTGACAAGCCGGTGAGAAGACCATTTCTATGATTGATCTGTAACCACGAACGTGTCACTTCAAGTTAGTATAGTAAAGGCTTCCTCCCCCTGCCTTGCTGGTTGTATGGAGAACATGACGTTAGTGACCATAATTTTCTATTACCACGGCACATTTTTTGGGTGATATGGTCGGTATTACGCCAGGCCGCCTTTACTTCCCAGAAAAAATCTCTGATACTCATTTTTAGAGACTGGGTAAACCCAGCGGACTACAATACACAAGTGCTCCTATATCCCCCTCGAGAATCCCGAAATAATCCGAAGAGAATCCTTTCCAACGTGCACGAACTCCGTAACACGGCCTGAGATCCTCGGTGTGGCTAGGTTTTTGACCAACTTTTTTTTCGTTTTTAACTGTCAAGGGATCTTGAAAGTGCACACGGGGTGTTCTGTTTATTGCCGTTATTCGAGAGGGTTAGACATCGGATCTCACTACCCATGAGATCAGGGGAAGGTAACGTCATAAAGACGAAACTACGCAATAATTTCTCCTACTTTTTTTGTTTGTGAAAAATCAACATCTCTTCTAGTGGGTTTTGAACCCAAGTCCTTCCTGTCTTAAGATCCACGTCATACTTCCAGGATACCCTCCCCCGACCCTTCCCCCACGCCCACTGAACGCTGTCTTAAGGTCCACGTCATATTTCCAGACTACCCTCCCCCCCCCTCCCCCCACCCCTACCCCACGCCCACTGAACGCTGTTTTCAGCGCATTTGATGCAGCCATCGGGTGACCGTAAGGAAGAAGGTTGGTTATCTGAGAAATTTGGGGTCACGTGTTCTCTTAAGTTCTGAAAGAGGACAAAGCAAAGAGAGAGTTAATTTCCAATATTAGGAAGAAGCTATCCATATTTTTGAGCCATGTAATGAGAAGGGAACAGCTGGAATATATTGTAACAACTGAGAAAATTGAGGGACGAAGAGATAGAGGGAGGCAAAGAGAAAAGATACCAGACAGCTTAAGAAAATGGCTTGGGAGAAAGTCATTAACAGAAATGATAAATAACTGTCGTGATCGAAAGTTGTGGAGAGACATTACCACCTACTCCAGCAGACATGGCACTTGATGATGATCCTCTCACTGCCAGGTTTTGTTGATGCAGAAGACCTAGAAGTTTCGTATCACAGTCGCCGACGATCTATATCATTTGTGGGAGATAAGCACATATATAAAATATCTCTCTCCTTCCCTATCTTTCACCAAACCTTATGGACCTCTCCTTTCATTATTCCTCACGAGACCCCGTTTATAATTGTTTTTATTATTTGGCTCATTTTGGTCCAAAACATTCCAACCTGCCCTATCGTCTATAAACCATGTAACTAACAACTACGTATATACTTCTCTTCTTCTACCTTTTCAGCTCCCAGTGGAGCATAGGTCTTCAACAAACACTTTCCAAGTCATTCTGTTTTTTGCCATTCTTTTAAGATCATTCCATGTCTTCCCCATCATCTTCATCTCTGCTTCTGTCTGTCATCTCCAAGAATTCTCTGGTCTTCCTCTTTGTCTTTTCTCCTGGGGTTTCCAAAAAAGGGCCTGTTGTGTAATACTCTCAGTTGGCTTCCGTAGTGTGTGTCCTATCCAGCGCCATCGTCTTAGTTGTATCTCTTTATCCACTGGTATTTGACTGGTACATTTCCATAATTCTATGTTAGTGATTTTGTCCTGCCATTTCCATCCTTTTATTCTGCGTAAGCATCCATTAATGAAAGTCTGTATCTTCGTGATTGTCAATTTTGTTGTTCTCCATGTTTCACAGCCATATAATAGAACCGACTTAACATTTGAGTTGAAAATTTTTATTTTTGTATTTAGCCTAATTTCTTTGGATTTCCATATGTTTCCCAGTGCAATGAAAGCTCCTCTTGCTTTTGATATCCTTATTTTGGTATCATTTTATGTTCCTCGCTCTTTATCTATATTACTGCCCAGATATATGTAAGATTGTACGTCTAGTAGAGGTATTTCTCTTAGTTTTATTTGGTTATTGCCAACTGCATTAATTCTCATGCACCACACTACATTTCGTTCTTTCATACATTGTTTACGTATATACTAACATTAATATACTAACATCAAAACAAATAGCACAAGGGCTAAAACTAAGAATAGCAAAATGTTGACTCAATAGTCCTATATGGCGCAGAAACATGGACATTAGACAAGAAAACAAAACAGAGAACTGAAGCCTTTGAAATATGGATTTATAGAAGAATAGGTAGAATTTGTTGGAAAGAAAAGAAAATAAACGATGAAGTTTCAAACTAACTAAAAATTAAAAGAGAACTACTAAACACAATTACAACAAGACAAGGTCATGTTAAAAGACACAACAGCCTACTAAAAGTATTATTGGAAGGGAAAATACAAGGTAAAAGAGACAGAGGCAGACAAAGATCAACATAGACGCGTAACATCAAAAGTTGGACAAGTCAACCTATGACAACCTGCACCATCAAAGCAAGAGTCAGAGCGGAATGGCGCTCCATGGTAGCCAACCTTCGATGTTGAAGACGGCACTCGATGATGATGATGACCGACTACGTAAATCCTGGCCAACGTTTATTTCCGCCATTTTTCATACTAGTTATTGGCTTTTGTATTTATATTTCTTTTGTTAATTATCGCGTCGATCTTTGTATATTTCTGGCTTTGCTTTGTTTTGTACCAGATGAAGGTTTTGTTTTGTGCCAGATGAAGGTTTTGTTTTGTGCCAGATGAAGGTTTTGTTTTGTACCAGAAGGTTTTGTTTTGTACCAGATGAAGGTTTTGTTTTGTGCCAGATGAAGGTTTTGTTTTGTACCAGATGGTTTTGTTTTGTACCAGATGAAGGTTTTGTTTTGTACCAGATGAAGGTTTTGTTTTGTGCCAGATGAAGGTTTTGTTTTGTGCCAGATGAAGGTTTTGTTTTGTACCAGATGAAGGTTTTGTTTTGTACCAGATGAAGGTTTTGTTTTGTGCCAGATGAAGGTTTTGTTTTGTACCAGAAGGTTTTGTTTTGTACCAGATGAAGGTTTTGTTTTGTGCCAGATGAAGGTTTTGTTTTGTGCCAGATGAAGGTTTTGTTTTGTACCAGAAGGTTTTGTTTTGTACCAGATGAAGGTTTTGTTTTGTGCCAGATGAAGGTTTTGTTTTGTGCCAGATGAAGGTTTTGTTTTGTGCCAGATGAAGGTTTTGTTTTGTACCAGATGAAGGTTTTGTTTTGTGCCAGATGAAGGTTTTGTTTTGTACCAGATGGTTTTGTTTTGTGCCAGATGAAGGTTTTGTTTTGTACCAGATGAAGGTTTTGTTTTGTACCAGATGAAGGTTTTGTTTTGAGCCAGATGAAGGTTTTGTTTTGTACCAGAAGGTTTTCTTTTGTGCCAGATGAAGGTTTTGTTTTGTGCCAGATGAAGGTTTTGTTTTGTGCCAGATGAAGGGTTTTTTTGTGCCAGATGAAGGTTTTGTTTTGTGCCAGATGAAGGTTTTGTTTTGTGCCAGATGAAGGTTTTGTTTTGTGCCAGATGAAGGTTTTGTTTTGTGCCTGATGAAGGTTTTGTTTTGTGCCAGATGAAGGTTTTGTTTTGTGCCAGATGAAGGTTTTGTTTTGTACCAGATGGTTTTGTTCTATACCAGATGAAGGTTTTGTTTTGTACCAGATGAAGGTTTTGTTTTGTACCAGATGAAGGTTTTTTGTTTTGTACCAGATGGTTTTGTTTTGTACCAGATGAAGGTTTTGTTTTGTACCAGATGGTTTTGTTTTGTGCCAGATGAAGGTTTTGTTTTGTACCAGATGAAGGTTTTGTTTTGTACCAGATGAAGGTTTTGTTTTGTACCAGATGAAGGTTTTGTTTTGTACCAGATGAAGGTTTTGTTTTGTACCAGATGAAGGTTTTGTTTTGTACCAGATGAAGGTTTTGTTTTGTACCAGATGAAGGTTTTGTTTTGTACCAGATGAAGGTTTTGTTTTGTACCAGATGAAGGTTTTGTTTTGTACTAGATGAAGGTTTTGTTTTGTACCAGATGAAGGTTTTGTTTTGTACCAGATGAAGGTTTTTTGTTTTGTACCAGATGAAGGTTCTTTGTTTTGTACCAGATGAAGGTTTTTTGCTTTGTACCAGATGAAGGCTTTGTTTTGTACCAGATGAAGGTTTTTTTGTTTTGTACCAGATGAAGGTTTTGTTTTGTACCAGATGAAGGTTTTTTGTTTTGTACCAGATGAAGGTTTTGTTTTGTACCGGATGATGGTTTTGTTTTGTACCAGATGAAGGTTTTTTGTTTTGTACCAGATGAAGGTTTTTTGTTTTGTACTAGATGAAGGTTTTGTTTTGTACCAGATGAAGGTTTTGTTTTGTAACAGATGAAGGTATTTGTTTTGTACCAGATGAAGGTTTTTTGTTTTGTACCAGATGAAGGTTTTGTTTTGTACCAGATGAAGGTTTTTTGTTTTGTACCAGATGAAGGTTATGTTTTGTACCAGATGAAGGTTTTGTTTTGTACCAGATTGTTTTGTTTTGTACCAGATGGTTTTGTTTTGTAACAGATGAAGGTTTTGTTTTGTACCAGATGAAGGTTTTGTTTTGTACCAGATGGTTTTGTTTTGTAACAGATGAAGGTATTTGTTTTGTACCAGATGAATGTTTTGTTTTGTAACAGATGAAGGTTTTGTTTTGTACCAGATGAAGGTTTTGTTTTGTACCAGATGGTTTTGTTTTGTACCAGATGGTTTTGTTTTGTACCAGATGAAGGTTTTGTTTTGTACCAGATGAAGGTTTTGTTTTGTACCAGATGAAGGTTTTGTTTTGTACCAGATGGTTTTGTTTTGTACCAGATGAAGGCTTTGTTTTGTACCAGATGAAGGTTTTGTTTTGTACCAGATGAAGGTTTTGTTTTGTACCAGATGAAGGTTTTGTTTTGTACCAGATGAAGGTTTTGTTTTGTACCAGATGAAGGTTTTGTTTTGTACCAGATGAAGGTTTTGTTTTGTACCAGATGGTTTTGTTTTGTACCAGATGAAGGTTTTGTTTTGTACCAGATGGTTTTGTTTTATACCAGATGAAGGTTTTGTTTTGTACCAGATGAAGGTTTTGTTTTGTACCAGATGAAGGTTTTGTTTTGTACCAGATGAAGGTTTTGTTTTGTACCAGATGGTTTTGTTTTGTACCAGATGAAGGTTTTGTTTTGTACCAGATGAAGGTTTTTTGTTTTGTACCAGATGAAGGTTTTGTTTTGTACCAGATGAAGGTTTTGTTTTGTACCAGATGAAGGTTTTTTTGTTTTGTACCAGATGAAGGTTTTGTTTTGTACCAGATGAAGGTTTTTTGTTTTGTACCAGATGAAGGTTCTTTGTTTTGTACCAGATGAAGGTTTTTTGCTTTGTACCAGATGAAGGCTTTGTTTTGTACCAGATGAAGGTTTTTTTGTTTTGTACCAGATGAAGGTTTTGTTTTGTACCAGATGAAGGTTTTGTTTTGTACCAGATGAAGGTTTTTTGTTTTGTACCAGATGAAGGCTTTGTTTTGTACCAGATGAAGGTTTTTTTGTTTTGTACCAGATGAAGGCTTTGTTTTGTACCAGATGAAGGTTTTGTTTTGTACCAGATAAAGGTTTTGTTTTGTACCAGATGAAGGTTTTGTTTTGTACCAGATGAAGGTTTTGTTTTGTGCCAGATGAAGGTTTTTTGTTTTGTACCAGATGAAGGTTTTTTGTTTTATTCTGAAACGTCGTATGTCTTGTCTTTCTATTAGTGTAACTGCATCCTACCTTTATGTGATAGTTTGTCACATAACATTACTGTTTGACACATACCATTATTGTTTGACATATAACATTATTGTTTGACACATAACATTATTGTTTGACATATAACATTATTGTTTGACACATAACATTATTGTTTGACATATAACATTATTGTTTGACACATACCATTATTGTTTGACATATAACATTATTGTTTGACACATAACATTATTGTTTGACATATAACATTACTGTTTGACACATACCATTATTGTTTGACATATAACATTATTGTTTGACACATAACATTATTTTTTGGCATATAACATTATTTTTTGACACATAACATTATTGTTTGACATATACCATTATTGTTTGACATATAACATTATTGTTTGACACATAACATTATTGTTTGACATATAACATTATTGTTTCACATATAACATTATTGTTTGACATATAACATTATTGTTTGACACATAACATTATTGTTTGACATATAACAGTATTGTTTGACACATAACATTATTGTTTGACAGATAACATTATTTGACAGATAACATTATTTGACAGATAACATTATTTGACAGATAACAGTATTTGACAGATAACAGTATTTGACAGATAACATTATTTGACAGATAACATTATTTGACAGATAACAGTATTTGACAGATAACATTATTTGACAGATAACATTATTTGACAGATAACAGTATTTGACAGATAACATTATTTGACAGATAACATTATTTGACAGATAACATTATTTGACAGATAACAGTATTTGACAGATAACATTATTTGACAGATAACAGTATTTGACAGATAACATTATTTGACAGATAACAGTATTTGACAGATAACATTATTTGACAGATAACAGTATTTGACAGATAACATTATTTGACAGATAACAGTATTTGACAGATAACATTATTTGACAGATAACATTATTTGACAGATAACAGTATTTGACAGATAACATTATTTGACAGATAACATTATTTGACAGATAACAGTATTTGACAGATAACAGTATTTGACAGATAACAGTATTTGACAGATAACATTATTTGACAGATAACAGTATTTGACAGATAACAGTATTTGACAGATAACATTATTTGACAGATAACATTATTTGACAGATAACATTATTTGACAGATAACATTATTTGACAGATAACAGTATTTGACAGATAACAGTATTTGACAGATAACAGTATTTGACAGATAACATTATTTGACAGATAACAGTATTTGACAGATAACATTATTTGACAGATAACATTATTTGACAGATAACATTATTTGACAGATAACATTATTTGACAGATAACATTATTTGACAGATAACATTATTTGACAGATAACATTATTTGACAGATAACATTATTTGACAGATAACATTATTAATATCGACATGCCAACCCAGAAAACCCTCAAAGCTATGTATCCCCCCCCCCCCCGTATCGTCTACAGATAATAGTATTGACTCGGTGAACCTTCATTAACCATTAAATTAATCTATATAATTTTAATTTAATTACGTACACATTTTTTTTCAAAACCATTCTACTTCTTGGTCTTTTTATTACTTTCAGCTCCCTGTGGATCATAGGTCTTCAATAAACACTTTCTACTCCCTGTGGAGGATAGGTCTTCAACAAACACATTCAGCTCCCTGTGGAGCATAGGTCTTTAACAGACACATTTTAAGCCGTTCTGTTTCTTGCCATTCTTTTAAGATCATTCCGTATCTTCCCCATCATCTTCATCTCTGCTTCTATCTGTCTTCTCCGATAACATTGTGACCTTCTTCCTCCTCTCTTCCCCTGGGGGTTCCAAAAAGGGCCTGTTGTGTAATACTCTCAGTTGGCTTCCGCAGTGTGTGTCCTATCCAGCGCCATCGTCTTCGTTGTATATCTTTATCCACTGGTATTTGACTGGTACTTTTCCATAATTCTATGTTAGGTATGTTTGTCCTGCCATTTCCATCTTTTTACTCCGCGCCAGCATCCATTAATGGAGGTCTGTATCTTCGTTATTGTCATTTTTATTGTTCTCCATGTTTCACAGACATATAATTAGACTGACTTAACATTAGAGTTGAACATTTTTTTTTTTTTTTAATATATATATAAGATTGTACGTCTAGTAGAGGTATTTCTCCTATTGTTATTTGGATATTGAACTAAATTAATTATAATAATGTTGGTCTTATCTTTATATATTTTCAGTCCCATCTGTTGTGATCTCTCATCAAGTATTTTCAACGCCATTAATATTCCATAATTTTATATAATTCTGGACGAGAATTCATGGCATAGTATAATTTATAACATTGCATATACATTAGAACAAAAACTATACAGTTAACATATTTCTTCTGGACAAGTATACGTTTCTTTACTGGACGTTTTAATATTGTTTGATTTGAAGTGTACTCCACTCGGCGGATAGTACACGCCAGTAAACTTTGGAGAATGAGCGCTAATGCAGAACTGGACACCTGTGTTCTCACCTGTCGCCAGGTAAGATTTCTTAGTTCTTGTGTTTTAAAGTTATGACTGTTTTAATCTGTTTTTACAATTGTTCTTTTTTATTTCCATAACAATCTTTACTTATTCTGATATTCTTAGTTTGTTTTCCCTCCTTAATGTTGTTTTGATAAAATAAAACGTTTATCTCCGGCCACAATAGCATTTCAGAAAATGCAAAACGTCTTATGCAACAAGTTTATGTCAATAGAAGTGAGAAAGAGAGTTAATCGGTGCTATATAGAGCCAATTCTGACCTATGGAAGTGAATCATGGACAGTAGACAAAAATATGAAAAGACTATTATAGGCCACAGAGATGGGATTTCTCAGAAGTAATTTGAAAGTTCACTGGACAGCTAAAAAAGGCTAAGAAGGAAATTCTAAAAATGAAAGGCACCATGAAAAGGGAGCTTCTAAAAAATATCAGAAAGAAACAATCAACATTTTTCTGGCACATCATGAGAAGAGGAAATTTTGAATACTTGGTTACAACTGGCAAAATACAAGGTAAGAGAGATTGAGAACGCCAAATAGAGAAGATACTAGATGCTTGGTGATATGCCAGGGAAAACAGGTGAAATCAGAATTGATACGATGTACGGTGGATAGAAAATTTTGGAAGGGCATGATCACCTACGCCAGCCGCCACTATGGCACATGATAATGATGATTGTTTTAAATCATTCGCTGTTTTGGTAAATATCAATCTATGTTTTACAGATGAGTATATTTTTAAAAAATTAATCTTTGTTTTTATTTTTGTTGTTGATGTTGTTGTTGTTATTGAGGGGAGGGGAGATGAGCGGAGGCGTCCGCCAACGACAGGACAGGAAACTCTCAACAACTCATAGCTGATGTCTTGTACTAGGATCGGTTAACCAGATAGCTCTTACTCCGCCTTTTCGCAGTGCCTCTAGTAACATACAAGTCTAGTCTCACCAAGTGTGTAGGGATCGAGAGGGAAGACAACTGAGTCCTCAAAGTCGCCATGCTGAAATCGGATGTACTGGTCCGAAAGACACTAGTATCACACTTCTACTGCAAAAATACAACGGAAAAAAATCCACACCCTCTTAATATCCTTGTAAGGGCGGATGACGACAAGAACTACCCATTCCTGTAGTAGTCGTTGAGCAAAGGAGAGCAGTTTCTTTCTTTCTTATTATTTAATTTTTTGTTTCTATCAAATGACTACAGAAGAATGTTGAGAATACCATGGACAGCTAAGAGTAATGAAAACGTTCTGAAAGAGGCCAAAGCAAAAAGAGAGCTAATTTCCAATATCAGGAAGAAACAATCATCATTCTTTGGCCATGTAATGAGAAGAGAACAACTTGAATATATTGTGACAACTGGGAAAATTGAGGGACGAAGAGATAGAGGGAAGCAAAGAGAAAAGATACCAGACAGCTTAAGAGAATGGCTTGGCAGAAGGTCAAGAACAGAGATGATAAATAACTGTCGAGATCGAAAGTTGTGGAGAGACATGATCACCTACGCCAGCAGACATGGTACTTGATGATGATGATGATAAAATGACACATTGTTCACCGTCGAGTATTTTCAACGTAAAAAGTTAACCCTGGGTCTGATTTGGGGACTAGGGGAATGCGTCTATGACAACAACCAAATTGTGTATCTAGGAGCCACGATAGCTCGCTGATTAGTGAACTGGAATACAATGGACAAGAGCTTCCGGGTTCACCCAGCCTTAAATGGGTTACGGATTTATTTTCTGGGAAAGTAAAGCGGCACGGGCGTAATACTGACCACATTACCACAAACATCATGTGCTTCAGGGCTATATATATATATATATATGTGTGTGCTGAAGAGAGGAGATACTAGATAGCTTGGTGTCATGGCATGGAAATCAGTCAATAACAGAACTGATACAATGCACAGTAGATAGAAGATTGTGGAAGGACATGATCGCCTACACCAACCGGTATGGCACATGATGATGAAGGGCTATAACAAGTATGGCCACTAAGAATATATTCCTTATACGCCACGTGGCGTGACGGGGCTCTTTACTAATTGAACTTTCAATTGTGTATCCGGTGTTTTCTGTTCAGACATGTATGGCCATGGAGAAAATCATCATGTGCCTTACCGATTGGCGTAGGCGATCACGTCCTTCCACTACTATCTCATCTTCATTGTTTAACTTAGTTCAAACAAAAAATTATCTTCATTGTTTAGTTTAGTTCAAACAAAAAATTAACTTCATTGTTTAGTTTAGTTCAAACAAAAAATTATCTTCATTGTTTATTTTGTTTAAACAAATTATCATCCTCATTGTTTAGTTTAGTTTAAACAAATTATCATCCTCATTGTTTAGTTTAGTTTAAACAAATTATCATCCTAATTGTTTAGTTTAGTTTTTAAAAAAGATCATCTCCATTGTTTAGTTTAGTTTAAACAAAAGATCATTTACATTGTTTAGTTTAGTTTTAAAAAAAGATCATCTCCAATGTTTAGTTTAGGTTAGTCGATAGATCATCTTCAGCATTAACCACAGTACATCGTATCAATTCTGTTGTTGGCTGTTTACCACGCCATGACACCAAGCTATCCAGCATCTTCTCTCTTTATCGTCCGCGATCTCTTTTTCCCTGTATTTTACCGGTTGTAACCAAGAATTCCAACTTTCCTCTTCTCATGATGTGCCTGAAAAATGTTGATTGTTTCTTTCATATGTTTTTTTATGAGCTTTATTTTTTTGTGTGGGTCTCTTTGAGAATGTCCTCGTTGGTACATTATGTATGTCCAGGGACTTTCAATATTCTGCTAAGAAATCCAATCAATAAGGTAATAATGCTGAAATACTGGCTGTATCGGGTATACCATATTTACAATTGACTTAAAATGGTTATCGTACTTTCACGCTCTAGCCAAGTGAAGACACTTGTCTCAAAGACATGTCAAGTTATAGCAATCTTTTTAGGTTGCTTAGCTAGGAGTGTGTTGTAATACAGGTTCAATAAGGAAAGACGGTGTATCAAGGAGTACTGGTTCGATCCTTCTTCAGCCTGTCTGTTGTTCGTTATGTTCTCTCTTGTTTGTTTGTGCAATTTTCCGAGTGAAGTAAACAACCCCACCCCCGCCCCAAAAAAAAAATAACAACAACCTTGGATGAGATAGATTGGGGGCCTAGGTAGCCTAGTTGTGAAAACTACCCGACAGTGGGCCTTGGTAGCCTAGTTGGGAAAACCACCTGACAGTGGGCCTTGGTAGCCTAGTTGGGAATACCACCTGACAGTGGGCCTTGGTAGCCTAGTTGGGAAAACTACCCGACAGTGGGCCTCGATAGCCTAGTTAGGAAAACCACCTGTCAGTGGGCCTTGGTAGCCTAGTTGGAAAAACCACCTTACAGTGGGCCTTGGTAGCCTAGTTGGAAAAACCATCTTACAGTGGGCCTTAGTAGCCTAGTTGGGAAAACTACCCTACAATGGGTCTGGGTAGCATAGTTGGGAAAGCAACCTGACAGTGGGACTCGATAGCTTATTTGGGAAAACCAACCGACAGTGGGCCTCGATAGCCTTGTTTGGGAAACCACCCGACAGTGGGCCTCGATAGCCTTGTTGGGAAAACCACCCGACAGTGGGCATCGATAGCCTAGTTGGGGAAACCATCCGACAGTGGGTCTCGATAGCTTAGTTGGGGAAACCATCAGACCGTGGGTCTCGATAGCCTAGTTGGGAAAACCACCCGACAGTGGGCCTCGATAGCTTAGTTGGGAAAACCACCTGACTGTGGGCCTTGGTAGCCTAGTTGGGAAAACCACCTGACAGTGGGCCTTAGTAGCCTAGTTGGGAAAACTACCTGACAGTGGGCCTTGGTAGCCTAGTTGGGAAAACTACCCGACAGTGGGCCTCGATAGCCTAGTTGGGAAAACTACCCGACAGTGGGCCTTGGCAGCCTAGTTGGGAATACTACCCGACAGTGGGCCTTGGTAGCCTAGTTGGGAAAACTACCTGACAGTGGGCCTCGATAGCCTAGTTGGGAAAACTACCCGACTGTGGGCCTTGTTAGCCTAGTTGGGAAAACTACCCGACAGTGGGCCTTGGTAGCCTAGTTGGAAAAACTACCTGACAGTGGGCCTCGATAGCCTAGTTGGGAAAACTACCCTACAGTGGGCCTTGGTAGCCTAGTTGGGAAAACCACCTGACAGTGGGCCTCGATAGCCTAGTTGGGAAAACTACCCGACAGTGGGCCTTGGTAGCCTAGTTGGGAAAACTACCCGACAGTGGACCTTGGTAGCCTAGTTGGGAAAACTACCTGACAGTTGGCCTTGGTAGCCTAGTTGGGAAAACTACCCGACAGAGGGCCTCGATAGCCTAGTTGGGAAAACTACCTGACAGTGGGTTTTGGTAGCCTAGTTGGGAAAACCACCTGACAGTGGGCCTTGGTAGCCTAGTTGGGAAAACCATCTGACAGTGGGCCTTGGTAGCCTAGTTGAGAAAACCACCTGACTGTGGGCCTTGGTAGCCTAGTTGGGAAAACCACTTGACAGTGGGCCTCGATAGCCTAGTTGGTAAAACTACCCGACAGTGGGTCTTGGTAGCCTAGTTGGGAAAACCACCTGACTGTGGGCCTTTGTAGCCTAGTTGGGAAAACCACCTGACAGTGGGCCTTGGTAGCCTAGTTGGGAAAACTACCTGACAGTGGGCCTTGGTAGCCTAGTTGGGAAAACTACCCGACAGTGGGCCTCGATAGCCTAGTTGGGAAAACTACCCGACAGTGGGCCTTGGCAGCCTAGTTGGGAAAACTACCCGACAGTGGGCCTTGGTAGCCTAGTTGGGAAAACCACCTGACAGTGGGCCTTGGTAGCCTAGTTGGGAAAACCACCTGACAGTGGGCCTTGATAGCCTAGTTGAGAAAACCACCTGACTGTGGGCCTTGGTAGCCTAGTTGGGAAAACCACCTGACAGTGGGCCTCGATAGCCTAGTTGGTAAAACTACCCGACAGTGGGTCTTGGTAGCCTAGTTGGGAAAACCACCTGACTGTGGGCCTTGGTAGCCTAGTTGGGAAAACCACCTGACAGTGGGCCTTAGTAGCCTAGTTGGGAAAACTACCTGACAGTGGGCCTTGGTAGCCTAGTTGGGAAAACTACCCGACAGTGGGCCTCGATAGCCTAGTTGGGAAAACTACCCGACAGTGGGTCTTGGCAGCCTAGTTGGGAAAACTACCCGACAGTGGGCCTTGGTAGCCTAGTTGGGAAAACTACCTGACATTGGGCCTCGATAGCCTAGTTGGGAAAACTACCCGACTGTGGGCCTTGTTAGCCTAGTTGGGAAAACTACCCGACAGTGGGCCTTGGTAGCCTAGTTGGGAAAACTACCTGACAGTGGGCCTCGATAGCCTAGTTGGGAAAACTACCCTACAGTGGGCCTTGGTAGCCTAGTTGGGAAAACCACCTGACAGTGGGCCTCGATAGCCTAGTTGGGAAAACTACCCGACAGTGGGCCTTGGTAGCCTAGTTGGGAAAACTACCCGACAGTGGACCTTGGTAGCCTAGTTGGGAAAACTACCTGACAGTTGGCCTTGGTAGCCTAGTTGGGAAAACTACCCGACAGTGGGCCTCGATAGCCTAGTTGGGAAAACTACCTGACAGTGGGCCTTGGTAGCCTAGTTGGGAAAACCACCTGACAGTGGGCCTTGGTAGCCTAGTTGGGAAAACCATCTGACAGTGGGCCTTGGTAGCCTAGTTGAGAAAACCACCTGACTGTGGGCCTTGGTAGCCTAGTGGGGAAAACCACCTGACAGTGGGCCTCGATAGCCTAGTTGGTAAAACTACCCGACAGTGGGTCTTGGTAGCCTAGTTGGGAAAACCACCTGACTGTGGGCCTTGGTAGCCTAGTTGGGAAAACCACCTGACAGTGGGCCTTGGTAGCCTAGTTGGGAAAACTACCCGACAGTGGGCCTTGGTAGCCTAGTTGGGAAAACTACCTGACAGTGGGCCTCGATAGCCTAGTTGGGAAAACTACCCGACTGTTGGCCTTGTTAGCCTAGTTGGGAAAACTACCCGACAGTGGGCCTTGGTAGCCTAGTTGGAAAAACTACCTGACAGTGGGCCTCGATAGCCTAGTTGGGAAAACTACCCTACAGTGGGCCTTGGTAGCCTTGTTGGGAAAACCACCTGACAGTGGGCCTCGATAGTCTAGTTGGGAAAACTACCCGACAGAGGGCCTCGATAGCCTAGTTGGGAAAACTACCTGACAGTTGGCCTTGGTAGCCTAGTTGGGAAAACTACCCGACAGTGGGCCTCGATAGCCTAGTTGGGAAAACTACCTGACAGTGGGCCTTGGTAGCCTAGTTGGGAAAACCACCTGACAGTGGGCCTTGGTAGCCTAGTTGGGAAAACCATCTGACAGTGGGCCTTGGTAGCCTAGTTGAGAAAACCACCTGACTGTGGGCCTTGGTAGCCTAGTGGGGAAAACCACCTGACAGTGGGCCTCGATAGCCTAGTTGGTAAAACTACCCGACAGTGGGTCTTGGTAGCCTAGTTGGGAAAACCACCTGACTGTGGGCCTTGGTAGCCTAGTTGGGAAAACCACCTGACAGTGGGCCTTGGTAGCCTAGTTGGGAAAACTACCCGACAGTGGGCCTTGGTAGCCTAGTTGGGAAAACTACCTGACAGTGGGCCTCGATAGCCTAGTTGGGAAAACTACCTGACAGTGGGTTTTGGTAGCCTAGTTGGGAAAACCACCTGACAGTGGGCCTTGGTAGCCTAGTTGGGAAAACCATCTGACAGTGGGCCTTGGTAGCCTAGTTGAGAAAACCACCTGACTGTGGGCCTTGGTAGCCTAGTTGGGAAAACCACTTGACAGTGGGCCTCGATAGCCTAGTTGGAAAAACTACCCGACAGTGGGTCTTGGTAGCCTAGTTGGGAAAACCACCTGACTGTGGGCCTTTGTAGCCTAGTTGGGAAAACCACCTGACAGTGGGCCTCGGTAGCCTAGTTGGGAAAACTACCTGACAGTGGGCCTTGGTAGCCTAGTTGGGAAAACTACCCGACAGTGGGCCTCGATAGCCTAGTTGGGAAAACTACCCGACAGTGGGCCTTGGCAGCCTAGTTGGGAAAACTACCCGACAGTGGGCCTTGGTAGCCTAGTTGGGAAAACCACCTGACAGTGGGCCTTGGTAGCCTAGTTGGGAAAACCACCTGACAGTGGGCCTTGATAGCCTAGTTGAGAAAACCACCTGACTGTGGGCCTTGGTAGCCTAGTTGGGAAAACCACCTGACAGTGGGCCTCGATAGCCTAGTTGGTAAAACTACCCGACAGTGGGTCTTGGTAGCCTAGTTGGGAAAACCACCTGACTGTGGGCCTTGGTAGCCTAGTTGGGAAAACCACCTGACAGTGGGCCTTAGTAGCCTAGTTGGGAAAACTACCTGACAGTGGGCCTTGGTAGCCTAGTTGGGAAAACTACCCGACAGTGGGCCTCGATAGCCTAGTTGGGAAAACTACCCGACAGTGGGTCTTGGCAGCCTAGTTGGGAAAACTACCCGACAGTGGGCCTTGGTAGCCTAGTTGGGAAAACTACCTGACAGTGGGCCTCGATAGCCTAGTTGGGAAAACTACCCGACTGTGGGCCTTGTTAGCCTAGTTGGGAAAACTACCCGACAGTGGGGTTGGTAGCCTAGTTGGGAAAACTACCTGACAGTGGGCCTCGATAGCCTAGTTGGGAAAACTACCCTACAGTGGGCCTTGGTAGCCTAGTTGGGAAAACCACCTGACAGTGGGCCTCGATAGCCTAGTTGGGAAAACTACCCGACAGTGGGCCTTGGTAGCCTAGTTGGGAAAACTACCCGACAGTGGACCTTGGTAGCCTAGTTGGGAAAACTACCTGACAGTTGGCCTTGGTAGCCTAGTTGGGAAAACTACCCGACAGTGGGCCTCGATAGCCTAGTTGGGAAAACTACCTGACAGTGGGCCTTGGTAGCCTAGTTGGGAAAACCACCTGACAGTGGGCCTTGGTAGCCTAGTTGGGAAAACCATCTGACAGTGGGCCTTGGTAGCCTAGTTGAGAAAACCACCTGACTGTGGGCCTTGGTAGCCTAGTGGGGAAAACCACCTGACAGTGGGCCTCGATAGCCTAGTTGGTAAAACTACCCGACAGTGGGTCTTGGTAGCCTAGTTGGGAAAACCACCTGACTGTGGGCCTTGGTAGCCTAGTTGGGAAAACCACCTGACAGTGGGCCTTGGTAGCCTAGTTGGGAAAACTACCCGACAGTGGGCCTTGGTAGCCTAGTTGGGAAAACTACCTGACAGTGGGCCTCGATAGCCTAGTTGGGAAAACTACCCGACTGTTGGCCTTGTTAGCCTAGTTGGGAAAACTACCCGACAGTGGGCCTTGGTAGCCTAGTTGGAAAAACTACCTGACAGTGGGCCTCGATAGCCTAGTTGGGAAAACTACCCTACAGTGGGCCTTGGTAGCCTTGTTGGGAAAACCACCTGACAGTGGGCCTCGATAGTCTAGTTGGGAAAACTACCCGACAGAGGGCCTCGATAGCCTAGTTGGGAAAACTACCTGACAGTGGGTTTTGGTAGCCTAGTTGGGAAAACCACCTGACAGTGGGCCTTGGTAGCCTAGTTGGGAAAACCATCTGACAGTGGGCCTTGGTAGCCTAGTTGAGAAAACCACCTGACTGTGGGCCTTGGTAGCCTAGTTGGGAAAACCACTTGACAGTGGGCCTCGATAGCCTAGTTGGTAAAACTACCCGACAGTGGGTCTTGGTAGCCTAGTTGGGAAAACCACCTGACTGTGGGCCTTTGTAGCCTAGTTGGGAAAACCACCTGACAGTGGGCCTTGGTAGCCTAGTTGGGAAAACTACCTGACAGTGGGCCTTGGTAGCCTAGTTGGGAAAACTACCCGACAGTGGGCCTCGATAGCCTAGTTGGGAAAACTACCCGACAGTGGGCCTTGGCAGCCTAGTTGGGAAAACTACCCGACAGTGGGCCTTGGTAGCCTAGTTGGGAAAACCACCTGACAGTGGGCCTTGGTAGCCTAGTTGGGAAAACCACCTGACAGTGGGCCTTGATAGCCTAGTTGAGAAAACCACCTGACTGTGGGCCTTGGTAGCCTAGTTGGGAAAACCACCTGACAGTGGGCCTCGATAGCCTAGTTGGTAAAACTACCCGACAGTGGGTCTTGGTAGCCTAGTTGGGAAAACCACCTGACTGTGGGCCTTGGTAGCCTAGTTGGGAAAACCACCTGACAGTGGGCCTTAGTAGCCTAGTTGGGAAAACTACCTGACAGTGGGCCTTGGTAGCCTAGTTGGGAAAACTACCCGACAGTGGGCCTCGATAGCCTAGTTGGGAAAACTACCCGACAGTGGGTCTTGGCAGCCTAGTTGGGAAAACTACCCGACAGTGGGCCTTGGTAGCCTAGTTGGGAAAACTACCTGACAGTGGGCCTCGATAGCCTAGTTGGGAAAACTACCCGACTGTGGGCCTTGTTAGCCTAGTTGGGAAAACTACCCGACAGTGGGCCTTGGTAGCCTAGTTGGGAAAACTACCTGACAGTGGGCCTCGATAGCCTAGTTGGGAAAACTACCCTACAGTGGGCCTTGGTAGCCTAGTTGGGAAAACCACCTGACAGTGGGCCTCGATAGCCTAGTTGGGAAAACTACCCGACAGTGGGCCTTGGTAGCCTAGTTGGGAAAACTACCCGACAGTGGACCTTGGTAGCCTAGTTGGGAAAACTACCTGACAGTGGTAGCCTAGTTGGGAAAACTACCTGACAGTGGGCCTTGGTAGCCTAGTTGGGAAAACCATCTGACAGTGGGCCTTGGTAGCCTAGTTGAGAAAACCACCTGACTGTGGGCCTTGGTAGCCTAGTGGGGAAAACCACCTGACAGTGGGCCTCGATAGCCTAGTTGGTAAAACTACCCGACAGTGGGTCTTGGTAGCCTAGTTGGGAAAACCACCTGACTGTGGGCCTTGGTAGCCTAGTTGGGAAAACCACCTGACAGTGGGCCTTGGTAGCCTAGTTGGGAAAACTACCTGACAGTGGGCCTCGATAGCCTAGCCTTGTAGCCTAGTTGGGAAAAACTTGGGCCTCGATAGCCTAGTTGGGAAAACTACCTGACAGTGGGCCTTGGCCTAGTAGTTGGGAAAACTGACAGTGGGCCTTGGTAGCCTAGTTGGGAAAACCACCCAGTGGGCCTTGGTAGCCTAGTGGGCCTGACAGTGGGGTAGCCTAGTTAGCCTAGTTGGGAAAACCACCTGACTGTGGGCCTTGGTAGCCTAGTTGGGAAAAACCACCTGACAGTGGGCCTCGATAGCCTAGTTGGTAAAACTACCCGACAGTGTCTTGGTAGCCTAGTTGGGAAAACCACCTGAGCCTTGGTAGCCTAGCCTGGGAAAACCACCTGACAGTGGGCCTAGTAGCCTAGTTAAAACTACCTGACAGTGGGCCTTGGTAGCCTAGTTGGGAAAACTACCCGACAGTGGGCCTCGATAGCCTAGTTGGGAAAACTACCCGACAGTGGGTCTTGGCAGCCTAGTTGGGAAAACTACCCGACAGTGGGCCTTGGTAGCCTAGTTGGGAAAACTACCTGACAGTGGGCCTCGATAGCCTAGTTGGGAAAACTACCCGACTGTGGGCCTTGTTAGCCTAGTTGGGAAAACTACCCGACAGTGGGCCTTGGTAGCCTAGTTGGGAAAACTACCTGACAGTGGGCCTCGATAGCCTAGTTGGGAAAACTACCCTACAGTGGGCCTTGGTAGCCTAGTTGGGAAAACCACCTGACAGTGGGCCTCGATAGACTAGTTGGGAAAACTACCCGACAGTGGGCCTTGGTAGCCTAGTTGGGAAAACTACCCGACAGTGGACCTTGGTAGCCTAGTTGGGAAAACTACCTGACAGTTGGCCTTGGTAGCCTAGTTGGGAAAACTACCCGACAGTGGGCCTCGATAGCCTAGTTGGGAAAACTACCTGACAGTGGGCCTTGGTAGCCTAGTTGGGAAAACCACCTGACAGTGGGCCTTGGTAGCCTAGTTGGGAAAACCATCTGACAGTGGGCCTTGGTAGCCTAGTTGAGAAAACCACCTGACTGTGGGCCTTGGTAGCCTAGTGGGGAAAACCACCTGACAGTGGGCCTCGATAGCCTAGTTGGTAAAACTACCCGACAGTGGGTCTTGGTAGCCTAGTTGGGAAAACCACCTGACTGTGGGCCTTGGTAGCCTAGTTGGGAAAACCACCTGACAGTGGGCCTTGGTAGCCTAGTTGGGAAAACTACCCGACAGTGGGCCTTGGTAGCCTAGTTGGGAAAACTACCTGACAGTGGGCCTCGATAGCCTAGTTGGGAAAACTACCCGACTGTTGGCCTTGTTAGCCTAGTTGGGAAAACTACCCGACAGTGGGCCTTGGTAGCCTAGTTGGAAAAACTACCTGACAGTGGGCCTCGATAGCCTAGTTGGGAAAACTACCCTACAGTGGGCCTTGGTAGCCTTGTTGGGAAAACCACCTGACAGTGGGCCTCGATAGTCTAGTTGGGAAAACTACCCGACAGTGGGCCTTGGTAGCCTAGTTGGGAAAACTACCCGACAGTGGACCTTGGTAGCCTAGTTGGGAAAACTACCTGACAGTTTGCCTTGGTAGCCTAGTTGGGAAAACTACCCGACAGAGGGCCTCGATAGCCTAGTTGGGAAAACTACCTGACAGTGGGTTTTGGTAGCCTAGTTGGGAAAACCACCTGACAGTGGGCCTTGGTAGCCTAGTTGGGAAAACTACCTGACAGTGGGCCTCGATAGCCTAGTTGGGAAAACTACCCGACTGTGGGCCTTGTTAGCCTAGTTGGGAAAACTACCCGACAGTGGGCCTTGGTAGCCTAGTTGGGAAAACTACCTGACAGTGGGCCTCGATAGCCTAGTTGGGAAAACTACCCTACAGTGGGCCTTGGTAGCCTAGTTGGGAAAACCACCTGACAGTGGGCCTCGATAGCCTAGTTGGGAAAACTACCCGACAGTGGGCCTTGGTAGCCTAGTTGGGAAAACTACCCGACAGTGGACCTTGGTAGCCTAGTTGGGAAAACTACCTGACAGTTGGCCTTGGTAGCCTAGTTGGGAAAACTACCCGACAGTGGGCCTCGATAGCCTAGTTGGGAAAACTACCTGACAGTGGGCCTTGGTAGCCTAGTTGGGAAAACCACCTGACAGTGGGCCTTGGTAGCCTAGTTGGGAAAACCATCTGACAGTGGGCCTTGGTAGCCTAGTTGAGAAAACCACCTGACTGTGGGCCTTGGTAGCCTAGTGGGGAAAACCACCTGACAGTGGGCCTCGATAGCCTAGTTGGTAAAACTAACCGACAGTGGGTCTTGGTAGCCTAGTTGGGAAAACCACCTGACTGTGGGCCTTGGTAGCCTAGTTGGGAAAACCACCTGACAGTGGGCCTTGGTAGCCTAGTTGGGAAAACTACCTGACAGTGGGCCTTGGTAGCCTAGTTGGGAAAACTACCCGACAGTGGGCCTCGATAGCCTAGTTTGAAAACTACCCGACAGTGGGCCTTGGCAGCCTAGTTGGGAAAACTACCCGACAGTGGGCCTTGGTAGCCTAGTTGGGAAAACTACCTGACAGTGGGCCTCGATAGCCTAGTTGGGAAAACTACCCTACAGTGGGCCTTGGTAGCCTAGTTGGGAAAACCACCTGACAGTGGGCCTCGATAGCCTAGTTGGGAAAACTACCCGACAGTTGGCCTTGGTATCCTAGTTGGGAAAACTACCCGACAGTGGGCCTTGGTAGCCTAGTTGGGAAAACTACCCGATAGTGGGCCTTGGTAGCCTAGTTGGGAAAACTACCCGACAGTGGGCCTTGGTAGCCTAGTTGGTAAAACCACCTGACAGTGGGCCTCGATAGCCTAGTTGAGAAAACTACCTGACAGTGGGGCTTGGTAGCCTAGTTGGGAAAACTACCCGACAGTGGGCCTCGATAGCCTAGTTGGGAAAAATACCCGACAGTGGGCCTCGATAGCCTAGTTGGGAAAAATACCCGACAGTGGGCCTCGGTAGCCTGGTTGGGAAAACAACCTGACAGTGGGCCTTGGTGGCTCAGTTGGTAAAACCACCTGACAGTGGGCCTTGGTAGCCTAGTTTTAAAAACCACTTGACTGTGCTACCAACGTTCGGACAACCCGTGTTCGATTCCTGCAGCGTGAGTTGTACTCGTGGTTGGAACAAAATACATTCCCCCCCCCCTCTTTTTCCGGTCGACCCAGCCCTGGCAGAAATGGGTATCAGGGTAGTAGTACTCTGGGAAGGTGAGGAATGCCGCCTCCCATCGTGAGTTTCGATACTTGAAGCGACACTATCTAGAAGTCTCCGAACACTTCTAGATAGTCGACCGAGCACATATGGGTGGAAAATCGCGTGCTAAGATGCCTATTGAAGCCTCGTACTTTGGCTGTTGATAGCCTCTAGCCACGAAGGCATTTATTAGCCAAACTACTTTCTTTTTGTTTTTGTTTGTTTCTGACTCTCATCATCATCATCATGTGCCATACCGGTTGGCGTAGGCGATCATGTCCCTCCACAATCTTCTATCTACAGTGCATCGTATCAGTTCAGTTGTTGACTGTTTTCCATGCCATGACACCAAGCTATCCAGCATTTTCACTCGTTGTCGTCCGAGATCTCTCTTTCCTTTTATTTTGCCAGTTGTAACCAAGTATTCCAACTTTCCTCTTTTCATGATGTGCCCAAAAAATGTTGATTGCTTCTTTCTGATGTTTTTTAAGAGTTCCCTTTTTGTGTTGGCCTCTTTGAGAACTTCCTCATTGGTCTTTTTATCTGTCCAGTGAACTTTCAACATTCTTCTGAGAAATCCCATCTCTGTGGCCTCTAATCGTCTTTTCATTTGTTTGTCTACTGTCCATGATTCGCTTCCATAGGTCAGAATTGGTTATATATAGCATCGATGAACTCTCTTTCTCATTTTTATTGACATAGATTTGTTGCATAAGATATTTGTCATTTTCTGAAATGCTATTTTGGCCTGAGCTATTCTGCTTTTTATTTCTGTGGTGCATCTCCCATCTGATGTTATTATTGTGCCCAAGTATTTGACGCGTTGCACTTGTTTCAGATTTGTTCTGTTTATTTTTATGCTGCATGATGTTGGTGATTGTTTCTTCGATATAACCATTACTTCTGTTTTCTTACTATTCAGACTGAGACCTTTCTTGTTGCTTTCTTTTACTATTATGTCTATTATTTCTTGTAGTTCATTCTCTGTCTCTGCTATTAAGACTGTGTCATCCGCATATCGCAAATTGTTTATGTTGTGACCGTTGACTTCAATTCCTTTTTTGCCTACTATTGATCTCATAATATATTCGCTGTAAAGTGAAAACAAATCCGGCGACAGAACACAGCCTTGTCTGACTCCTTGTTTTATAAGTTGAAATTGTCCTGTTTGGTTGTTAATTCGTATAGCTGCTGTTTGTTGCCAGTACAGGTTTTTCATGATTCGCAGATCCTTGCCATCAATGTTTAATTTCTCCAGCATATTGATTTTTTCCACATGCTTTACTTTGTCAAATCCTTTCGTGTAGTCTATAAAGCACATATATAGATCTCTCTTTACCTCTATAGATCTTTCTATCAATGTTCTTAAGATGTATAATGCATTATTGGTGCCCTTTCCTTCCACAAATCCACATTGTTCCTCACTTATTTCTGGTTTTATTTTGTTCCTTACACATCTCATGATTATTCTTAGTAATATTTTAGTCATATGGCTCATGAGACTAATAGTGCGATGGTCTTCACAATCAGTGGCTCCTGACTTCTTTGGTATGGCTACAATATAGATTTTAGTAGATCTTCGGGTATGTGTCCAGTGTTATATATGTCATTGGGTAATTTTGTTATGACTTGTACTCCCAGCTCTCCTAATGCATTTATCTCTTCGATTGTTATATTGTCAGAACCTGGAGCTTTGCCTCTTTTCATGTGTTGAATTGCCTCCTCCACTTCACTCTGCATTATTGGTGGTCCTGTGTCTTCATTTGAATTGTTTAATTCTGGTCTTTCATCATCATAGAGTTGACTGATATATTCTGTCAATCTTTCTATTGTCTTCTCCTGTCCCATTATTATATTTCCTTTCTTTGATTTCACACATCCTGAAACTTTGACTTCTTTTCTTCCTGTTAATTCATTTAACTGATTGTGCATACATTTTGAATCTTTTTGTTGTTTCTCCATTTCTTCACATTTCTGTTTTAACCATTCTTCCTTCTATTCTGATTCTAGCATATGTTTACTTGTAATATGCATTTATTGTTAAATGTTTGACTAATTCAACAGTTTCAGTTGGTGCGTTCGTCTGTGGTTAAGTGGTTAATTAGCTTTTCACCGACCGGATGGGTGCGAGTTCAATCCCAGACATGGCGGTTTTATTTCCGAAAAAACGCCGCGGTTCACCCAGCCTCTAACAAACGACTTCCAGCGACTTACTTTCAGGGAAATAAAGAAGCAAGAAGTCGTCGGACACATGGGACTAGACATTATGTGGATACTTCTGCTGGAAGTGATAGATAGATAGATAGATAGATAGATAGATAGATAGATAGATAGATAGATAGATAGATAGATAGATAGATAGATAGATAGATAGATAGATAGATAGATAGGTAGGTAGGTAGGTAGGTAGGTAGATAGATAGATAGATAGATAGATAGATAGATAGATAGATAGATAGATAGATAGATAGATAGATAGATAGATAGATAGATAGATAGATAGATAGATAGATAGATAGATAGATAGATAGATAGATAGATAGATAGATAGATAGATAGATAGATAGATAGATAGATAGATAGATAGATAGATAGATAGATAGATAGATAGATAGATAGATAGATAGATAGATAGATAGATAGATAGATAGATAGATAGATAGATAGATAGATAGATAGATAGATATATAGATAGATAGATAGATAGATAGATAGATAGATAGATAGATAGATAGATAGATAGATAGATAGATAGATAGATAGATAGATAGATAGATAGATAGATAGATAGATAGATAGGCTCCCGTCTGTTTTCGTGAAGAAAACTCAAATAAGAAACGATTCGAGTGTTTAAAGGGAGACACATCTTACAAAAAAACTTCGAAAAATCGGTACGAGAACTTTCATTAAGTGAACTTAGGAGCAGGCTGAGGAGGAGGCGGTGGGGTGAACGGAAATGCAGACGACATGCAATCTTTCTGATAATTGGAGAGAGGAAGATGCAGCTTTACGCCAGATTTACGACAGAGTCGTTGACGGTTTGAGACCCCGCACGATGGAGAATCGTTATTGTGTGTGACTAACGTTTTGTTGTTGAATAGCAACGGGAAGTGACAGGAAGGACAAGAGGGACAGGAAGGACAAGAGGGACAGGAAGGACAAGAGGGACAGGAAGGACAAGAGGGACAGGAAGGACAAGAGGGACAGGAAGGACAAGAGGGACAGGAAGGACAAGAGGGACAGGAAGGACAAGAGGGACAGGAAGGACAAGAGGGACAGGAAGGACAAGAGGGACAGGAAGGACAAGAGGGACAGGAAGGACAAGAGGGACAGGAAGGACAAGAGGGACAGGAAGGACAAGAGGGACAGGAAGGACAGGAAGGACAAGAGGGACAGGAAGGACAGGAAGGACAAGAGGGACAGGAAGGACAAGAGGGACAGGAAGGACAAGAGGGACAGGAAGGACAGGAAGGACAAGAGGGACAGGAAGGACAAGAGGGACAGGAAGGACAAGAGGGACAGGAAGGACAAGAGGGACAGGAAGGACAAGAGGGACAGGAAGGACAAGAGGGACAGGAAGGACAGGAAGGACAAGAGGGACAGGAAGGACAAGAGGGACAGGAAGGACAAGAGGGACAGGAAGGACAAGAGGGACAGGAAGGACAAGAGGGACAGGAAGGACAAGAGGGACAGGAAGGACAAGAGGGACAGGAAGGACAGGAAGGACAAGAGGGACAGGAAGGACAAGAGGGACAGGAAGGACAAGAGGGACAGGAAGGACAGGAAGGACAAGAGGGACAGGAAGGACAAGAGGGACAGGAAGGACAGGAAGGACAAGAGGGACAGGAAGGACAAGAGGGACAGGAAGGACAAGAGGGACAGGAAGGACAAGAGGGACAGGAAGGACAGGAAGGACAAGAGGGACAGGAAGGACAAGAGGGACAGGAAGGACAAGAGGGACAGGAAGGACAAGAGGGACAGGAAGGACAAGAGGGACAGGAAGGACAAGAGGGACATGAAGGACAAGAGGGACAGGAAGGACAAGAGGGACAGGAAGGACAAGAGGGACAGGAAGGACAGGAAGGACAAGAGGGACAGGAAGGACAGGAAGGACAAGAGGGACAGGAAGGACAAGAGGGACAGGAAGGACAAGAGGGACAGGAAGGACAGGAAGGACAAGAGGGACAGGAAGGACAAGAGGGACAGGAAGGACAGGAAGGACAAGAGGGACAGGAAGGACAGGAAGGACAAGAGGGACAGGAAGGACAAGAGGGACAGGAAGGACAAGAGGGACAGGAAGGACAAGAGGGACAGGAAGGACAGGAAGGACAAGAGGGACAGGAAGGACAAGAGGGACAGAAAGGACAAGAGGGACAGGAAGGACAAGAGGGACAGGAAGGACAGGAAGGACAAGAGGGACAGGAAGGACAAGAGGGACAGGAAGGACAGGAAGGACAAGAGGGACAGGAAGGACAAGAGGGACAGGAGGGACAGGAAGGACAAGAGGGACAGGAAGGACAGGAAGGACAAGAGGGACAGGAAGGACAAGAGGGACAGGAAGGACAAGAGGGACAGGAAGGACAAGAGGGACAGGAAGGACAGGAAGGACAAGAGGGACAGGAAGGACAAGAGGGACAGGAAGGACAAGAGGGACAGGAAGGACAGGAAGGACAAGAGGGACAGGAAGGACAAGAGGGACAGGAAGGACAAGAGGGACAGGAAGGACAGGAAGGACAAGAGTGACAGGAAGGACAAGAGGGACAGGAAGGACAAGAGGGACAGGAAGGACAAGAGGGACAGGAAGGACAGGAAGGACAAGAGGGACAGGAAGGACAAGAGGGACAGGAAGGACAAGAGGGACAGGAAGGACAAGAGGGACAGGAAGGACAAGAGGGACAGGAAGGACAAGAGGGACAGGAAGGACAAGAGGGACAGGAAGGACAAGAGGGACAGGAAGGACAGGAAGGACAAGAGTGACAGGAAGGACAAGAGGGACAGGAAGGACAAGAGGGACAAGAAGGACAAGAGGGACAGGAAGGACAAGAGGGACAGGAAGGACAAGAGGGACAGGAAGGACAAGAGGGACAGGAAGGACAGGAAGGACAAGAGTGACAGGAAGGACAAGAGGGACAGGAAGGACAAGAGGGACAGGAAGGACAAGAGGGACAGGAAGGACAAGAGGGACAGGAAGGACAAGAGGGACAGGAAGGACAAGAGGGACAGGAAGGACAAGAGGGACAGGAAGGACAGGAAGGACAAGAGTGACAGGAAGGACAAGAGGGACAGGAAGGACAAGAGGGACAGGAAGGACAAGAGGGACAGGAAGGACAGGAAGGACAAGAGGGACAGGAAGGACAAGAGGGACAGGAAGGACAAGAGGGACAGGAAGGACAAGAGGGACAGGAAGGACAAGAGGGACAGGAAGGACAAGAGGGACAGGAAGGACAAGAGGGACAGGAAGGACAAGAGGGACAGGAAGGACAAGAGGGACAGGAAGGACAGGAAGGACAAGAGGGACAGGAAGGACAAGAGGGACAGGAAGGACAAGAGGGACAGGAAGGACAGGAAGGACAAGAGGGACAGGAAGGACAAGAGGGACAGGAAGGACAAGAGGGACAGGAAGGACAGGAAGGACAAGAGTGACAGGAAGGACAAGAGGGACAGGAAGGACAAGAGGGACAGGAAGGACAAGAGGGACAGGAAGGACAAGAGGGACAGGAAGGACAGGAAGGACAAGAGGGACAGGAAGGACAAGAGGGACAGGAAGGACAAGAGGGACAGGAAGGACAAGAGGGACAGGAAGGACAAGAGGGACAGGAAGGACAGGAAGGACAAGAGTGACAGGAAGGACAAGAGGGACAGGAAGGACAAGAGGGACAGGAAGGACAAGAGGGACAGGAAGGACAAGAGGGACAGGAAGGACAGGAAGGACAAGAGGGACAGGAAGGACAAGAGGGACAGGAAGGACAAGAGGGACAGGAAGGACAAGAGGGACAGGAAGGACAAGAGGGACAGGAAGGACAAGAGGGACAGAAAGGACAAGAGGGACAGGAAGGACAAGAGGGACAGGAAGGACAGGAAGGACAAGAGGGACAGGAAGGACAAGAGGGACAGGAAGGACAAGAGGGACAGGAAGGACAAGAGGGACAGGAAGGACAGGAAGGACAAGAGGGACAGGAAGGACAAGAGGGACAGGAAGGACAAGAGGGACAGGAAGGACAAGAGGGACAGGAAGGACAAGAGGGACAGGAAGGACAAGAGGGACAGGAAGGACAAGAGGGACAGGAAGGACAAGAGGGACAGGAAGGACAAGAGGGACAGGAAGGACAAGAGGGACAGGAAGGACAAGAGGG
>JAVIAB010000049.1:2213481-2270981 GCA_032433765.1 Megaustenia siamemsis | reverse complement strand
AAGACATAATAAAATAAAGACGAATAAAGAAATTCAATGTTTCTAAACTTACATTAAAAAAAATTGCCAGTAAAATTAACGATACGAATAAAATGATAATTAATTGTTTTAATTTCTATATTAATTGTAGCAATAATTATATAACTATTGTCTCTGCATTCAGTTCCCACTTTCTCAAATAATCGTGCTAATAATAATTATTGTATTCCAAGAATTTACAAGATGGATGACGACTTTTCCATGAATTGATATTCAATATTCGTGTCACTCCATCCATTAACAACCAGTCTTTTAAAAAAAAAAATTATTTCTAATCAATTATTTCTGCCTCTATTTGTTGTTGTTTTCTATGTCTTCTTTATTTCTATCTAATGTTCGTTTCTTCCTACTTTTGATTCTTCCTCTTTTGTTTATGTATTACCTTTATTCATCACCATCATTATCATCATCAACAACGTTTTCATCATTATTACTATCACCTTCTTCTTCATCATCATCACCTTCTTCTTCATCATCATCACAATCATCTTCATAATTACCATCATCTTTATAATTACCATCATCTTTATAATTACCATCATCTACATAATTACCATCATCTTCATAATTACCATCATCTTCATAATTACCATCATCTTTATAATTACCATCATCTTTATAATTACCATCATCTTCATAATTACCATCATCTTCATAATTACCATCATCTTTATAATTACCATCATCTTTATAATTACCATCATCTTCATAATTACCATCATCTTCATAATTACCATCATCTTCATAATTACCATCACCTTCATAATGACCATCATCATCATAATTACCATCATCTTCATAATTACCATCATCTTCATAATTACCATCATCTTCATAATTACCATCATCTTCATAATTACCATCATCTTCATAATTACCATCACCTTCATAATGACCATCATCATCATAATTACCATCATCTTCATAATTACCATCATCTTCATAATTACCATCAGCATCATAATTACCATCACCTTCATAATGACCATCATCATCATAATTACCATCATCTTCATAATTACCATCACCTTCCTAATGACCATCATCATCATAATTACCATCATCTTCATAATTACCATCATCTTCATAATTACCATCACCTTCATAATGACCATCATCATCATAATTACCATCATCATCATAATTACCATCATCATCATAATTACCATCATCATCATCATAATCACCATCATCTTCATAATTACCATCATCATCATAATTACCATCATCATCATAATTACCATCATCATCATATTACCATCAGCATCATAATCACCACCATCTTCATAATTACCATCATCTTCATAATTACCATCATCATCATAATTACCATCATCATCATAATTACCATCATCATCATAATTACCATCATCTTCATAATTACCATCATCATCATAATTACCATCAGCATCATAATCACCATCATCATCATAATTACCATCAGCATCATAATTACCATCATCTTCATAATTACCATCACCTTCATAATCACCATCATCTTCATAATTACCATCATCATCATATTACCATCAGCATCATAATCACCACCATCTTCATAATTACCATCATCATCATAATTACCATCATCATCATAATTACCATCATCATCATAATTACCATCATCTTCATAATTACCATCATCTTCATAATTACCATCATCTTCATAATTACCATCATCTTCATAATTACCATCAAGAAAAAACTAAACAAAATATCACAAGACAATCTAAAAAAAAACCCACACAAACATAAATCTAGAGTTAATGAACTTGATAAAAAATATATGAAGAAACATCTGTTATATAGATTTAAATCTAGCTTTATAGTTAATACTCTCTCTCTCTCTCTCTCTCTCTCTCTCTCTCTGCGATCAGGACTCAATTAGAGTAGGATTCCAGACTCCCACATGAAGTCAGCTGTCAGGTTAAGTGTGTTGATCACAGACAAAACATCACATTTAGAGTCTGCCAGATCCACTCTGATTGAACACCCGTTAAAACGTTGCACTGTGTTCTGCGCCAGTGGCCCAGTGCATTCGATTTCAGCCAGCATTTTATTCAAGTTTGCTTTCCTTAGTCTTTGATTGTCCCCAAACTTCCTGCAAGGCAGCAGATTGTCTTTTCTGTAGGGGGATTCTGCCCTTAGATGGTCGGCCCTCCCAGGTTTACGAGCACCATCTGCCCGAGTCACTAGAGGTGACTAACACAGACATGCACACACAAAGATATGAGATGTGACTAACACAGACATGCACACACAAAGATATGAGATGTGACTAACACAGACATGCACACACAAAGATATGAGATGTGACTAACACAGACATGCACACACAAAGATATGAGATCTGACTTACACAGACATGCACACACAAAGATATGAGATGTGACTAACACAGAGATGTACACAGCGATACGAGACATGACTAACACCGACATACATTAAGATATATGACACATGACTAACATAGATATGCACATAAAGATATGAGATTTGACTAACATAGACATGCACATACAAAGATATGACACATACCTAACATAGACATGCACATACAAAGATATGAGATACGATAGTTAATACAAGATATCTGACAAGCTACGAATCCAGGCAACTCGTCACTGATTCTAACACCAATGTAGATATTACAAGACACATTGAGTAGAAGATCGTTGAATTGTGTGAGAGATGAAGCAAATGTGTTTGTGACGTTTAATTATTGGTGCACGTCTGCCTGACGCGTCTCATTGCTGATCTGAGGCCAAACCAATACGGGTTTTGTTCGTGAGCGTTAGTGTCCTCCTATTCACACAAGATAGCTGGGACATGTGTTAGTCTGTGGGAGTTAGTGTCCAGTACGTGTGTGTTGACACAAGATAGCTGGGACATGTGTTAGTCTGTGGGAGTTAGTGTCCAGTACGTGTGTGTTGACACAAGATAGCTGGGACATGTGTTAGTCTGTGGGAGTTAGTGTCCAGTACGTGTGTGTTCACACAGGATAACTGGGACATGTGTTGGTCTGTGGGAGTTAGTGTCCATTACGTGTGTGTTCACACAGGATAGCAGGGACATGTGTTGGTCTGTGGGAGTTAGTGTCCAGTACGTCTGTGTTCACACAGGATAACTGGGACATGTGTTGGTCTGTGGGAGTTAGTGTCCAGCACGTGTGTGTTGACACAAGATAGCTGGGACATGTGTTAGTCTGTGGGAGTTAGTGTCCAGTACGTGTGTGTTGACACAAGATAGCTGGGACATGTGTTAGTCTGTGGGAGTTAGTGTCCAGTACGTGTGTGTTCACACATGATAACTGGGACATGTGTTGGTCTGTGGGAGTTAGTATCCAGTACGTGTGTGTTGACACAAGATAGCTGGGACATGTGTTGGTCTGTGGGAGTTAGTATCCAGTACGTGTGTGTTGACACAAGATAGCTGGGACATGTGTTAGTCTGTGGGAGTTAGTGTCCAGTACGTGTGTGTTGACACAAGATAGCTGGGACATGTGTTGGTCTGTGGGAGTTAGTGTCCAGTACGTGTGTGTTCACACAGGATAACTGGGACATGTGTTGGTCTGTGGGAGTTAGTGTCCAGTACGTGTGTGTTCACACAGGATAACTGGGACATGTGTTAGTCTGTGGGAGTTAGTGTCCAGTACGTGTGTGTTCACACAGGATAGCAGGGACATGTGTTGGTCTGTGGGAGTTAGTGTCCAGTACGTGTGTGTTCACACAGGATAGAAGGGACATGTGTTGGTCTGTGGGAGTTAGTGTCCAGTACGTGTGTGTTCACACAGGATGGCAGGGACATGTGTTGGTCTATGGGAGTTAGTGTCCAGTACGTCTGTGTTCACACAGGATAGCTAAGATATGTGTTGGTCTATGGGAGTGAGTGTTAGCGTCCAGCACGTGTGTGTAGACACAAGATAGCTGGGACATTTGTTGGTCTGTGGGAGTTAGTATCCAGTACGTGTGTGTTCACACAAGATAGCTGGGACATTTGTTGGTCTATGAGAGTTAGTGTCCAGTACGTGTGTGTTGACACAAGATAGCTGGGACATGTGTTAGTCTGTGGGAGTTAGTGTCCAGTATGTGTGTGTTCGCACAGGATAGCAGGGACATGTGTTGGTCAGTGGGAGTTAGTGTCCAGTACGTGTGTATTCACACAGGATGGCAGGGACATGTGTTGGTCTATGGGAGTTAGTGTCCAGTACGTCTGTGTTCACACAGGATAGCTGGGACATGTGTTGGTCTGTGGGAGTTAGTGTCCAGAAGGTGTGTGTTCACACAGGATAGCAGGGACATGTGTTGGTCTATGGGAGTTAGTGTCCAGTACGTGTGTGTTCACACAGGATAGCAGGGACATGTGTTGGTTTGTGGGAGTTAGTGTCCAGTACGTGTGTGTTCACACAGGATGGCAGGGACATGTGTTGGTCTGTGGGAGTTAGTGTCCAGTACGTGTGTGTTCACACAGGATGACAGGGACATGTGTTGGTCTATGGGAGTTAGTGTCCAGTACGTGTGTGTTCACACAGGATAATTGGGACATGTGTTGGTCTGTGGGAGTTAGTGACCAGTACGTGTGTGTTCACACAGGATGGACATGTGTTGGTCTGTGGGAGTTAGTGACCAGTACGTGTGTGTTCACAAAGGATGGACATGTGTTGGTCTGAGGGAGTTACTGTCCAGTACGTGTGTGTTCACACAGGATGGACATGTGTTGGTCTAGTCTGGAGATGTGTTGGTCTAGTCTGGAGATGTGTTGGTCTAGTCTGGAGATGTGTTGGTCTAGTCTGGAGATGTGTTGGTCTAGTCTGGACATGTGTTGGTCTAGTCTGGGCATGTGTTGGTCTAGTCTGGAGATGTGTTGGTCTAGTCTGGAGATGTGTTGGTCTAGTTTGGACATGTGTTGGTCTAGTCTGGGCATGTGTTGGTCTAGTCTGGGCATGTGTTGGTATAGTCTGGAGATGTGTTGGTCTATTCTGGACATGTGTTGGTCTAGTCTGAAGATGTGTTGGTCTAGTCTGGGCATGTGTTGGTCTAGTCTGGACATGTGTTGGTCTAGTCTGGACATGTGTTGGTCTAGTCTGGGCATGTGTTGGTCTAGTCTGGAGATGTGTTGGTCTAGTCTGGACATGTGTTGGTCTAGTATGGGCATGTGTTGGTCTAGTCTGGACATGTGTTGGTCTAGTCTGGGCATGTGTTGGTCTAGTATGGGCATGTGTTGGTCTAGTCTGGAAATGTTTTGGTATAGTCTGGGCATGTGTTGGTCTAGTCTGGACATGTGTTGGTCTAGTCTTGGCATGTGTTGGTCTAGTCTGGAGATGTGTTGGTCTAGTCTGGAGATGTGTTGGTCTAGTCTGGAGATGTGTTGGTCTAGTCTGGACATGTGTTGGTCTAGTCTGGGCATGTGTTGGTCTAGTCAGGACATGTGTTGGTCTAGTCTGGACATGTGTTGGTCTAGTCTGGACATGTGTTGGTCTAGTCTGGGCATGTGTTGGTCTAGTCTGGAGCTGTTTTGGTATAGTCTGGGCATGTGTTGGTCTAGTCTGGACATGTGTTGGTCTAGTGTGGGCATGTGTTGGTCTAGTCTGGGCATGTGTTGGTCTAGTCTGTACATGTGTTGGTCTAGTCTGGGCATGTATTCGTCTAGTCTGGAGATGTGTTTGTCTAGTCTGGAGATGTGTTGGTCTAGTCTGGAGATGTGTTGGTCTAGTCTGGACATGTGTTGGTCTAGTCTGGGCATGTGTTGGTCTAGTCTGGACATGTGTTGGTCTAGTCTGGACATGTGTTGGTCTAGTCTGGACATGTGTTGGTCTAGTCTGGACATGTGTTGGTCTAGTCTGGGCATGTTTTGGTCTAGTCTGGACATGTGTTGGTCTAGTCTGGGCATGTGTTGGTCTAGTCTGGACATGTGTTGGTCTAGTCTGGGCATGTGTTGGTCTAGTCTGGACATGTGTTGGTCTAGTCTGGACATGTGTTGGTCTAGTCTGGACATGTGTTGGTCTAGTCTGGACATGTGTTGGTCTAGTCTGGACATGTGTTGGTCTAGTCTGGAGATGTGTTGGTCTAGTCTGGGCATGTGTTGGTCTAGACTGGACATGTGTTGGTCTAGTCTGGACATGTGTTGGTCTAGTCTGGACATGTGTTGGTCTAGTCTGAGCATGTGTTGGTCTAGTCTGGAGATGTGTTGGTCTAGTCTGGGCATGTGTTGGTCTAGTCTGTACATGTGTTGGTCTAGTCTGGGCATGTATTGGTCTAGTCTGGAGATGTGTTTGTCTAGTCTGGAGATGTGTTGGTCTAGTCTGGAGATGTGTTGGTCTAGTCTGGACATGTGTTGGTCTATTCTGGGCATGTGTTGGTCTAGTCTGGACATGTGTTGATCTAGTCTGGACATGTGTTGGTCTAGTCTGGACATGTTTTGGTCTAGTCTGGGCATGTGTTGGTCTAGTCTGGACATGTGTTGGTCTAGTCTGGGCATGTGTTGGTCTAGTCTGGACATGTGTTGGTCTAGTCTGGACATGTGTTGGTCTAGTCTGGACATGTGTTGGTCTAGTCTGGAGATGTGTTGGTCTAGTCTGGAGATGCCTATGTTCATTGATAAAAGCATTACAGAAATGCTGGGTTTTGCAGCAATTACGACAACCTGTTGATTAGCTCTATTTATTTTTTCATCTTCTTTCCTTCCTGATTTGCCTTTCAGCGTCGAAGGGAGATATAATTTGTGGTGTTTTAGTCTTCTCTTGGCCTGTGCTGCTGTTATGTTTCCTTATGTTTCTAATATTCCGTCAATCCATTTTTTTTTCGCTGTCGGCCTTTGAATCTGGTGTTCTCTCAACGTTTATTGAAGTCGCGCTGTGTTTTTATCTTTTTGCCTTGTCACATGGTTAAATCATTTTATCTGTTGTTTCTTTATGTATTCTATGACGGGAATTATTTCTTGCTTTTTTCTCATTTCTTAATTTCTGATTTTATCTCTTAGAATGGTTCGTGTGTCCTGTCTAACCCATTTCATCTCGGTAGGGTTATTATTCTTATTGTTATTGCATCTAGAGTAATATCCATAAGGGGCATGCCAGGAAAAATAAATGGAGGTCATAATATACATAAGTGTAAGGTATGCTGATGATACAGTCTTAATCGCTAAAAGTGAAAAGGAGTTAAAAGAAATGTTAGTAATTTTAATGAAGGAAATCACAAATAAAGGACAGCCTTAATAGCAAAAAGACAGAAGTAATGGTAGCAAATAAGAAAAAAAACCACGGCAAAGCACAATAAAGACAAGTGAAACAATATTAAAACAGGTGAATAAATGTAAATATCTGGAAACAATGTTAACCTCATATGGTAGATGTGCAACAGAGGTGAGATGCAGAATGGATAAGACAAAAGCAGATTTTCCAAAAAATGAGAAAGATACAGGGCAACCCATTTTGACAATAGTAACAAGAAAATAAGTTCTTGAATTTGATGTACAGCCAGTTTTAACATGTGGGTGTGAATCATGGACAATAGGGCAACAGACAAGAAAATCCCTGGAGGCTGTAGAAATATAGTTTTACAGAAGAATGTTGAGAATACCACGGACAGCTAAGAAGAGTAATGGAAACTTTCTAAAAGCGGCCAAGACAAAGAGAGCTCATTTTCAATATTAGGAATAAACAATCAACATTTTTTTTTTTTTGCAATGTAATGAGAAGGGAACAGCTGGAATATATTGTGACAACTGGGAAAGTTGAGGAACGAAGAGATAGCGGGAAGCAAAGAGAAAATATACCACACAGCTTAAGATAATGGCTTGGCAGAAGGTCAACAACAGAAATTATAAATAACTGTTGAGATCGAAAGTTATGGAGAAACATGATCACCTACGCCAGCAGGCATGGTACTTAATGATGAGGATGATTATGATGGTAGCCAATATTCAATGTTGAACACAAATGGACAAGTGAACCTATGACAGCATGCACCATCAAAACATTAGACACTAAAATGGCGCTCCATGGTAGCCAACCTTCAATATGAAGACAGCACTCAAAGAAGAAGAGAGAGAACACACCAACAAACAAGCCTGATATCTTATTCCCCAAAATAACGTTTAAAACAAACAAGCTTTCGATAAAATTCTGGCTGCAACCGGCTCAGAATGAAGACATGATTATCCACCGTGAGCTATCACTTCACCTTGTCTCCTTTTGATCAACTCCTGTTTCCTTAATACGACAATCAATAAAGGGTAGTTTACAAATCGATAGATATCCCACAAAAATGGATTTCTTGCTGGCTTTCTTTCTAAGATACTCAGGATTGTCGCTTGATGCTTCCAGCATTTTATGTTTTAATATTCAAACACGCGCTGCTTGCATGATTGCCTCATGTTTTAGACATTCGTTGGGGGAAAAAATGCCGAAATAGCCAGGATGTGTTTCAGGGAGAAATCATTTTAATTGCGTGTCTTTTGGCGCGGAAGTAAACGCTGTTTAGGATAGCAGGGGAGTCTGTTCGCGACCCAGCGATGTTTGATGTATTAATGTTTGATGTATTAATGATGTTTGATGTATTAATGTTTTATGTATTCATGTTTGATGTATTAATGTTTGATGTATTAATGATGTTTGATGTATAATTGTTTGATGTATTAATGATGTTTGATGTATTAATGTTTGATGCAATAATGTTTGATGTATTCATGTTTGATGTATTAATGATGTTTGATGTATGTGCTTATCACCAATATAATAGGGGAATTATTACATATTGGGATAACATGTGCACTGACATAAACATAGAGGGATAACATGTGCACTGACATAAACATAGAGAGATAACATGTGCACTGACATAAACATAGAGGGATAATATGTGCACTGACATAAACAAAGAGGGATAACATGTGCACTGACATAAACATAGAGGGATAACATGTGCACTGACATAAACATAGAGGGATAACATGTGCACTGACATTAACATAGAAGGACAACATGTGGACTGACATTAACATAGAAGGACAACATGTGCACTGACATAAACATAATTGGATATCAGCAGCAATAAGGTAAAACGTAAGAGCACTATCCTGGTACAATCTCAAACATAAAACTATAACAGGTGTACTAAGGCAGAGTTATTGGGACACTAAGACTCACATAGCACAATAACAGGGGTATTACTACAAATATAACTAGATAACAGGGAAATTTTTAGAAAAGTAACAAACAACAGAAGAAGAGATAGAATACCAAATGAAACCATAAGAAAAATTGTAGGAATAAAACCCTGCCAGCAATATATAGAACAACAACAACTTAAATGGTTGGGCCACCTGGTCAGAATGAGTCCTCACTAATCACCATCAAGGGCGTTCTTCTCGAGAATGCATAAAAAAAGACCTAGAGGAAGACCCAGAAGAGGATGGATAGATGCAGTGATAGAGACATGTAACAACAAAGGGAAATCACTAATTCAGACAATTCGAGCAGCTCAAGAACGACAAATGATATAACCACGACACCTTTTAGGTATCAGTGAGAAAGAGAAAAGAAGAAGATGGATAGATGCAGTGACAGAGACATGTAACAACAAAGGAAAATCACTAATTCAGACAATTCGAGCAGCTCAAGAACGACAAATGATATAACCACGACACCTTTTAGGTATCAGTGAGAAAGAGAAAAGAAGAAGATGAACAGGGATTTTAACACAACCTTAACAACACAGTAACTGCATTTCGTGGCTTCTACAGAATGTGTGTGATTGAATGACACATGAGAAACAGAGTGATCTGTCGGGCCACACACCACACACAACGCACATCACACATGCCGCACCACACACACAGCAAACAGACAACACACACCATACACAACGGTGACAACTAAATTACAAAAACTGGAAACAGTGATATGCTAACAGCTTTATGTAAGTAATAAACAAAATAAAAGTAGAACGACCTTTCGCCCTACAAGGCCTTCAGCTGGAACAATAGAAAAAAAAAACAAACAAAAAAATATATAGAATGATATACTTGTACAAAGAAACATGGCGATAATATGCTAGACTTTCAATAAAGGGAAATAACTCACTTCCCTGTGGTCCGGAGCTTGGTCAAACACCGACTTGACTGTAACTGATAAGGCGGGCAGACAGGGCGGGACACAGGTGTGAAAGTAAAAGGGAAGGGTTCTAAAAATATGTGGAGGTGGGTACAAGATTGGTTCTTTGGTTATGGAAGGCGCCGTTATCACTGCAAACGAATTAAAATCCATAATTGCTCAACCGCCCGTGCCAGTGGAAACATCCAAATTACTAACTCATCTCCCAAACAAAGAAAGGTAGCTGTAGTCCCCATTATAGAAGTCTCAGCACACGCCAAAAGACATATGGCAAAACCGCACAGAAAGTGAACACAGCCAACTGTTCCCTGCCATACGATAGCATCACTCATCGTAAACAACTGGAATATCGAAACATGATCGAAACGGATGAAACACACAGCTCACGGTGTGCACAGAACACTTAACTCAGTAGCTCCTGCAACAAGCCGGACTTGGAGTATGAGGAACTGCAACAAGGAACACTTTCATACATAGCCTGCAATGGTTCCTGCCGCCTATCCACCATATTGACCGGAAGTTCACGTCGTCCGGAAAATGATGATCGTCATTTTTTTTTTAAATGTATAGCGCTCGATGATGATAGGACATCGTGTTTGACTCCAATTCAGAACATACAAAACAAAGTCGTCGGATTATTCTTCGAAAAACATGCAACTGCAGACCGGCTAAACCCATACAACTACAGACTGGACAAACACATACAACTACAGACCGGACAAACCCATACAACTACAGACCGGACAAACCCATACAACTATTGGGCGGACAAACCCACACTACTACAGTCGAACAAAACCATACAACTACAGACCGAATTAACCCATATAACTATTGGCTGGAAAAACTCATACATCTATTGGCAGGACAAACTCATACATCTATTGGCTGGACAAACTCACACATCTATTGACTGGACAAACTCCTACATCTATTGGCTGGACAAACTCATACATATATAGGCTGGACAAACTCATACAACTATTGGCTGGACAAACTCATACAACTATTGGCTGGACAAACCCATACAAATATTGGCTGGACAAACTCATACAACTATTGGCTGGACAAACTCATACATCTATTGGCTGGACAAACTCATACATCTATTGGCTGGACAAACTCATACAACTAATGGCTGGACAAACTCACAGAAATATTGGCCGGACAAACCCATATAACTACAGTCAGACAAACCCATACAGCTATTGGCCGGACAAACCCATACAACTACAGTCAGACAAACTTAACAGGTGACACAAACAAGCAGAGATCGACGAGACTGGAAACGTTCCCTCTAGGGTGGGAAGCAATACAATCAGCCTTGGCACGGAAGGCTCAACTGTGACCTTTAGTTGAACGTTGTCCCAGAATGAAACATCAAAATGTCGGTGTTTAAACATCGCAGCGCCGCAAGTCAAACAGAATGTTGGCTGACACAGTAACTGCATTTCGTGGCTTCTACAGAATGTGTGTGATTGAATGACACATGAGAAAAAGAGTGATCTGTGGGGCCACACACAACGCACACCACACACAACGTACACCATACACAAAGTACACCACACACAACGAACACCACACACAACGTACACCACACACAACGCACACCATACACAACGCACACCACACACAACGCACACCACACACAACGCACACCACTCACAACGCACACCATACACAACGCACACCACTCACAACGCACACCATACACAACGTACACCACTCACAACGCACACCACACACAACGCACACCACACACAACGCACACCACTCACAACGCACACCACTCACAACGCACAACGTACACCACTCACAACGTACACCATACACAACGTACACCACACACAACACACACCACTCACAACGCACACCATACACAACGTACACCACTCACAACACACACCACTCACAACGCACACCACTCACAACGCACACCATACACAACGTACACCACTCACAACGCACACCATACACAACACACACCACTCACAACGCACACCATACACAACGTACACCACACACATCACTCACAACGTACACCATACACAACGTACACCACACACAACACACACCACTCACAACGTACACCACACACAACACACACCACTCACAACGTACACCATACACAACGTACACTACACACAACGTACACCACACACAACACACACCACTCACAACGTACACCATACACAACGTACACCACATACAACACACACCACTCACAACGTACACCATACACAACGTACACCACACACAACACACATCACTCACAACGTACACCATACACAACGTACACCACACACAACACACACCACTCACAAACGTACACCATACACAACGTACACCACACACAACACACACCACTCACAAAGCACACCATACACAACACACACCACTCACAACGTACACCATACACAACGTACACCACACACATCACTCACAACGTACACCATACACAACGTACACCACACACAACACACACCACTCACAACGTACACCATACACAACGTACACCACACACATCACTCACAACGTACACCATACACAACGTACACAACACACACCACTCACAACGTACACCATACACAACGTACACCATACACAACACACACAACTCACAACGTACACCATACACAACGTACACCACACACAACACACACCACTCACAAAGCACACCACACACAACGTACACCATACACAACACACACCACTCACAACGTACACCATACACAACGTACACCACACACAACACACACCACTCACAAAGCACACCATACACAACGTACACCATACACAACACACACCACTCACAACGTACACCATACACAACGTACACCACACACATCACTCACAACGTACACCATACACAACGTACACCACACACAACACACACCACTCACAACGTACACCACACACAACACACACAACTCACAACGCACACCATACACAACACACACCACTCACAACATACATCATACACAACACACACCACTCACAACGCACACCACACACAACGCACACCATACACAACGTACACCACACACAACACACACCACTCACAACGTACACCATACACAACACACACCACACACAACACACATCACTCACAACACACATCACTCACAACGTACACCATACACAACGTACACCATACACAACGTACACCATACACAACACACACCACACACAACACACATCACTCACAACACACATCACTCACAACACACATCACTCACAACGTACACCATACACAACGTACACCATACACAACACACATCACTCACAACACACATCACTCACAACACACATCACTCACAACACACACCACTCACAACGTACACCATACACAACACACACCACACACAACACACATCACTCACAACACACATCACTCACAACGCACACCATACACAACGTACACCACACACAACACACACAACGCACACCATACACAACGTACACCACACACAACACACACAACGCACACCATACACAACGTACCCAACACACACCACTCACAACGCACACCATACACAACGCACACCATACACAACGTACACCATACATAACACACACCACTCACAACGTACACCATACACAACGTACACCATACACAACACACACCATACACAACGTACACCATACACAACGTACACCATACACAACACACACCATACACAACGTACACCACACACACCATACACAACGTACACCACACACAACGTACACCATACACAACACACACCATACACAACGTACACCACACACAACGTACACCATACACAACACACACCATACACAACGTACACCACACACAACGTACACCATACACAACACACACCATACACCATACACAACACACACCACACACAACGTACACCACACACAACGTACACCATACACAACACACACCATACACAACGTACACCACACACAACGTACACCACTCACAACACACACCACTCACAACGCTCACCATACACAACGCACACCATACACAACGCACACCATACACAACGTACACCACACACAACACACACCACTCACAACGTACACCATACACAACACACACCACTCACAACGCACACCACACACAAAACACACCACTCACAACACACACCACACTTATGTCGCACTACACACTGCATACAGATCACATACACCATGCACACGATATATATATACATCTATATTCATACACACTGCATGCACATACACAACATACACACACCGTACACACGCACCACACACACACATAACACACACCACACACACATAACACACACCACATACTTAAAACACAAACCACACACACACAACACACATACTACACACCACACACACACACACGACACAAACCACACACACACAACACACATACTACACACACCACACACACACACGACACACACCACACACACACAACACACACATAACACACCTCATATATTTAAAACACAAACCACACACACAGCACACCACACACACACACAACGATAAACTTTTCACAAGTTGTGTGTCTCAAATCCCCCCCCCACCCCTCCTACCATATTCAACAGCTTTCATTGACTACACTCTTTGTTATCGTTTGCTTGGAATGCTGCACGACTATAATCTCATCTGGGATTGTAACCTTCATCTTCGCCTTTTTGTTGGCTTCCTCTCACACTCTCTCGAGCGTCGAGGGAGATGCAATTCTCTATTACACATTCTTCAGGTGGTCTCAATCTTCATCATTCATTGTTGATGCCGTTCTTTTGGTTCATTGGTTCATTGGTTCATTGGTTCATTGGTTCATTGGTTCATTGGTTCATTAGTTCATTGATTCATTGGTTCATTGGTTCATTGGTTCATTGGTTCATTGGTTCATTGATTCATTGGTTCATTGGTTCATTGGTTCATTGGTTCATTGATTCATTAGTTCATTGGTTCATTGGTTCATTAGTTCATTAGTTCATTGGTTCATTGGTTCATTGATTCATTAGTTCATTAGTTCATTGGTTCATTGGTTCATTGGTTCATTGATTCATTGGTTCATTGGTTCATTGGTTCATTGGTTCATTGGTTCATTGGTTCATTAGTTCATTGATTCATTGGTTCATTGGTTCATTGGTTCATTGGTTCATTGATTCATTGGTTCATTGGTTCATTGGTTCATTGGTTCATTGGTTCATTGATTCATTAGTTCATTGGTTCATTGGTTCATTGGTTCATTGGTTCATTAGTTCATTGGTTCATTGATTCATTGGTTCATTGGTTCATTGGTTCATTGGTTCATTGATTCATTGGTTCATTGGTTCATTGGTTCATTGATTCATTGGTTCATTGGTTCATTGGTTCATTGGTTCATTAGTTCATTGATTCATTGGTTCATTGGTTCGATGGTTATTGAAGATCCCGGTAACGAATCACTGCAAACGAATTCAAGTCCATAATTGCTCAACCGCCCGTGTCAGTGCAATCATCCGAATTACTAACTCATCTCCTAAACAAAGAAAGGTAGCTGTAGTGCCCATCATAGCAGTCTCAGCACACGCCAAAAGACATAAGGCGAAACCGCACAGAAAGTGAACACAACCAACTGTTCTGCTGTTGATGCAGTGTTTCCTTTATGTTCTTGCTTTATATTACTCTTGGTCAGCTCGAGTTTTGCACCAGTATCCTCTTATGTTCAAGACTGTGTCTTATACCGTAAGATACAAGAGAATATCTCGGCAGAAGGTCAACAACAGAAATGTTAAATAACTGTCGAGATCGAAATTCACGGCGAGGACTTGATCACCTACGTCAGCAGGCCCGGTACTTGATGATGATGATGGCGGTGATGATGACCGTAAGTTACTAGATAGCTTGGTGTCGTGGCACGGTAAACAGTCACCAACAGAATTGATGGCGGCACAGTGGACTGAGAATTGTGGGAGAACATGATTGCCTACACAGACCTATATAAATAAAAGTAAAGTACCCCCGTCACGCCAAGTGACGTATAAGCAATATGGTGTTAGTGACCATAAATATTACAGACCTTCGGCACATGATTTATGGGGTAATGTGGTCGGTATTACGCCCATGCCGCTTTACTTTCCCAGAAAAGAATCACGATATCCATTAAAGCCTGGGTGAACCGGTCGGTTGGGTACCAGCCCTACGTCTTGTCCTTTGTAGTCCAGTTCACTAACCACTGAGCTATCGCGGCTCCCGACACATAACTGTATGGTAGATATAAACAAGAATAAATTAAAGCGTTTTGCAATTATTGGGGTCTGCCAGGGTGGGAGGAAGGATCTTATAGGAACTGAGTTTTTAAAAAATATTTTTCGTTCGCCAGCTTTCGCCTATGGCGAAGTCCCTAGAGTTTAGGAATTGAATGTTGAGTGCTAATCCGTTTTTCCCCGGTACCCGTGCGATCAGGGGTCCCACGCCGCTTAGGCACTTAACTAATTGACGTTTCAAGCCGGGCCCCGCTGCTGAGACCAGGTGTGGTTGCCGCAGAGAGAAATCATAAATAAAAATCTCAACTGGTGCAGTCGGGATTTGAACTCACAACCTCTCTGCCTCGAGACCAACCAGTGCCCCAAATGTCCGATGAATAAAGGCCGCATGTCCAGTTCTCACACCGGTGTTCGGTTCTGAGTTTTTATTTCACCCCCGATAGAATAAAAAAAAAAAGTCTCACCTTACCGGGATTCGAACCTGTAAACTCTTGGTTTGGAGCCCGACATGTTATTGATTCAGCCATCCGCTCTTCTTGGTATTAGGCACGATGATGGTGTTTTCAACATGGCTTAAGAATTCGCACAGCAACTCAAAATGGGTGTTGAATTTGTCTCTGGGTGGTGAGATCCGATGTCTAGCCCTCTCTGGGTAGTGAGATCCGATGTCTAGGCCTCTCTGGGTAGTGAGATCCCATGTCTAGCCCTCTCTGGGTAGTGAGATCCCATGTCTAGCCCTCTCTGGGTAGTGAGATCCGATGTCTAGCCCTCTCTGGGTAATGAGATCCCATGTCTAGCCCTCTCTGGGTAGTGAGATCCGACGTCTAACCCTCTCTGGGTAGTGAGATCCGATGTCTAGTCCTCTCTGGGTAGTGAGATCCGATGTCTAGCCCTCTCTGGGTAGTGAGATCCGATGTCTAGCCCTCTCTGGGTATTGAGATCCGATGTCTAGCCCTCTCTGGGTAGTGAGATCCGATGTCTAGCCCTCTCTGGGTAGTGAGATCCGATGTCTAGCCCTCTCTGGGTAGTGAGATCCGATGTCTAGCCCTCTCTGGGTAGTGAGATCCGATGTCTAGCCCTCTCTGGGTAGTGAGATCCGATGTCTAGCCCTCTCTGGGTATTGAGATCCGATGTCTAGCCCTCTCTGGGTAGTGAGATCCGATGTCTAGCCCTCTCTGGGTAGTGAGATCCGATGTCTAGCCCTCTCTGGGTAGTGAGATCCGATGTCTAGCCCTCTCTGGGTATTGAGATCCGATGTCTAGCCCTCTCTGGGTAGTCAGATCCGAAGACTAGCCCTCTTGGAAAACAACGAAAAACAGGAGAAGGTCTCGTGTGCACTCGCGCACGTTAAAGAACCCATGACAGTTTAAAGTTGAAAAGAACAGGCCAAATAATGACCACTGTCCGGGCAAAAATGGTAAAGCAAATCTACATATTAATGCGGAACTCGGATGTAACTGGCCTAAAGGCGCAGATATCGCGGCCTTGTGGCAAATTAGCAACATAGCGCACCCACGCTGACTAAAGGGATAAACGCTAAAAAGAGAGCAGATATAGCGTTTGTCATTGAGAGACATGGACCCCTTATAGCGCGGCGGTAGCTTTGTTTACACCTTCAGTTAGCGATTACAAGAGAGTCTATTTATCTGGACAAACCATTTCATTTATCAGAGAAACCAGACATCCATATTTTCTGATTTAAGAAATCCATCACCTAATTATTCATGTTGAAATCAATCGATCAAAGCTAGGAATAAAAGGTCAAGGTCAAGTACGAGACTTTGAACCGGCTTCTTAGCGCGCGAGTTTCCACCCATATGTGCTAGGTCGCCTATCCAGAAGTGTTCGGAGATTTCTGGATAGTGTCGCCTCAAGTATTGAAACTCACGATGCGAGGCGCAATTCCTCACCTTCACAGAATACTACCCTGGTACCCATTTCTGCCAGTAGCTGTGTCGACCGAGGGGTATTTTGTTCCAACCACGAGTACAACTCACACTGCTTCCAGCGGAAATCGAACACGGGTTGTCCGAATGTCGGTAGCTCACTCGGTAGTTATCCAATCTAGGCTACCGAGGTCTCCAGCTAAGAAAAAACCCACAAATAGCCTCAGAAAAAATGCAGCGAACATTAGACAGCCGGAATTACGATAGAACCCGTTATCGAATCCTCGATACAACGCCTTGACGCAAGAGATATGCATTTCAGCACACTGCCAGCTAAGCAACCTAAAAAAAACTACTTTGACTTGCGGTGACTTTTATGGAAGTTATAGCAACAATTCAAGAATATATTTATAAACACATTAGTCGATCTATGTGTCCCTGCTAGACCAGCATCGTCGCTTACAGAATAGGCTCCAATGCCAGCGTTGTTGATACACAGTCATAGGACGAAATAGCACGAATAGAAGCCTCCAATGCTTGCTTTGGACTGACGACGTCATCGTCATGTGACATACCGGTTGGCGTAGACGATCATGACATCCCATAGTTTTCTGTCGACATTGCTTCGTGAGGTGCGCGTGGCCGTGCGGCTAAAACCACTGTACCGCTGGCTGAAAAGCTGACGTACGGTGTTCGAAGCCCGTGGTAGACAGAAAGGATTTTTTCTATCGGGGATGAAATAAAAATCCTGAGTCTCACTCGTCGTGACGACTGCTTGACCAAGCGGCCTTATCCCTCTGGTTCTATCGTTGCCCCAGGTCATACAGCAGCAATGGTACTATGTGACGTAAACATAGTTTTTTTTTATTGCTTCGTATCAAATTCTGTTGTTGATTGCATCATGAGCTCAACACGGGGAAGGGTGTCAGGCTAAAGAGAGGCAAATCATGGGTGGGCCGAGCAGAAGATGTCATTAAACAGGTCTGTGGACTTACCAATATCAGCGTTGGTGGGGAGTGGATACCGGTGCCTACGTCGTTCAAGAGGACATACTCGTGTATAGTCACACTCGACAGAAACTGTAGGGAACAGGACTCAGTCGTGATCAATGCGGAGGTCAATTGTCTCATCTGCGATAACACCGAAGAGAAAGATGCAGTCATCTATACAGACGGATCTGAAAGACGACATCAAAGAAGTGCAGGGGCATTTACAGCACGCTCGGCAGGCAGAATAGTCAAAGAAGACAATGGTGCATACGTCGTGACCACGAGTAGCATGACAATGGAGGTGATGGCAGTGACCAAGGCATTCAAATGGTTAGAGTCACACGACTACACCCACGCATGTATACTGAGTGATTCGATGAGCATGATAAAAAAGTGGAGGCGGGCTCTGTACGCATGCAATGGGTAGAGTCGTTGCAGAAATCCAAAATACGTAAGGTCACCTTTGTCTATGTCCCTGGACATGCAGGAGTACGGGGAAATGAAAGAGCGGACAGGTTGGCTAGCTGTGCTGTCGTTGAGGACGGGCAACCAATGGATCGGGCGGACATCATCAATGCCCTCCGAGATGTGGGGAGAGCACAGGACTTCGACAAACACAGATCCACGTCACTTCTTCGGGTGATGGAAATGGGAGTTAAGATGGGCACAGCCAGAAATGAGAAACTTAGTGGCCGTGTAAGAAGACTTATCAACCAACACAGAACTGGGGTCGTCAGTCGATGGACACAGAGGGAATTGTTGAGGAGGGGATCTGAGCACCTATGGACATGTTCGGAGTGCAATGGTGATGACCCGCTAATAACTCAATAACTCAATAACTCAATAACTCAATAACTCTGTTCATTGTTTTCCAAGTCACAACTCTAAGTTATCTAATATCTTCTTTCTTTGTTATCCGCGATCTCTCTTTCTCTTTATTTCGCCAGTTGTAACAAACTATTCCAACTCTCCTCTTCTCATGATGTGCCCGAAAGATGTTGACTGTTTCTTTCTGATGTTTTTTTTTTTTAATGAGCTCCTTTTTTCTGTTGACATTTTGAGATAGTGTCCTCGTTGTTTAGCTGTCCAGAGGAACTCTCAACATTCTTATTAGAAGTCCCATCTCTGTGGCCTCTAATCGTCTTTTCATTGATTTGCTTTCTGCCTTTGCTTCCCTTCCATAGGTCAGAATCAGCTCTATATAACACAGATGAACTCTCTTTCTCACTTCTATTAACATAGAGACGTGTTACACAAGACATTTTTCATTTTCTGAAATGTTATTTTGGACTGAACTATTCCGTGGACAAGACTAAGCTAAATTAAATGATGACCACTTCCGAGGTTTTCTTGCAGAAGACAGAAGCATAGATAGAAGCAGAGATAGAAGCAGAGATAGAAGCAGAGATAGAAGCAGAGATAGAAGCAAAGATAGAAGCAAAGATAGAAGCAGAGATAGAAGCAGAGATAGAAGCAAAGATAGAAGCAGAGATAGAAGCAAAGATAGAAGCAGAGATAGAAGCAAAGATAGAAGCAGAGATAGAAGCAGAGATAGAAGCAAAGATAGAAGCAGAGATAGAAGCAAAGATAGAAGCAGAGATAGAAGCAAAGATAGAAGCAGAGATAGAAGCAAAGATAGAAGCAGAGATAGAAACAGAGATAGAAGCAAAGATAGAAGCAGAGATAGAAGCAGAGATAGAAGCAGAGATAGAAGCAAAGATAGTAGCAGAGATAGAAGCAGAGATAGAAGCAAAGATAGAAGCAGAGATAGAAACAGAGATAGAAGCAAAGATAGAAGCAGAGATAGAAGCAGAGATAGAAGCAAAGATAGAAGCAAAGGCAGAAGCAGAGATAGAAGCAGAGATAGAAGCAGAGATAGAAGCAAAGATAGAAGCAGAGATAGAAGCAGAGATAGAAGCAAAGATATAAGCAGAGATAGAAGCAGAGATAGAAGCAGAGATAGAAGCAAAGACAGAAGCAGAGATAGAAGCAGAGATAGAAGCAGAGATAGAAGCAAAGATAGAAGCAGAGATAGAAGCAGAGATAGAAGCAAAGACAGAAGCAGAGATGGAAGCAGAGATAGAAGCAGAGATAGAAGCAAAGATAGAAGCAGAGATAGAAGCAGAGATAGAAGCAAAGACAGAAGCAGAGATAGAAGCAGAGATAGAAGCAGAGATAGAAGCAAAGATAGAAGCAGAGATAGAAGCAGAGATAGAAGCAAAGACAGAAGCAGAGATAGAAGCAGAGATAGAAGCAGAGATAGAAGCAAAGATAGAAGCAGAGATAGAAGCAAAGACAGAAGCAGAGATAGAAGCAGAGATAGAAGCAGAGATAGAAGCAAAGATAGAAGCAGAGATAGAAGCAAAGATAGAAGCAAAGATAGAAGCAAAGATAGAAGCAGAGATAGAAGCAGAGATAGAAGCAGAGATAGAAGCAGAGATAGAAGCAAAGATAGAAGCAAAGACAGAAGCAGAGATAGAAGCAGGGATAGAAGCAGAGATAGAAGCAGAAATAGAAGCAGAGACAGAAGGAGAGATAGAAGCAGAGATAGAAGCAGAGATAGAAGCAGAGATAGAAGCAGAGATAGAAGCAAAGATAGAAGCATAGATAGAAGCAGAGATAGAAGCAGAGATAGAAGCAGAGATAGAAGTAGAGATAGAAGTAGAGATAGAAGCAGAGATAGAAGCAGAGATAGAAGCAACGATAGAAGTAGAGATAGAAGCAGAGATAGAAGCAAAGATAGAAGCAGAGATAGAAGCAAAGATAGAAGCAGAGATAGAAGCAGAGATAGAAGCAGAGATAGAAGCAGAGATAGAAGCAGAGATAGAAGCAGAGATAAAAGTAGAGATAGAAGCAGAGATAGAAGCAGAGATAGAAGCAGAGATAGAAGCAGAGATTGAAGCAGAGATAGAAGCAAAGATAGAAGCAGAGATAGAAGCAAAGATAGAAGCAGAGATAGAAGCAAAGATAGAAGCAAAGATAGAAGCAAAAATAGAAGCAGAGATAGAAGCAGAGATAGAAGCAGAGATAGAAGCAGAGATAGAAGCAAAGATAGAAGCAAAGACAGAAGCAGAGATAGAAGCAGAGATAGAAGCAGAGATAGAAGCAGAAATAGAAGCAGAGACAGAAGGAGAGATAGAAGCAGAGATAGAAGCAGAGATAGAAGCAGAGATACAAGCAGAGATAGAAGCAAAGAAAGAAGCAGAGATAGAAGCAGAGATAGAAGCAGAGATAGAAGCAAAGATAGAAGCAGAGATAGAAGTAGAGATAGAAGTAGAGATAGAAGCAGAGATAGAAGCAGAGATAGAAGCAACGATAGAAGTAGAGATAGAAGCAGAGATAGAAGCAAAGATAGAAGCAGAGATAGAAGCAAAGATAGAAGCAGAGATAGAAGCAGAGATAGAAGCAGAGATAGAAGCAGAGATAGAAGCAGAGATAAAAGTAGAGATAGAAGCAGAGATAGAAGCAGAGATAGAAGCAGAGATAGAAGCAGAGATTGAAGCAGAGATAGAAGCAAAGATAGAAGCAGAGATAGAAGCAAAGATAGAAGCAGAGATAGAAGCAGAGATGAAGGTGATAGGGAAGATATGGAACGATATTAAAAGATTGGCAAGAAACAGAACGGCTTGGAATGTGTTCGTTGAAGACCTATGCTCCACAGGGAGCTAAAATTTAGAAGACCTTCCGAGGCAAGAGAGTACAACAAATGAATCAAGGACAATGGTATATGATATCAATATTTTCCGTTTTCTTAGCTGGTAGATTGCTAAAGTGCAGGTCTTGAATGGCAAGGCGCTGTGTCAAGAATCATGTTTTCGATCATAGTTTCTGATGTCATTTGTTCTTTGTATTTTCTTTGTTTTTTGTGTGTATGGATTTTTCAGAGTTTTGGCTTTCTCTTCCCAGGCGAGCTCCCAGACAGGGCCTATATTGCTATGTTAGCATCACGTTTTCTTAGTCTGTGTCCAGTCCACCTCTATTTTCTATTTATAATCCGTTACTTGATTGATCCTTGTTTTGTTTTTTCTTACATTTCTTTATTTCTGTTCCGTTCATTTCATCTTATGTTCAGAATTTTCCTTAAACAAATGTTTACTATTTATAATTTGTTGTTTATCTGTATAGACGTGTATAAACGTGACATGAAGACTAAACATAAACCCTGCAGCCTGAGAAGACATAGCTACAGACCGCAAACTTTGGAAACACACTCTAAAGCTGCAACTCAAACAAGAAGCGGACAGGTTCATAAAACAAGAGAAAATACGGCGAAAGAAAAAGGGAAAAAATAGCATTTCTAGGGGCGCTGCAAAATTCACAGTCAACTATGACTGACGGAGGCTACTACTATAACATCCACAGTCAACTATGACTGACGGAGGCTAGTACTATAACATAAACAGTCAACTATAACTGACGGAGGCTAGTACTATAGCATCCACAGTCAACTATGACTGACGGAGGCTAGTACTATAACATCCACAGTCAACTATGACTGACGGAGGCTAGTACTATAACATCCACAGTCAACTATGACTGACGGAGGCTAGTACTATAACATCCACAGTCAACAATGACTGACGGAGGCTAGTACTATAACATCCACAGTCAACTATGACTGACGGAGGCTAGTACTATAACATCCACAGTCAACTATGACTAAAGGAGGTTAGTACTATAACATCCACAGTCAACTATGACTAAAGGAGGCTACTACTATAACATCCACAGTCAACTATGACTGACGGAGGCTAGTACTATAACATCCACAGTCAACTATGACTGACGGAGGCTAGTACTATAACATCCACAGTCAACTATGACTGACGGAGGCTAGTACTATAACATCCACAGTCAACTATGACTGACGGAGGCTAGTACTATAACATCCACAGTCAACTATGACTAAAGGAGGCTAGTACTATAACATCCGCAGTCAACTATGACTGACGGATGCTACTACTACAACATCCACAGTCAACTATGACTGATGGAGGCTACCACTACAATATCCACAGCCAACTATGACTGACGGAGGCTACTACTACAGCATCTATAGTCAGCTATAACTGACGGAAGCTACTACAGTCAACTATGACTGAAGGAAGCTACTATAGTCAACTATGACTGACGGAAGCTACTACAGTCAACTATGACTGACGAAAGCTACTACAGTCAACTATGACTGACGGAAGCTACTACAGTCAACTATGAATGACGGAGACTACTACAGTCAATTATGACTGTCCCAAGCTACTACAGTCAATTATGACTGACGGAAGCTACTACAGTCAACTATGACTGATGGAAGCTACTATGCACTTATATTGAAGACCTGTACCGCTGTAAAATATAACAGGTCTGGTTTTAAAACTTAACGTTTCTGTAACGTCATGCCATCCTTTCGCCTAAGTTACGTTGCCTGTAACAAATATGTTCATAGTAACTACACAATCCAGTCCTTATCTCAAACGTCAAACCATCAAATTCGTCAAACATTTAAAACGTTGTGTACATCAACTACACGTCTGATGACGTACACCTGACTCAGCGTGTAGCCGCTAGCAACCACAACACATATTTTGTAAACAAAATAAGCTAATTAGTATTTCTAGTTATCTTTGCGTACTACGATGTCGTTTGTTTGGCATTTTTGTCTGCAATTATTTAGTTGCTTTATGTTTTTGTTTTTGCTGTGAAAAGAGAAAAGAATAGGGAGTGGGCGTTGAAGAATTCTGTAGGTGAAGGGAGAAATGATCGGCAAAAACAAATGTAGGGTCAATGACACAGAAAGTACTCAAACACGATTACATGAAGATTCTCGCCAAATTAGAGTTGCTTCTTTATGTTTATTAGTTTTAGCTCCTCCATAGAATGTCTTCTTCTTCTTCTTCTTCTTCTTTTAAGCTCCATGTGAAGCAAAGGTCTTCAAATAACACTTTCAGCTCCATGTGGAGCAAGGGTCTTCAACAAACACTTTCAGCTCCATGTGGAGCAAGGGTCTTCAACAAACACTTTCAGCTCCCTGTGGAGCAAGGGTCTTCAACAAACACTTTCAGCTTCATGTGGAGCAAGGGTCTTCAACAAACACTTTCAGCTTCATGTGAAGCAAGGGTCTTCAACAAACACTTTCAGCTTCATGTGAAGCAAGGGTCTTCAACAAACACTTTCAGCTTCATGTGAAGCAAGGGTCTTCAACAAACACTTTCAGCTTCATGTGAAGCAAGGGTCTTCAACAAACACTTTCAGCTTCATGTGAAGCAAGGGTCTTCAACAAACACTTTCAGCTTCATGTGAAGCAAGGGTCTTCAACAAACACTTTCAACTCCCTGTGGAGCATGGGTCTTCAACAAACACTTTCTACTCACGGTGGAGCATAGGTCTTCAACAAACACTTTCAACTCCCTGTGGAGCATAGGTCTCCAACAAACACTTTCAACTCCATGTGGAGCAAGGGTCTTCAACAAACACTTTCAACTCCCTGTGGAGCAAGGGTCTACAAAACACGCTTTTAGCCCTCTGTGGAGCAAGGGTCTTCAACAAACACTTTCAGCCCCCTGTGGAGCAAGGGTCTACAAAACACGCTTTTAGCCCCCTGTGGAGCAAGGGTCTTCAAAATACGCTTTCAACTCCCTGTGGAGCAAGGGTCTTCAACAAACACTTTCAACTCCCTGTGGAGCAATGGTCTTCAAAAAACACTTTCAACTCCCTGTGGAGCAATGGTCTTCAAAAAACACTTTCAGCTCCATGTGGAGCAAGGTTCTTTAAAAACACTTTCAACTCCCTGTGGAGCAATGGTCTTCAAAAAACACTTTCAACTCCCTGTGGAGCAATGGTCTTCAAAAAACACTTTCAACTCCCTGTGGAGCAATGGTCTTCAAAAAACACTTTCAGCTCCATGTGGAGCAAGGGTCTTTAAAAACACTTTCAACTCCCTGTGGAGCAAGGGTCTTCAAAAAACACTTTCAACTCCATGTGGAGCAAGGTTCTTTAAAAACACTTTCAACTCCCTGTGGAGCAATGGTCTTCAAAAAACACTTTCAGCTCCATGTGGAGCAAGGGTCTTCATAAAACACTTTCAACTCCCTGTGGAGCAAGGTTCTTCATAAAACACTTTCAGCTCCCTGTGAAGCAAGAGTCTTTAACACAAACTTTCAACTCCTTGTGAAGCCTAAGTCTTCAACAAACACTTTCAACTCCCTGTGGAGCAAGGGTCTTCAGCACACACTTTCAACTCCCTGTGGAGTTATTGAGTTATTGAGTTATTTGCGGATCATCATCATCATTGCACTCCGAACATGTCCATAGGTGCTCAGATCCCCTCCTGAGCAATTCCCGCAGTGTCCAGCGACTGACGACTCCACTTCTAAGTTGGTTGATAAGTCTTCTTACACGGCCACTAAGTTTCTCATTTCTGGCTGTGCCCATCTCAACTCCCATTTCGATCATCCGAAGAAATTACGTGGATCTGTGTTTGTCGAAGTCCTGTGTTCTTCCCACATCTCGGATGGCATTGTTGATGTCCGCCCGTTCCATTGATTGCCCGTCCTCAATGACAGCACAGCTAGCCAACCTGTCCGCTCTTTCATTTCCCTTACTCCCGCATGTCCAGGGACATAGACAAAGGTCACCTTACGTATTTTGGATTTCTGCAACGACTCTACCCATTGCATGCGTACAGAACCCACCTCCACTTTTTTTTATCATGCTCATCGAATCGCTCAGTATACATGCGTGGGTGTAGTCTTGTGACTCTAACCATTTGAATGCCTTGGTCACTGCCATCGCCTCCATTGTCATGCTACTCGTGGTCATGACGTATGCACCACTGTCTTCGTTGACTATTCTGCCTGCCGAGCGTGCTGTAAATGCCCATGTACTCCTTTGGTGTCGTCTTACAGATCCGTCTGTATAGATGACTGCATCTTTCTCATCGGTGTTATCGCAGATGAGACCGTTGACCTCAGCATTAACCACGACCGGGTTCTGTTCCCTACTTTTCCTGTCGAGTGTGACAATACACGAGAAAGAGTCCTTGAATGACGTAGGCACCGGTATCCACTCGTCACCAACGCTGATATTGGTAAGCGCACAGACCTGTTTGATGACATCTTCCGCTCGGCCCACACATGATTTGCCTCTCTTTAGCCTGGCACCTTTCCCTATGTAGGAACAAAATCATGACATGAGATCAGCTAGTCTCATTGTCGGTACTTGTATGTGTGGAGGGGTAGGAACAAAATCATGACATGAGATGAGCTAGTCTCATTGTCGGTACTTGTATGTGTGGAGGGGTAGGAACAAAATCATGACATGATATGAGCTAGAGTCATGGTCGGTACGTGTATGTGTGGAGGGGTAGGAACAAAATCATGGCACACAATGAGCTAGTCGCATGGTGAGTGTTGTATGTGTTGATGGTAGGAACAACATCATGGCACACAATGAGCTAGTCTCATGGTGAGTGTTGTATGTGTTGATGGTAGGAACAACATCATGGCACACAATGAGCTAGTCTCATGGTGAGTGTTGTATGTGTTGATGGTAGGAACAACATCATGGCACACAATCAGCTAGTCTCATGGTGAGTACTTGTATGTGTTAATGGTAGGAACATCATGGCATGAGATGAGATGTTTGCATGGTTGTTCTCGACAGCTGTTCACAGATTTTTACAAGATTCAAGAGAAATGCAAAGAGAAAAGATATTAGACAGATTAAGAGAATGGCTCGGTAGAAGATCAACAACATAATTATGAATTTCTCCCAGATTGTTGCAGTAGTTACTGAGTTGAGTGCTTTGTGCACACTGTGAGCTGTGCGTTTCATTTGTTTTGATAGTCTTTCGATATTCCAATTGTTTACGATGAATGATGATATCGTGTGATGGAGAACAGACGGATGTGTTCACTGTCTGTGCGGTTTCGCCTTATGTCTTTTGGCGTGTGCTGAGACTACTATGATAGGGACTACAGCTACCTTTCTTTGTTTGGGAGATGAAATAGTAATTCGGATGATTCCACTGGCACGAGCGGTTGAACAATTATGGATTTTAATTCATTTGCATAAACAACAGCCCTTACACTGCGACAAAACTAGCACAGCGGCAGAGGACAATGTAACATACACACAACAGTGCTCTGAGGACAATGTAACATACACACAACAGTGCTCTGAGGACAATGTAACATACACACAACAGTGCTCAGAGGACAATGTAACATACACACAACAGTGCTCAGAGGACAATGTAACACACACACAACAGTGCTCAGAGGACAATGTAACATACACACAACAGTGCTCAGAGGACAATGTAACATACACACAACAGTGCTCAGAGGACAATGTAACACACACACAACAGTGCTCAGAGGACAATGTAACATACACACAACAGTGCTCAGAGGACAATGTAACATACACACAACAGTGCTCAGAGGACAATGTAACATACACACAACAGTGCTCAGAGGACAATGTAACAAACACACAACAGTGCTCAGAGGACAATGTAACATACACACAACAGTGCTCAGAGGACAATGTAACACACACACAACAGTGCTCAGAGGACAATGTAACACACACACAACAGTGCTCTGAGGACAATGTAACATACACACAACAGTGCTCAGAGGACAATGTAACATACACACAACAGTGCTCAGAGGACAATGTAACATACACATAACAGTGCTCAGAGGACAATGTAACATACACACAACAGTGCTCAGGGGACAATGTAACATACACACAACAGTGCTCAGAGGACAATGTAACATACACACAACAGTGCTCTGAGGACAATGTAACATACACACAACAGTGCTCAGAGGACAATGTAACACACACACAACAGTGCTCAGAGGACAATGTAACATACACACAACAGTGCTCTGAGGACAATGTAACATACACATAACAGTGCTCAGAGGACAATGTAACATACACATAACAGTGCTCAGAGGACAATGTAACATACACACAACTGTGCTCAGAGGACAATGTAACATACACACAACAGTGCTCAGAGGACAATGTAACATACACACAACAGTGCTCAGAGGACAATGTAACATACACACAACAGTGCTCAGAGGACAATGTAACATACACACAACAGTGCTCAGAGGACAATGTAACATACACACAACAGTGCTCAGAGGACAATGTAACATACACACAACAGTGCTCAGAAGACAATGTAACATACACACAAAAGTGCTCAGAGGACAATGTAACATACACACAACAGTGCTCAGAGGACAATGTAACATACACACAACAGTGCTCAGAGGACAATGTAACATACACACAACAGTGCTCAGAAGACAATGTAACATACACACAAAAGTGCTCAGAGGACAATGTAACATACACACAACAGTGCTCAGAGCCAAAATAATGGAGAACAATCACGATCATACAGACATAACGTAAATAAAATTGCAACCATAAATATTTGCGGTATCAGAGACAAAGAAGAACAATTAATCGACGCAATGATAAAAAGAAGAATCAAAATACTCGGAGCAGCAGGCACAAGACTGAAGGAGAAACAAACAAGAAAAGCGTACATGAATTATACCAAATAAAACTAACAATGACTCAAAGAACCATAAACAAACGCTACGAAAACGCCAGATTAAGAGGAAGACCGAGAAAGAGATGGATAAAGGGAATACTAGAGTCACTAGGAGGGATAACATCAGAAGAGGCCAACAGAAGAGCAAGGAATCAAAGATTGTATCTCGACGCCAACGGCAACAGAGGAAGGATAGAAGAAGAAGAATTCATTTGCAGTGATACCGTGCCCTCCATATGCATAACAACAGAAATAATAAATAACTGTCGAGATGGAAATGTGTGAAGAAACATGATCACCTACGGTAGTAGGTACGGTACTTGATGGTTATTGGTTATTTGGTTATGGAAGGCCACGGTATCACTGCAAACGAATTAAAATCCATAATTGCTCAACCGCCCGTGCCAGTGGAATCATCCGAATTACTAACACATCTCCCAGACAAAAAAAGGTAACTGTAGTCCCCATCGTAGCAGTCTCAGCACACGCCAAAAGACATAAGGCGAAACCGCGCAGAAAGTGAACACAGCCAACTGTTCCCTGTCATACGATATCATCATTCATTGTAAACAAGCGGGATATCGAAACAGGATCAAAACGGATGAGACACACAGCTCACGGTGTGCACAGAGCACTTAACTCAGTAGCTCCTGCAACAAGCCGGACTTGGAATATGAGGAAACTGCAAGAGGGAACACTTTTCAGACATAGCCTTCAATGGTTCCTGCCGCCTATCCACCATATACCATGGAAGTTCGCGTCCTGCCGAAAATGATAATCGTCGTAGCACTTGATGTAATCACAACGGTAATGATGACTTTGTAAACGATAACAACGGTGATGTAAATGACGATTATAATGATGTAATCATCCTAATGTTAGGGATGATAATAACGATGATAATAATGGTAGTGACTAACGATACTGTTACAGAAATGATAGAACATGACCTTCAAGATTATAATTTCTGAGATCCAGTGTAAGTGAATCAAGTTACCAATGGTCTCACTGAGCTCAGGATTACTCCATCCTTTGTGCAACATTTCTACAATAACAAATTATCAATCGATTCACTCAATCGATCTCAATTTAATTCGACGACAAGTAAAGATTAATCGATGGCTCGAGGTCAATACCGATCACACAGAAAAAAAACCATGCTTTTGTACCCTCTAGTCTTCCCCGATATAGCGGTGCTACTTAGACCTAATTCTCTCTAGTTTTCCTCGATATAGTGGTGCTATATAGACCCAATTCTCTCTAGTTTTCCTCGATATAGTGGTGCTGTATAGACCCAATTCTCTCTAGTCTTCCTCGATATAGCGGTGCTATATAGACCCAATTCTCTCTAGTTTTCCTCGATATAGCGGTGCTATATAGACTCAATTCTCTCTAGTTTTCCTCGATATAGCGGTGCTATATAGACCCAATTCTCTCTAGTCTTCCTCGATATAGCGGTGCTATATAGACCCAATTCTCTCTAGTTTTCCTCGATATAGTGGTGCTATATAGACCCAATTCTCTCTAGTCTTCCTCGATATAGTGGTGCTATATAGACCCAATTCTCTCTAGTTTTCCTCCATATAGTGGTGCTATATAGACCCAATTCCCTCTAGTTTTCCTCGATATAGCGGTGCTACTTAGACCTAATTCTCTCTAGCTTTCCTCGTTATAGCGGTGCTTTATAGACCCAATTCTCTCTAGTTTTCCTCGATATAACGGTGCTATATAGACCCAATTATCTCTAGCTTTCCTCGTTATAGTGGTGCTATATAGACCCAATTCTCTCTAGTTTTCCTCGATATAGTGGTGCTATATAGACCCAATTCTCTCTAGTCTTCCTCGATATAGTGGTGCTATATAGACCCAATTCTCTCTAGTTTTCCTCCATATAGTGGTGCTATATAGACCCAATTCCCTCTAGTTTTCCTCGATATAGCGGTGCTACTTAGACCTAATTCTCTCTAGCTTTCTTCGTTATAGCGGTGCTATATAGACCCAATTCTCTCTAGTTTTCCTCGATATAACGGTGCTATATAGACCCAATTCTCTCTAGCTTTCCTCGTTATAGTGGTGCTATATAGAACCAATTCTCTCTAGTTTTCCTCGATATAGTGGTGCTATATAGACCCAGTTCTGACCTGTAAAAGTGAATCATGGACAATAGACAAACAAATCAAAAGACGATTACAGGCTACAGAGATGGAATTTCTCAGAAGAATGTTGAGAGCTCACAGGACAGCTAAAAAGACCAATAAGGACATTCTCAGAAGCCAACACAAAAATAGGGACCCCTAAGAACGATCAGAAAGAAACAATCAATATTTTTCCCCCACAAATCATGCGATGAGGAAAGTACTTGGTTATAACTGTTGAAGAAACGAAAGAGTAATCAAGGACAATAAAGAGAGAAGATTCTAAACAGCTTGGTGCCATGGCACGAGAAACAGTCAACAACAAAATTGATACGATGCGTTTCGGATAGAGAATTGTGTAAGGACATGGTCGCCTATGCCAACCGGTATGGTACATGATGATGATGAGTTGTTCTCAAGTGTACAAACATATCCATCTGGTCTTTACTAATGTCACTCTCTCTTTCTCTGCCATTTCATTGTCCTACAAGTGTTCTTTTCCACTTGACCTTTGTACCCAGGAAGTTTTCTTCAAGGAGAAATTATCATTTATATATATCTTCTTCTTTTCTTCCTCATCTGCCTTTCAGCGTCGAGGGTTTGCTAGTGTTTCTAATATTCCATCAATCCATCTTGTGTTCTTTAGTTGCCTCACCTGCTGTTATGTTTCCTAGTGTTTCTAATATTCCATCAATCCATCATTTGCTCTTCTGTTAGCCTCTCCTGCTGTTATGTTTCCTATCGATTCTAATATTCCATCAATCCATCTTTTGCTCTTCTGTTGGCCTCTACTGCTGTTATGTTTCCTAGTGTTTCTAATATTCCATCAATCCATCTTTTGCTCTTCTGTTGACCTCTCCTGCTGTTATGTTTCCAAGTGTTTCTAATAATTCATCAATCGATCCTTTTCTTGGTCCACCCTTGGGTCTGGTGATCTTTAAACGTTTATTGAAGGCTTATTGTGTTGTGTTTTGTTCTTTCTGCCTTGTTACGTGATCAAACCATTTTATCTGCAGATTCTTTATATATTCTATGGCGGGGGCTATTCCTAGCTTTTTTCTCAGTTCTTCATTTCTGATCTTATCTCTCAGGCTGTTTCCTGTCATTCGTCTAACACATTTCATCTCTGTAGAGGTTATTTTTCGTTATTGTTCTTACATCTAGGGTCCAGGTCTGGCATTGGTAGCACAACATTGGGATGAAGATTGTATTGTAGAGTACTCATTTCGCCTCTTGAGTAATTTCCTTGTCGGACAATAGTGGTGATAGCTGTCCAATGATTTCACAAGCTTTATTGCGTCTTCAGTCTATCTCTGCTGTTCGTGAATTCTCTTTTGTGACTAGACTTCCTAATAGCAAACGAACTCGTCAATATCATGTTTGATATAACAGATACAAATGTCATTCGAGTGTGCAGATATGAATGTCATGTTCAAACCAATAGAATCATATCATAGACGTTTTCGAGCTTGAGTATCATGTTTGATAGAATCAAAGAAAAAAGAAAATCAGTTTATGAACAAAAATATCAGGCTTTCTATAACTGACAAGTATTAACGCAAGAATTAAAAGAGTGGATAATTATTGTAGATAATAGTGTTGATAAATAATGTAGATAATAGTGTTAATAAATAATGTAGATAATACTGTTGATAAATAATGTAGATAATAGTGTTGATAAATAATGTAGATAATAATGTTGATAAATAATGTAGATAATAGTGTTGATAAAAAATGTAGATAATAGTGTTGATAAATAATGTAGATAATAGTGTTGATAGATAAAGTAGATAATAGTATTGATAAATAATGTAGATAATAGTGTTGATAAATAAAGTAGATAATAGTGTTTATAAATAATGTAGATAAAAGTGTTGATAAATAATATAGATAATAGTGTTGATAAATAAAGTAGATAATATTGTTGATAAATAATGTAGATAATAGTGTTGATAAATAATGTAGATAATAGTGTTGATAAATAATGTGGATAGTAGTGTTGTTAAAAATGTAGATAAATAATATAGATAATTGATGTAGATACATTTAGTAGATAATAGTGTAGATAAATAATGTACACAATAGTGTAGATAAAAAATGTTGATAAAAGTGTTGATAAAGAATGCAGATAAAATTTGATAAATAATGTAGATAATAGTGTAAATAAATAAACTAGATAAAAGTCTTGATAATAATGTAGATAATAGTGTAGATAATAATGTAGATAATAGTGTAGATAATAATGTAGATACAAGTGAAGATAATAATGTAGATAAATAATGTAAATAATAGTGTAGTTAAATGTTGTAGATAAAAGTGTTGATAAATAATGTCGATAATAGTGTAGATAAATAATGTAGATAATATTGTAGATAATAATGTAGATAAATAATGTAGATACTAGTGTAGTTAAATGTTGTAGATAAAAGTGTTGATAAATAATGTAGATAATAGTGTAGATAAATAATGTAGATACTAGTGTAGATAAAAGTGTTGATAAATAATGTAGATAATAGTGCAAATAAATAATGTAGATAATAGTGTAGATAGAAGTGTTGGTAAATAATGTAGATAATAGTGTAGATAGAAGTGTTGATAAATAATGTAGATAATAACGTAGATAAAAGTGTTGATAAATAATGTAGATAATAATGTTGACAAATAATGTAGATAATAGTGTAAATAAATAATGTAGATAATAGTGTAGATAGAAGTGATGATAAATAATGTAGATAATAACGTAGATAAAAGTGTTGATAAATAATGTAGATAATAATGTTGACAAATAATGTAGATAATAGTGTAATTAAATAATGTATATAATAGTGTAGATAAAAGTGTTGATAAATAATGTAGATAATAGTGTTGATAAACAATGTAGATAATAATGTTGACAAATAATGTAGATAATAGTGTAAATAAATAATGTAGATAATAACGTAGATAAAAGTGTTGATAAATAATGTAGATAATAATGTTGACAAATAATGTAGATAATAGTGCAAATAAATAATGTAGATAATATGTAGATAGAAGTGTTGATAAATAATGTAGATAATAACGTAGATAAAAGTGTTTATAAATAATGTAGATAATAATGTTGACAAATAATGTAGATAATAGTGTAAATAAATAATGTATATAATGATGTATATAAAAGTGTTGATAAATAATGTAGATAATAGTGTTGATAAACAATGTAGATAATAGTGTAGATAATTAGTGTCGATAATTAGTGTTGATAATTAGTGTTGATACTTAAGGAGGATAATTAGTGTAGATAGTTAGTGAGGATAATTAGTATAACATATGGATGTAAATCATGGACAATAGGACAACAGACAAGAAAATCATTGGAGGCTTTAGAAATGTGGTTTTACAGAAGAATGTTGAGAATACCATGGACAGCTAAGAAGAGTAATGAAAATGTTCTGAAAGAGGTCAAAGCAAAAAGAGAGCTAATTTCCAATATTAGGAAGAAACAATCATCATTTTTTGGCCATGTAATGAGAAGAGAACAACTGGAATATATTGTAACAACTGGGAAAATTGAGGGACGGAGATATAGAGGGAAGCAAAGAGAAAAGATACAAGACAGCTTAAGAGAATGGTTTGGCAGAGGGTCAACAACAGAAATGATAAATAACTGTCGAGATCGAAAGTTGTAGCGAGATATGATCACCTACACCAGCAGGCTCGGTACTTCATGATGTTGATGATGATGAATTAGTATAATTAGTGAAGATAATTAATGTAGAAACTGCTTGCACAGAACAGAGACAGATGGCGAGATTTGATAAAATATCTTTAAAAGAAAACTGCTAGAACAAAAATTCATATAGGAGAAGGTGTATCTTGGTCTACGCCCTATGGGCCGGTTACGGCTCGAAAGGTCAATAGATAGAATTAATGTAGATAATTAAGGAGGATAATTAGTATAATTAATTAGTGAATATTATTAGTATAGATAATTAGAGAGGATAATTAGTATAATTAATTAGTGAAAATTAATTAATGTAGATAATTGGGAAGGATAATTAGTATAATTAATTAGTGAAGATAATTAATATAGATAATTAGGGAGGATAATTAGTATAATTAATTCGTGAGTATAATTAGTGTAGATATTTAGAGTGGATAATTAGTGTAGATAATTAGGGTGGATAATTAGTGTAGATAATTAGAGTGGATAATTAGTGTAGATAATTAGGGTAGATAATTAGTGTATATAATTAGGGTGGATAATTAGTGTAGATAATTAGGGTGGGTAATTAGTGTAGATCATTAGGGTGGATAATTAGTGTAGATAATTAGAGCGGATAATTAGTGTAGATAATTAGGGTAGATAATTAGTGTAGATAATTAGGGTGGATAATTAGTGTAGATAATTAGGGTGGATAATTAGTGTAGATAATTAGGTTGGATAATTAGTGTAGATAATTAGGGTGGATAATTAGTGTAGATAATTAGGGTGGATAATTAGTGTAGAGAAAAAATTGTGTAGATAATTATTTAGGATAAGTAGGGTAGATAAATAGTGTATCTCTCTCTCTATCTCTCTCTATCTCTCTCTCTCTCTCTCTCTCTCTCTCTCTGCGATCAATACTCAATCAGAGTAGGATTCCAGACTCTCTCATGAAGTCAGCTGTCTGTTTAAGCAATTCGATTGCCCATATAGTTTCTCTTCCAGGGAGGTGGGCGTGGACCACATTGCTCTTCTCAGGTCTGTGTACTGGGGGCAATCCTGTAGAACATGTTTTGTAGTCATATTGTCCAGTGTACAGTGGCATAGGCTGGTTGTACCTATTTTGAATTTGGTGAACAAGTGATTTCTCATTCTATTGTGGCCAGTGTGTAGGCGAAGTATGATGACTTGATCCTTCCTTGATAGTTGGTGGTATCCGTCACTCTCGTTATACTTTGGGTGTTCTCGTTTCCATTTTTCATGGAACTGACCCTTGAGGATGGATTTGGCTTCATCATAACTGAGCGGATGGTTCTCTTGTGGTAATCTCCCTCCATCTTTAGCTAATTTGTCTGCGCGTTCGTTCCCGTATATGTTACAGTGTGATGGTATCCGCTGAATGACTCTCTCTGGAAGTTATTGCATAGTTGGTCCAGGGTTGTTCTCAAGTCATCTAGTTCATTGTTCTTGAGGATTTTTAGAGCTGATAGTACTGACAGTGCATCAGTCAGAATCACCAATTTATTGTGCACGTTATTTTTGTGTTGAGTAGCCAGTGTTGCAGCATCTCTAATGGCCTCAGTTTCTGCTTTAAAGTTGTTTGAGAATTTTCCAGTAGCTATTGACTTGGTGATCTCGTCCTGATTATTCAGCGTCAAGAACACACCTCCCCCTCCATTTCTGGTGGCATTTGTAGCAGAGCCATCTGTACTTATGTGGACCAAGAGTCCTGTGGGTAGGTATCGTGTATGTGTTTTTCTGCTACGTGTTTTCTTTCTGTGTCTGATTGAGTGCCTTTTTTCATGATTCCTGTTATATTTTCCTTAAGTTCTAGTATTTTATGTTTTCCATGAGGAGACATATCAGATGGGCCCAAGGGTTTCGATATTGTTTAGGAAAGTACTGGGTCTCCAGTAGTTAGTTCATTGGCAATTAATTGCAGCGAAGTTGCTCCTTTTTAGTCGTACAATTCCTAAACCAGTTATTCTTTGATGTATGGGGTGGCTAAGGAGCCTTCTATATTTCTCCGCTTGTTGCAATACTTTAGTGACCCGTCTGTCATCTAAGGGTTGTAAACCTGTTACTGTTTCTAGAGTCTTGATCGATCTCGATTTCATAGCACCAGTGATGATACGGGCAGCTTGGTCCTGTGTTCTGTTAATTTTGCTAAGGTGTGATTTGGAAGCTGTAGCCCAGGCTGTGACTCCATACTCTAGAACTGGTCTGACTCTTCCTACGTATAGTCTTTTCGAAATATTTCTGTCTGCCCCCCCCCCCCCCAATCCGTTCCTGCCAATTTCTACATACTATTTGTTCGTTTTCTGGCTTTTTTCCTTGCTCTGTCTATCTGATTTTTCCAAGTCATTCTGCGATTCATGGTGACGCCAAGACATGTTGGGTTTTGGTCAATATGGAGTGTATGGTCTTTTATCTTCAAGTTTGCAGAGAGTGTGTTTCTTGATAGGCTGAAAATTGTACATGTGTATATGTAGTTTTTTTTCATTGATTGGTAAGAACCAGGTGTTCGTTCATTTTTCAAGTTCACCCAGGGCATCTTGCATCCTGGGACCAGCCACCGACATACTTTCCTCACGAGCCCATAACGCCAGATCATCCGCGTATATTGCTGAGTGTATTCTGGGTAGAATGTCCATTACGATGTCATTTATGAAAATTAAAAAGAGTGTTGCGGACAAGACTCCGCCTTGTGGGACACCTTGTTCGATAGAGACCTTCTTACTTAGTTGACCTTGAACTTGTACTCTGGCCGTTCTATCCTGAAGGTATTGAGAGACCCAATTAAATAAACGACCCTGGATGCCAAGTCTAAAAAGCTTGTTCCTTAAACCCTCTCGCCAAACCCTATCAAAAGCCTTCTCCATGTCGACCCACACGGCCAGTGTGTGTTTCTTTTCTTGTAGAGCATCCTCTATATCCTTAGAAGCTGGCTCTTGGCTTTCTGTCCCAGATTTAGGAGCATTTCGTTGGAGATTCCATCTTTACCAGGGGAACTTTTGAGCTTCAATCCTTTGAGGGCAACATCTATTTCAGTTGAGGTAAAGTTGGTCGTCTGGAGTAGATAACTAGTGAAGATAACTAGTGTAGATAACTAGTGTAGATAACTAGTGTATATAATTAATACAGATAACTAGTGTAGATAACTAGTGTAGATAACTAGTGCATATAATTAATACAGATAACTAGTATAGATAACTAGTGTAGATAACTAGTGCATATGATTAATACAGATAACTAGTGTAGATAACTAGTGTAGATAACTAGTGTAGATAACTAATGTAGATAACTAGTGTAGATAACTAGTGTAGATAACTAGTGTAGATAACTAGTGTAGATAACTAGTGTAGATAATTAATGCAGATAACTAGTGTAGATAACTAGTGTAGATAACTAGTGCATATAATTAATACAGATAACTAGTGTAGATAACTAGTGTAGATAACTAGTGTATATAATTAATACAGATAACTAGTGTAGATAACTAGTGTAGATAACTAGTGTATATAATTAATACAGATAACTAGTGTAGATAACTAGTGTAGATAACTAGTGTAAATAATTAATGCAGATAACTAGTGTAGATAACTAGTGTAGATAACTAGTGTATATAATTAATACAGATAACTAGTGTAGATAACTAGTGTATATAATTAATACAGATAACTAGTGTAGATAACTAATGTAGATAACTAGTGCATATAATTAATACAGATAACTAGTGTAGATAACTAGTGTAAATAACTAGTGTAGATAACTAATGTAGATAACTAGTGCAGATAACTAATGTAGATAAATAGTGTAGATAACTAGTGTAGATAACTAGTGTATATAACTAGTGCAGATAACTAGTGTAGATAACTAGTGTATATAAATAGTGCAGATAACTAGTGTAGATAACTAGTGTAGATAACTAGTGTAAATAATATTACAGATAACTAGTGTAGATAACTAGTGTAGATAACTAGTGCATATAATTAATACAGATAACTAGTATAGATAACTAGTGTAGATAACTAGTGTAGATAACTAGTGTAGATAACTAGTGTAGATAACTAGTGTAGATAACTAGTGTAGATAACTAGTGTAGATAATTAATGCAGATAACTAGTGTAGATAACTAGTGTAGATAACTAGTGCATATAATTAATACAGATAACTAGTGTAGATAACTAGTGTAGATAACTAGTGTATATAATTAATACAGATAACTAGTGTAGATAACTAGTGTAGATAACTAGTGTATATAATTAATACAGATAACTAGTGTAGATAACTAGTGTAGATAACTAGTGTAAATAATTAATGCAGATAACTAGTGTAGATAACTAGTGTAGATAACTAGTGTATATAATTAATACAGATAACTAGTGTAGATAACTAGTGTATATAATTAATACAGATAACTAGTGTAGATAACTAGTGTAGATAACTAGTGCATATAATTAATACAGATAACTAGTGTAGATATCTAGTGTAGATAACTAGTGTAAATAACTAATGTAGATAACTAGTGTAGATAACTAGTGTAGATAACTAGTGTAGAAAACTAGTGTAGATAACTAGTGTAGATAACTAATGTAGATAACTAGTGTTGATAACTAGTGTAGATAATTAATGCAGTTAACTAGTGCAGATAACTATTGTAGATAACTAGTGTAGATAACTAATGTAGATAACTAATGTAGATAACTAGTGTAGATAACTAGTGTAGATAATTAATTCAGAAATCCTAAATTTGTCATTTAACGTCCTGTTTTCGTGTGAGTCACCCATGGTCCTGCCATGAGTGCAGGAACGTCGATTAATTGAATCATGAATGATCATTTCGTGTGTGCTGTGAAGCGTGCGTCTGAATATTTCCAAATGTTATTCTCAAACAATTCGACCAAACATCGCGCCTCATGTATCGATATATCATCGATTGGTACGCTTTGTTGTCACCGTGGCCAGAGGCCAGTTTATTAATTTCAAGTTGTCATACTTCCTCCCCCCCCCTCTCATCCACATCCACAATATCCAGTGACCGGGAAAGTATCCACATGGTTTTCCCAAAACTCGAGGAGTGCTCATATTTGCTCTGATTATAAACATTGGAAACATCGATCCACGACCTTTGCAATGATTGGCTGAGTGTGTGACACAATAATCGACTGGCTCGTTCCAATCTGTGAAGCACATTTCAGAGTGGCAGTAAATTCTTCTGTTTCAATGCGAGCGTTATCGGACGTTGCAATGTAGCGATCATGACAGTAACTGCTTCTATTTCTATCCTAACGCTACAGACAGAACATTACAGTGTACCTATAGTCTCATTTACTGTTTCTATTTCTATTCAAACGCTACAGACAGGACATTACAGTGTACCTATAGTCTCATTTACTGCTTATTTTTTTTCTAACGCTACAGACAGGACATTACAGTGTACTTATAGTCTCATTTACTGCTGCTATTTCTATTCTAACGCTACAGACAGGACATTACAGTGTACTTATAGTCTCATTTACTGCTTCTATTTCTATTCTAACGCTACAGACAGGACATTACAGTGCGGCCATAGTGACAGTAATTTTTATTTATTTCTATTATAACGCTAAAACAGATCAAAACATCCACGCTGCACTCATCCAGGAAACAATGCTACCAAGAGAAGCTCATTTCCATATTACAAGCTACACGGAACACCGATGCAGGTGTCGGAAATGTCAAGGGACCATGTCGCTCATTCCGAACGACATACAGGCTGAGGTTTCCCCAGTAGAAACCAATGAAGAAACTGATATCCAAGAAGTGACAGTTTGGACAAACAACCAACCGCTAAAAATTATTAATGTATACAACCCACCAAAAAACATGATCAGCCTACCACTCTTTAATAACACTGATCTTTTCAGAACTATCGTAGCAGGAGATTGAGTTATGGAGTTATTGAGTTATTTGCAGGTCATCATCATTACACTCCGAACATGTCCATAGGTGCTCAGATCCCCTCCTCAGCAATTCCCTCAGTGTCCAGCGACTGACGACTCCAGTTCTATGTTGGTTGATAAGTCTTCTTACACGGCCACCAAGTTTCTCATTTCTGGCTGTGCCCAACTTAACTCCCATTTCCATCATCCGAAGAAGTGACGTGGATCTGTGTTTGTCGAAGTCCCGTGCTCTTCCCACATCTCGGAGGGCATTGATGATGTCCGCCCGATCCATCGGTTGCCCGTCCTCAACGACAGCGCAGCTATAGGCAACCTGTCCGCTCTTTCATTTCTCCGTACTACCGCATGTCCAGGGACATAGACAAAGGTGACCTTACGTATTTTTTTTTATATCTACAACGACTCTACCCATTGCATGCGTACAGATGAAGATTTATATATATATTTTTTCTCGGATTCAAAATCAGCACTCGAAGCACTTGAAAGCGGACTAACATCCGAGGTTTCCAATATAAGATCTTTATCCAACCAACTCTCCACTACCTATGGCGTGGCTGTAACCCTACAATGGATCCCTGGTCACATCGGCATTGCAGGAAATGAGAGAGCGGATAGGTTGGATAAACTGGGAGCATCTCTACCACATCTTCCTGTTCAAGTTAGCCTCAAAACATGTAAGCAAATTTCGAGAAACAACTACCACGAGGAATGACTCAATATGTGGGCTTCAGCTAAGACTGGACTCCTACTCTACAGATATCAAACAAAACCAGACCCCCTCGACCCTGTGCTGGAGCTGAGGCGAAGGGATGAAAGCCTGATATTCCAGCTGAGAACAGGCCACGCTCCTACCAATCAACACCTGAGCAGAATAAAAACACAACATGATCCAATCTGCAGACACTGCCGCCAACAATCTGAGACAGTAGAACACCTGCTACTACACTGTCCCCATTTACAAGACCGACGGAGCATGTTACTCTCACTACTTCCATCCATCAATAGCACACTGTACTCTGCAGCTGTACAACTGAGAAGGACCTGCGCCTTCATGCGAGAGGCGTTAAGCTGTAAAGAGCTCATAGCTCACGGCTAACAAGGAGATTAAGTCAAGTCAAGTCAAGTCAAGTCAAGTCAAATTATAACGATAAAAAGAGTTCTTGAATGTTATGTAGGACCAGTCTTAACATATGGATGGGAATCATGGACAATAGAAAAACAGACAAAATAATCACTGGAGTCTGTAGACATGTGGTTTTACAGAAGAATGTTGAGAATACCATGGACAGCTGAAAAGAGTAATGAAAACGTTCTGAAAGAGGTCAAAGCAAAAAGAGAGCGAATTTCCAATATTAGGAAGAAACAATCATCATTTTTTGGCCATGTAATGAGAAGGGAACAGCTGGAATATATTGTAACAACTGGGAAAATTGAGGGACGAAGAGATAGAGGGAAGCAAAGAGAAAAGAAACCAGACAGCTTAAGAGAATGGCTTGGCAGAAGGTCAACAAGAGAAATAATAAATAACGGTCAAGATCGAAAGTTGTGCAGAGACATGATTACCTACGCCACAAGGCCCGGTACTTGATGGTGATTATAAGGCTACAGACAGGACATTGAAGTGTAGCCACTGTGACAGTCATTGCTTCTAATTCCATTCTAACGCTACAGACCGGACATTACAATGTAGCCATAGTGACATTAACTGCTTCTAATTATACTCTTAACTCTGCAGGTAGGACATCGCAGTGTAGCTTCCACACAGCTCTGTGCTGATATTGTCCCTCGTTCTAGCCTCGGGAATCTAGACTCTATCCATCATCTGAGCTAAGAGCGGTTAGCGTCACACAATAGACTAAATGCCTCAGAGTCAACGACCTGATTCAGTTTCTACTCTACACCAAAATGGTAGTAAAGTAAGTAACAAGTAAAGTACCCACGTCACGCCAAGTGGCGTATAGGGAATATGGTGTTAGTGACCTGCCACGCCAAGTGGCGTATAGGGAATATGGTGTTAGTGACCCACCACGCCAAGTGGGGTATAGGGAATATGGTGTAAGTAACCATAAATTTTATAGACCTTCGGCGCATGATTTTTGGTGTAATATGGTCGGTATTACGCCCGTGCCGCATTGGTTGTAAAGTAAAGTAAAGTACCCCCGTCGCACCAAGTGGCGTATAGGGAATATGGTGTTAGTAACCATAAATTTTACAGACCTTCGGCACATCATTTTTGGGGTAATGTGGTCGGAATTACGCCCGTGCCGCTTTACTTTCCCAGAAAAAAATCCGGTACCCATTAAACGCTGGGTGAACCGGAAGCCGCCGGTTGGGATCGAACCTTACCTCTTGTCCTTTGTACTCCACACCCAAGCGGTGCCTCTGGAAAATAGAGAAATCAGTCTCGCCAATAAGAATGGATTTAAGTGAAAGGCAATCACGGGTCTTAAAGACGACATTGGAGAGACGGATGTATCTAACTGGAAGGTGTAAATATTTCTTTTTCTTTTTTTTTCTTTTTTCTTCTCCCTATTCTTATTTTTTTCCCCTCATTTTAGCCATCGTCTTCTTCTTCTTTTCCTCCTCAATTTTTTTTCCCTTTTCTTTTCTTTTTTCGTCGTCTTCTTCTCTCCGAATTCTCCTTCGTTTTCTTCTACTTCTTTCTTTCTTACATTTTTTCTTCTTTTTTTTCTTTTTCCGTTCGTTATTATTTTCTTCTTCCTCTAAATCTTCTTCCTATTTTTGCCTAATTCTCTTTCATCTATAGAGAAGACTTGCTTATTTGGGTTAGCAGAGATGGCACTTGATGATGATGACTGACAGCTTCATGAAGCCAAGCCCATTCTCCTCCAGGAGATTCCCATGTACCGATCTGACCGGTCTCTCGTAAAGTAATAGTCATTTCTAGAGTTTATGAGGAATAGTTTGTTGTCTAATTCTCATGCTTCCACTTCTTCAACGTGAACATTCTTCTTCCTCTTCTATCTTTCCTCTGCTGCCGTTGGCGTCGAGGGGAGAAACAATCTGCGATTCTTTGCTCTTCTGTTGGCTTTACGTTCCCAGTAAAAAAAGCAGTTACCAATTTAAGGCTGGATGAACCCGGAAGCCGTAGATCAGGATCGAACTCGATCTCTATTCCTTTGTAGTCCAGTTCACTAACCGCCGAGCTATCACAGCTCACAGACTGAGCCAACGAGCTATGCAAATGAGACAGAGGTACTTAACCGCATGCACACAAAGAATTAGACAGGAAGAGAATGAAGTAAAGAAACAAGCAGAAGTCTAGACTGATTTAGAGCAAACCACCAGAAATACAGAGGGAGGGAAACACCCAGAGTTAGAATTATAGAGACAGAGAACAAGTTCAACATAGATAGATTGGAAATAGAGAATCACTAAGTGAACATTAGTCAGAGATAGAGAATCACTAAGTGAACATTAGTCAGAGATAGAGAATCACTAAGTGAACATTAGTCAGAGATAGAGAATCACTAAGTGAACATTAGTCAGAGATAGAGAATCACTAAGTGAACATTAGTCATAGATAGAGAATCACTAAGTGAACATTAGTCAGAGATAGAGAATCACTAAGTGAACATTAGTCAGAGATAGAGAATCACTAAGTGAACATTAGTCATAGATAGAGAATCCCTAAGTGAACATTAGTCAGAGATAGAGAATCACTAAGTGAACATTAGTCATAGATAGAGAATCACTAAGTGAACATTAGTCATAGATAGAGAATCACTAAGTGAACATTAGTCAGGAAGACATAGTTTAGTAGAGAAGTGTTTCCAGTTATATTCAGAAGTTGTGTGCTCCAGAGAACAATAGCAAGGAGTTATAAGTCGATGAAGAGTTACGACAAAGAGATAGAATACAAGTATTGCCAGACAAGATGTGAGTGATAGTTTGAATATTAAATATCACAAGACAATAGGTAGAGAGAGACGAATCAATAGCCATCGGCGGTAGCCTCGAGTTCAACAATATAAAGAAGTAGTAATGTATAATGTTAAGTTCTACACTAACTCATCATGTGCCAATAGAATGATTAATAAACTTGAATGAACAAGATTTTCCTCGTCTGTGATTGTTGGCTACGCCAAGTGTTGATAAATTGTGCAGTGATCGACGTGAAGTCTCTCTTATCAACTTAGCAGTAGTCCAAATAGACATAAATAAGAAGAAAACGTATCCATCTCTGCCACAGTTTGGTCCTGTCGTTTCTCTAAACTTGTTGCCGGGTTGACTCTTTTTGGCCAAATCTCATATATATATATATATATATATATATATATATATATATATATATATATATATATATAATTTTTTTTTTTTAGCTTTTTTCTCTTTTCATGTTACAAATTATTTTTGACTACTCCCCAGGTTTGACATTAACTGCATGAAAATTGTTTACTACACTCTTTTAATATATTTTTCTTTACTTTTAATAACTTACCTTTTGCACAAAAACTGGCAACGTACTTAACAACAAAGTGTCAGAAATCAGACGGCTAGCAATTTATAAAATGGCTTGACACGGGCCTGGGTTTGCCAGATTGCTAATTTTGAAGCCAATTTTCCGTAGCTTTGGTTTAATTCTTGGGAATCCTACGAACAACAGTTTACAAATTACAAGAATTTAAATTAATCCAAACCGGCCAGTCTTATTTTAAAAGCCTCACCTGTATATCAGTTAGATTGTTGAGAGTTCCGTGAAATATTTGGATTCCATGAAAACACGGCTGATTGTTCCAATAACAAAGTGGCAGTTTAGTTTTAATTCTAGATAATACGAATACAGACCAGAAAACAGAACACAAAATTGAAGCCTTTGAAATGTGGATTTATAGAAGAATAGGTAGAATTGGATGGAAAGAAAAGAAAACAAACGATGAAGTTTTAATATAACTAAAAATTAAAAGAGAACTACTAAATACAATTAGAACAAGACAAATGAAAATGTTTGTGCATGTTAAAAGTCACAACAGCCTAATAAAAGTAATATTGGAAGGGAAAATACAAGGTAAAAGAGATAGAGGCAGACCAAGACTAACATGGACGAGTAGCATGAAAAGATAGACAAGTCAACCTATGACAATCTGCACCATCAAAGCAAGAGACAGAGTGGAATGGCGCTCCATGGTAGCCAACCTTCGATGCGGAGACGACACCCGATGATGATGATGAATACGAATAATTTCAAAATGAAGAGATCTCTTATTTTTCTTTAATTCCTCATTTACCTTTCAGCGTCGAGGGGAGATATAGTAAAAAAAAGCAAAGAGCTCCCGTCACGCCATGTGGCGTATAGGGAATACGGTGTTAGTGACTATAAATTTTACAGACCTTCAGCACATGTTTTTTTAAGTAATGTGGTCGGTATTACGCCCGTGCCGCTTTACTTTCCCAGAAAAAAAAATCAGGTACCCATTTATGGCTGGGTGAACCCGGAAATCGTTCCTTTGTAGTCCAGTTCACTAACCACTGAGCTATCACAGCTGAGGGGAGTTATATTTTTATAGTTTGTGGCTATTGAGTTATTATCATTGAACTCCCAACATGCCCATAAATAGGTGTGTACATAAAATGTCCTTACATACATGTGCTCTTCTGTTGTCTTCTCTTGATGTTATGTTTCGCGGGGTTTCTAATATTTCATCAATCCGTCCTTTTCGTGGGCGTTCCCCGAGTCTGGTGTTCTCGCAACGTTTATTAAAGGCTCGCTGTGTTTTGATTTTTCTGAGTTATCACGTGGCCAAACCATTTTATCTTTTCTTTGTTTTAGGCATTATATGGCGGGTATTCTTTAATTATTCTTTAATTATTCTTTAATTATTCTTTAATTATTCTTTATCTTTAATTGTGATGTTTGCCCCAATCAATCAATCCTTCAACTTCTCAATCGGTATCTGACTATGACGTTTGTTACAGATGGTGTCGTCCGTAAGAAATCCTTCATCCTTTAGCTTCATCGTCTTCTAGATCGCTCCTTTCTAGGCTGTCTACGAACTATGCTCTTCTTTATTGTTTTCTCACGTCTATTATGACGTTTGAGTAATATCGCTTCTAGACACTTGAACTCATTTACCTGTTTTGAAAGCCATTGAAATATTTATGCCCTTTCCTAGCCCTCTCGGATAACGGCATTTAACAGGAGGTTCCGAGTGCACTCGCGCACGTCAAATTTCCATTGGCAGTTGAAATCGAAAAGAGTATGCCATAAATATGGCCGCTGCTAAAAACTGTTAACAGAAACCTACCCACACTGTGGAGCACAGACCGTGCCACGGAGTTCGTACATGTGGGCCAGGATTCTCACGAGATTCTCGAGGGAAATATCGGAACACCTATGGGATTATCCAATATGCGGTGATGATGATTATAACAAACAATAGTTAGGCTCTACTTCTCTCCCCCTAATGTCTGGACTTCTGTTTTTTTTTTCTCTTGTTGATTCTTATATGATTCTTAGTTTTTCATTCTTATATGATTCTTAGTTTTTCATTCTTATATGATTCTTAGTTTTTCATTCTTATATGATTCTTAGTTTTTCATTCTTATATGATTCTTAGTTTTTCATTCTTATATGATTCTTAGTTTTTCATTCTTATATGATTCTTAGTTTTTTCATTCTTATATGATTCTTAGTTTTTCATTCTTATATGATTCTTAGTTTTTCATTCTTATATGATTCTTAGTTTTTCATTCTTATATGATTCTTAGTTTTTCATTCTTATATGATTCTTAGTTTTTCATTCTTATATGATTCTTAGTTTTTCATTCTTATATGATTCTTAGTTTTTCATTCTTATATGATTCTTAGTTTTTCATTCTTATATGATTCTTAGTTTTTTCATTCTTATATGATTCTTAGTTTTTCATTCTTATATGATTCTTAGTTTTTCATTCTTATATGATTCTTAGGTTTTTTCATTCTTACATTATTCTTAGTTTTTCATTCTTATATGATTCTTAGGTTTTTTTCATTCTTACATGATTCTTAGTTTTTCATTCTTACATGATTCTTAGGTTTTTTTCATTCTTACATGATTCTTAGTTTTTCATTCTTATATGATTCTTATGTTTTTTCAGTCTTATATGATTCTTAGTTTTTCATTCTTATATGATTCTTAGTTTTTCATTCTTATATGATTCTTAGTTTTTTCATTCTTATATGATTCTTAGTTTTTCATTCTTATATGATTCTTAGTTTTTCATTCTTATATGATTCTTAGGTTTTTTTCATACTTACATGATTCTTAGTTTTTCATTCTTATATGATTCTTAGTTTTTGGATTTTATTTTTTTCGTACGCCAGCTTTTACCTCTGACGAAGTCCCTAGAGACTAGAAACTGAATTTTGCGACTTAATCCATTTTTCCCTGGCAGCCGTGTGCACAGGGGTCCCATATCACATTTTTCTGCTATCAAAGTGTCTGGACATCTGTGCTGTGATGTTCAATAATATTATTGTGATCCTTGTGCTTGATGTCATTCCTTCAACTGTCGATGTTGTCAATGATTAAGAGTGGCGATAGCACACGCCCCAGTTTTACTTCGGAACGTACTGGGAATGGTTTTAGCGTTACATGATTTGTTCTAACGTTACTTGATCTGTTCTAAAGTTACTTGATCTGTTCTAACGTCACTTGATCTGTGCTAACGTCACTTGATCTGTTCTAACGTTACTTGATCTGTTCTAATGTTACATGATCTGTTCTAACGTTACTTGATCTGTTCTAATGTTACATGATCTGTTCTAACGTCACTTGATCTGTTCTAACGTCACTTGATGTGTTCTAATGTCCCTTGATCTGTTCTAACATCACTTGATCTGTTCCAACATCACTTGATCTGTTCTAACGTCACTTGATCTGTGCTAACGTCACTTGATCTGTTCTAACATCACTTGATCTGTTCCAACATCACTTGATCAGTTCTAACGTCACTTGATCTGTGCTAACGTCACTTGATCTGTTCTAACATCACTTGATCTGTTCTAACGTCACTTGATGTGTTCTAACGTTACTTGATCTGTTCTAATGTTACATGATCTGTTCTAACGTTACATGATCTGTTCTAACGTCACTTGATGTGTTCTAATGTTACATGATCTGTTCTAACGTCACTTGATCTGTTCTAACGTCACTTGATCTGTGCTAACGTCACTTGATCTGTTCTAACATCACTTGATCTGTTCCAACATCACTTGATCTGTTCTAACGTCACTTGATCTGTTCTAACATCACTTGATCTGTTCTAACGTCACTTGATCTGTTCTAACGTCACTTGATGTGTTCTAACGTTACTTGATCTGTTCTAATGTTACATGATCTGTTCTAACGTTACATGATCTGTTCTAACGTCATTTGATGTGTTCTAATGTTACATGATCTGTTCTAACGTCACTTGATCTGTTCTAACGTCACTTGATCTGTTCTAACGTCACTTGATCTGTTCTAACGTCACTTGATCTGTTCTAACGTCACTTGATGTGTTCTAATGTTACATGATCTGTTCTAACGTCACTTGATCTGTTCTAACGTCACTTGATCTGTTCTAACGTCACTTGATGTGTTCTAATGTTACATGATCTGTTCTAACGTTACATGATCTGTTCTAACGTCACTTGATCTGTTCTAACGTCACTTGATCTGTTCTAACGTTAGCGCTGGATCCATAACAGCAACAGCAACAACTACAACAACAATAATAACAACAACAACACATTCTCTACCATTTTTGTAATACGCTAACGAGATGGTCTAGATGTATGACGTTGGTCTCTAAACATGAAGGTTCCAGGTTCGGATCTCACCACATGCGGTGTAAAAAATAAATAAAAAAACAAAATCCATTCGCTGGTTTTACCCTCCCCTGGCCTCTGTCTAGTGAGATTCGATCTCTTGCGCTCTCTGAAAACGGCGAAAAAAAACCCTGGAGGTCTTGTGTGCACAACGCGCACGTTAAATAACAATTGGCGGCGAGAAATCGAAAAGAGCAGGACAAAAATGTGGTCACTGCTCAGATAAAATTAATAGGGAAAATGTACCCAAAATGTTAAAAAGCTCGACGGTAAAAGTATGAGAGTGCGCCTGAAGTCTGAGAATGTCTGCCTGTATGGCGAGGGACACATGAACAAACGGCTACCGGTGGAGAGAAAAAAACAGGAAAAATTATATTGACGCGAAATTCAGCCCCTCGAGACTTCGCTTTGAGTTGGGACTACAGCTGGTGAAGACAAGCAAACAAATACAGAAACAAACAAACAACATAATTCAGTTCTCCAACAACAAACATTCATAATCACGTTTGCCAAGGTCTACAGTCCCAACTATAAAACCTTCAAAATCACGCAACTCATTAATTTCACTGCTTTGATTTCTGAATATTTACGCGATGTCTTCGAAGATCGATATTCAATCAATGATGAAATCACAGTCATTTCTTCTGATTTAGAGTCGTCTGCTAAATCGATAACTCTGATTCCGATTCTCAACTCCAGAGATGCCATTTTCCACTACCCACAATGCCCTGTCATCAGGAAGCAGGATTCTTACATTTCTGGGTTGCTTCTCTGTTGCGTTCATTTTCTTTACAATTCAGAAGAAGGAGAGCTACGTACAAATCTATGTACATTTTCATTTTGTTTACATGCGTGTTAATCCATTTTTCTCTGGCAGCCGTGTGCACAGGGGTCCCTCGCCGCACAGGCAGATAACTCCGACTTCGGAGGTACTCATATTTTTTCCGTCGATGAGTAATTGACATTTCAAGCCGGGTCTCGCTGCTGAGATCAGGGGTCTCATATATAAATTTTCTTTAGACTGTGAAGGAACAGAGCTATGTACAAATCTATATTCATTTTTTTGTAAATACGAGGTGTATCTTCCGTCTGATGTTACTATTGTGCCAAAGAATTGGACGCTCTTCACTTGTTTTAGATTTGCTTGAGACTTTTACGTGTTCGTCTGGGGACCTCGGTAGCCTGGTTGGGACAACCACGTGGCTGGGCTACCGACGTTCTGACAATCCGTGTCCGTCTGGGGACCTCGGTAGCCTCGTTGAGAAAACCACTAAGCTGGGCTACCGACGTTCTGACAATCCGTGTACATCTGGGGACCTCGGTAGCCTGGTTGGGAAAACCAGGGAATAATAGAACAAAGGAGTATGTGTTAGCACTCGGAAAAATTGACAGACAAACAAAACGAAGAACAATATATGGTCCGAAGTGGGATCGAACCCGTACTCAGTGGCACCGCGCCTTGCCACGAGAAGCCGAACGCTTGGCACACTGCCACACAGCCAACTAAAAAATTGGCTATTGTAGCAGTGTCTTACACGAAGGCGTACTCAATGACTATAGCATAGGGTAACGATTGATGGGTGAGAAAACTACCCAGCTTGGCTACCGACGTTCGGACAATCCGTGTACGTCTGGGGACCTCGGTAGCCTGGTTGGGCCAACCACCCGGCTGGGCTACCGACGTTCGGACAACCCGTGCTCGACTCTCGATGGAAGTTAAGTTGTACCCTGATCGAAAAGAAAAATACCAGCGCTGTTGACACCAGATTCTGGCAGAAATGAGTACCAGGGTAGTACTCTGGAAAGGTGACGAATGCCGCCTCACTACATGAGTTTCGATGATTTAAGCGACACTATCCAGAAGTCTCCGATCACTTCTGGATAGGCGGCCGAGCACATAGGGGGGAAAACTCGTTTGGTAAGACGAAGAATCAATCTCTTACTTTACTTTTTGCTTCTACCTTTCAGCTCCCTTTGGAGCATAGGTCTTCAACAAACACTTTCAGCTCCCTGTGGAGCATAGGTCTTCAACAAACACTTTCAGCTCCCTGTGGAGCATAGGTCTTCAACAAACACTTTCAGCTCCCTGTGGAGCATAGGTCTTCAACAAACACTTTCAGCTCCCTGTGGAGCATAGGTCTTCAACAAACACTTTCAGCTCCCTGTGGAGCATAGGTCTTCAACAAACACTTTCAGCTCCCTGTGGAGCATAGGTCTTCAACAAACACTTTCAGCTCCCTGTGGAGCATAGGTCTTCAACAAACACTTTCAGCTCCCTGTGGAGCATAGATCTTCAACAAACACTTTCAGCTCCCTGTGGAGCATAGGTCTTCAACAAACACTTTCAGCTCCCTGTGGAGCATAGGTCTTCAACAAACACTTTCAGTTCCCTGTGGAGCATAGGTCTTCAACAAACACTTTCAGCTCCCTGTGGAGCATACGTCTTCAACAAACACTTTCAACTCCCTGTGGAGCATAGGTCTTCAACAAACACTTTCAGTTCCCTGTGGAGCATAGGTCTTCAACAAACACTTTCAGCTCCCTGTGGAGCATAGGTCTTCAACAAACACTTTCAGCTCCCTGTGGAGCATAGGTCTTCAACAAACACTTTCAGCTCCCTGTGGAGCATAGGTCTTCAACAAACACTTTCAACTCCCTGTGGAGCATAGGTCTTCAACAAACACTTTCAGTTCCCTGTGGAGCATAGGTCTTCAACAAACACTTTCAGCTCCCTGTGGAGCATAGGTCTTCAACAAACACTTTCAGTTCCCTGTGGAGCATAGGTCTTCAACAAACACTTTTAGCTCCCTGTGGAGCATAGGTCTTAAACAAACACTTTCAGCTCCCTGTGGAGCATAGGTCTTCAACAAACACTTTCAGTTCCCTGTGGAGCATAGGTCTTCAACAAACACTTTCAGCTCCCTGTGGAGCATAGGTCTTCAACAAACACTTTCAGCTCCCTGTGGAGCATAGGTCTTCAACAAACACTTTCAGCTCCCTGTGGAGCATAGGTCTTCAACAAACACTTTCAGTTCCCTGTGGAGCATAGGTCTTCAACAAACACTATCAGCTCCCTGTGGAGCATAGGTCTTCAAATAACACTTTCAGTTCCCTGTGGAGCATAGGTCTTCAGCAAACACTTTCAGCTCCCTGTGGAGCATAGGTCTTCAACAAACACTTTCAGTTCCCTGTGGAGCATAGGTCTTCAACAAACACTATCAGCTCCCTGTGGAGCATAGGTCTTCAAATAACACTTTCAGTTCCCTGTGGAGCATAGGTCTTCAACAAACACTTTCAGCTCCCTGTGGAGCATAGGTCTTCAGCAAACACTTTCAGTTCCCTGTGGAGCATAGGTCTTCAACAAACACTTTCAGCTCCCTGTGGAGCATAGGTCTTCAACAAACACTTTCAGTTCCCTGTGGAGCATAGGTCTTCAACAAACACTTTCAGCTCCCTGTGGAGCATAGGTCTTCAACAAACACTTTCAGTTCCCTGTGGAGCATAGGTCTTCTACAAACACTTTCAGCTCCCTGTGGAGCATAGGTCTTCAACAAAACACTTTCAGTTCCCTGTGGAGCATAGGTCTTCAACAAACACTTTCAGCTCCCTGTGGAGCATAGGTCTTCAACAAACACTTTCAGTTCCCTGTGGAGCATAGGTCTTCAACAAACACTTTCAGCTCCCTGTGGAGCATAGGTCTTCAACAAACACTTTCAGTTCCCTGTGGAGCATAGGTCTTCAACAAACACTTTCAGCTCCCTGTGGAGCATAGGTCTTCAACAAACACTTTCAGTTCCCTGTGGAGCATAGGTCTTCAACAAACACTTTCAGCTCCCTGTGGAGCATAGGTCTTCAACAAACACTTTCAGCTCCCTGTGGAGCATAGGTCTTCAACAAACACTTTCAGTTCCCTGTGGAGCATAGGTCTTCAACAAACACTTTCAGTTCCCTGTGGAGCATAGATCTTCAACAAACACTTTCAGCTCCCTGTGGAGCATAGGTCTTCAACAAACACTTTCAGCTCCCTGTGGAGCATATGTCTTCAACAAACACTTTCAGTTCCCTGTGGAGCATAGGTCTTCAACAAACACTTTCAGTTCCCTGTGGAGCATAGGTCTTCAACAAACACTTTCAGCTCCCTGTGGAGCATAGGTCTTCAACAAACGCTTTCAGCTTCCTGTGGAGCATAGGTCTTCAACAAACACTTTCAGCACCCTGTGGAGCATAGGTCTTCAACAAACACTCTCAGCTCCCTGTGGAGCATAGGTCTTCAACAAACACTTTCAGCACCCTGTGGAGCATAGGTCTTCAACAAACACTTTCAGCTCCCTGTGGAGCATAGGTCTTCAACAAACACTTTCAGCTCCCTGTGGAGCATAGGTCTTCAACAAACACTTTCAGCTCCCTGTGGAGCATAGGTCTTCAACAAACACTTTCAGTTCCCTGTGGAGCATAGGTCTTCAACAAACACTTTCAGTTCCCTGTGGAGCATAGGTCTTCAACAAACACTTTCAGCTCCCTGTGGAGCATAGGTCTTCAACAAACACTTTCAGTTCCCTGTGGAGCATAGGTCTTCAACAAACACTTTCAGCTCCCTGTGGAGCATAGGTCTTCAACAAACACTTTCAGCTTCCTGTGGAGCATAGGTCTTCAACAAACACTTTCCAAATCGTTCTGTTTCTCGTCATTCTTTTAAGATCATTCCATGTCTTCCCCATCATCTTCATCTCTGCTTCTATCTGTCTTCTCCAAGAATTCTTTGGTCTTCCTCTTTGTCTTTTTCCCCTGGGGATTCAAAAAAAGGGCATGTTGTGTAATACTCTCAGTTGGCATCCGCGGTGTGTGTCCTATCCAGCGCCATCGTCTTCGCTGTATCTCTTTATCCAATGGTATTTGACTGGTACATTTCAATAATTCTGTTTACTATTACGTTACTTTCTATGTTTACTTTATTTTTTCTTTATTTTACCCTTACTTTACCTTTACATAATCGTCTTCAGCTTATGTAGATTAGCTTTACAATGTTTGTCCGGTCAGCGGCTTAATTCAATCAACGCTGAGCAAAAACACACATTTACATCACCACTCAATTAGGAACATCATCATTATAATCAATTTGCATACACCACACCTTGATTTCAGAAGAGAAATGATCAACAAATTGAACAGAATATTGATAGAAACTTAATAAACTATTACATAGCCACAATATTATTTCCAGCCTTGGTCTGTAGTTTATCAATTAATCTGAATCAGGGAAAGACATCATAAGGTCTGTGTTATTGCACGAGATTACAATCATTGAATCTAATAGCACTCGGTTCCAATTTTAGGCTTTTGCCCTCGTTAGGGTCTCGCCGATTGACTCATTTTTTTGTGCTTCTTTGTTCATCTTCAACAATATTAATTATCTTCATGTTTTTTTTTCTGTCTCTTATTTTATCTTTAATGTAAAGTTTATGCTTCGAATTTAATCCGTTCTTGAAGGCCGTTCAAACTGTCACTTGTTCGAAGTCCGAATCAATATTTTCTATTGGAAACCAATAACAGTGAATTAATTCGTTCTTAGATTATAAAGAATACCCATTTTGTGAATTCTTCTTCTGCTTTTTTCCTTCCTTATTTCCATTTCATCGTCGACGGGAGATCCATCTTCTTCATAGTCGGCCCTTGAGTCTAGTGTTCTCGCAATTTTTATTGAAGGCTCGTTGTGTCGTGGTTTGATTTGTCTGCCTTATCACGTGGCCGACATTGTATCTGTTGTTTCTTTATCTACTCTATAACGGGGATTATTCGTAGGGATTATTCCCCGCTTTTTTCTGAGTTCTTCATGTCTTACCTTGTCTCTCAGACTGTTTCCTGTCATTCCTCCACACATTTAATCTCAGTAGAGGTTATTTTACTTATTGTTCTTGTATCTAGGGTCCACGACTGTCATTGGTAGCACAACGTTGGGATGAAGATTATAACATTTATGAAACTTAAACAACAAATACACACTAAAAATAAAAGTCATGTGCCCCGTCACACCAAGGGGCGCATGACGAATATGCCGTTAAAGAACATCATTTTTACAGAACTTCGGTACATTATTTTTGGGGTAATGTGGTCGGTATTACGCCCGTGCTGCTGTACTTTCCCATATAAAATCAGGCACCTATTTAAATCTCTCACACTTTTTTAAAAACTATATCTCTCTATCTAACTCTCTCGCACACTCTCTCATTTTCTCTCACAATCTTTTTAACACTCTATCTTACTACCTCTCACTCTCTTACACTCACTACCTCTCACTCTCTTACACTTACTACCTCTCACTCTCTTACACTCACTACCTCTCACTCTCTTACACTTACTACCTCTCACTCTCTTACACTCACTACCTCTCACTCTCTTACACTTACTACCTCTCACTCTCTTACACTCACTACCTCTCACTCTCTTACACTCACTACCTCTCACTCTCTTACACTCACTACCTCTCACTCTCTTACACTCACTACCTCTCACTCTCTTACACTCACTACCTCTCACTCTCTTACACTCACTACCTCTCACTCTCTTACACTCACTACCTCTCACTCTCTTACACTCACTACCTCTCACTCTCTGACACTCACTACCTCTCACTCTCTTACACTCACTACCTCTCACTCTCTTACACTCACTACCTCTCACTCTCTTACACTCACTACCTCTCACGCTCTTACACTCACTACCTCTCACTCTCTTACACTCACTACCTCTCACTCTCTTACACTCACTACCTCTCACTCTCTTACACTCACTACCTCTCACTCTCTTACACTCACTACCTCTCACTCTCTTACACTCACTACCTCTCACTCTCTTACACTCACTACCTCTCACTCTCTTACACTCACTACCTCTCACTCTCTTACACTCACTACCTCTCACTCTCTTACACTCACTACCTCTCACTCTCTTACACTCACTACCTCTCACTCTCTGACACTCACTACCTCTCACTCTCTTACACTCACTACCTCTCACTCTCTTACACTCACTACCTCTCACTCTCTTACACTCACTACCTCTCACGCTCTTACACTCACTACCTCTCACTCTCTTACACTC